>CM057161.1:2198076-2517941 GCA_029962745.1 Echinometra lucunter | reverse complement strand
TTTTTCCCTCTTGAACTCATTACCTTCCTGTACAATGTGACAACACTTCTGGCCCTATGTTCACATTTTATCGGAGGGGAGGAGACAGTCTCCAGAGATCTTATCTTATTTATGACCGACCGTTCACACCTGCATGAACTGTCTCCGAGCCGAGACAAGTCATTGCAGATCGTGTACGGCGAGGCCGGGCCACCACATTTCGCGGATGCGCACATTCTGTGAAAAAACCCCTCACTGTCGAGGGAGAGGGGAGGGAGTTCTCAGACTATCAAATTGGAGGGGAATTCTCCGAGGCGCGGGAATTCTCCTCCCCTCAGAGAATAGTGTGAACGTAGGGTAAGTTGTAGACCACTTTTGGACCACTTCTCTTTACACTGCACGCTGAAGCGGTTTCTCACTAGAGCGCTCTACAACTGCTCCAGAAGACCACATCACAAGGTAATCTTCTTGACCACTTGAAAGTGGTCTTGTGGAGCGCTTCCTGGAGCAGTTTGTCTGTTTACACTTATGTTAAGAGCTCCCCACTGGAGCGCTCTAAAAAGTGAGTGTAAACGGGGTCTAAAGGCAAAGGGTGTATATATTATTTATGCTGAAACATTAGAAGCTGGATAATTAATTTGTTCAAGCCATTAACGATGCTGTGATATTTCACCTATAAATAGGAATATTCTGATAAATGCTGTGAAGGACAAATTAACCTGTTGACTACTGCATTTTGCCCTTCCCATAGGCTTAATACATGGACCACTCTTTATCCATAGGCAATGGATTAAGAATACTTGGTAATGATCTCTGTTGAGAGCTGCAAGGAGTGTTGAAAGTAACATGTTGGGATATGAATTAATGCCTATTTTAGCAACCACAAGGTGAGAAAGACTCAAATGTTTGAAACTAATGGAGGATGGGGAATTAGCCCAAGAAATACAATGTTAGGGGAGCTCCAAACATAAATATAGGATTAACTCCTGCCACGATGGTGTCATAATTAAAAAGAAAAAAATCTTCAGTCATAAATTACTCCTGTAAGTAGTCTTCAAGTGATGGTTATTTCATATCAAAGTTTCCAATATGAATCAATCATCCTAAACAGATCTGAAGCATATAGAGGGAAACAAACATTCTTTGAAAAAGAAAATCTTCATTCAAACGTATTTTGTTTATAAGGACAACGGGAGGAAAAGCTGGAATTTATAGGCTTAAGCCACTCTAATTTGACACAAGTTCTTTACTTGTAAATACAAATGAATGACATGTGTATAAAAGTGAAAATGAAATTACTTTTTTTCCCCACCTGCTATGTATAACACAATCCATCAATGGGGGGGGGGGGGGGGGGGGATACAAACATAGGATGTAGAAACAAGGGTTAGGAAAGATTATCTCTGACCGCAATCAGGAAAATGTGAATCCAGAAGGCACAGCAAGAGTTAATTAGGAAAGAAGATGCAAATTTATCAACCTGAACATTCAAATAATTTTTCTGTTAACATCTGAAGCATATACATTAGTGGAAACAAGTTTTGTTTTTTTTTTCTGCAAGATTATACAGATGCCATTACCAAATGAAAACAAGGAGAGTAAGGGAAAATGTCACACAACATATGCACCAATTTCCATTAAGATGATCATGAAATTTGCATTTAAATGAATCCCTACACATGAAAAGAATTGTTCGAGAAAACTTATTACATTCTGAATGCAAATAGCTTTACAAAGCAACAAAGGCTTGAAGCAAAGAACAAAAAAATACATGAGATGGCAAACAAATGCAAATGCTGTAAGGAAAGTAGGAGGGTAAAAATTGATCATTTTCATTCCCTTCTTCAATTACTGTATACTACACATTAAAAGCCAGGGCCTAATAACATTGAAAGCAAAATGGGGAATTGATTGATCTCTATATCAATCTTTACAATAAAGTTAAGGGGAAGGTCTGTTTTTCAATCAATTCTCATGAATCTATATTATATTTTAGTACATTTTTTCTCTTCCATTGGGCAAGAGGAAGGGGTAGTATCAGGGATGGCTACCATTATCATGTAAAAACGTAGCGATATTCCTTACTTTTCAATAGCTCCATCCTAATTTTGCCAAGATCTTGTAATATTGATTTTTATCCTTTTGCAATTCAAGTATCCCTTTCCGGGTAATTCAACTAGAGTGTCGTAAAAGCTGGTATTTGTGAATGCCTCTAGAGGAATATCATATTCATCTGTTGGATGATAAGTACATTTCCACTAAGTTCACGTTTTATGTTCTGTGGGGATATCAGGCTCTGCTTCCCATATTCCACTCAATTTTTTCACAATTTTTTTCCCCTTAATGCTACACTATACATATTTACCAAAACTGGCCCTGTAGGCTAACTAGTCCTGTATTCTATTTCATTTCCTGTTGCTAGACTTTTTTTCATAACTGTTGAGCAAAATGTTTAATGTGATATCCATAGTAGTCTAGTACTTTACAATAAATCTCCTCTTTGTTTCTTTATGAATTTGGCTGTTATATTTAGTTATCAATAGAATTACCCACATCGAGCTCCTCATATTTCATTATGAGTATACTTGGAATTCCTTATAGATGTTATATAATTAGATTATAAAACTCTATTTTCACCTATTTTTTTTTTTAATGCCCTGCATTTTCTAGTTATTCAGATATCTCTTGGGTTATTGTATCTTTTTTTCCTCCTCTGTTGCTGTGCAAGTTCAATCAATAAAATGATGCTTTAAAAAATGAACCACAGATTTAAAACTCCATTAAAAGATTTTAAAATGTTGACAAAATGTGCACCAGCAAGATGGAGTACTAAATTTAGGGGGTGAAATTAGCTACTCTATGACCGTTTTCACAATGTGTCATTTGATTAAAGGCATAGGCTAACTCTGTGAGCAAGCTGATTTAAAAATTCTAAAACTGAGATGAACATGTGGATGCGTACTGTATTTGTTCTCAAAAACCCTGAAACCAACCATTATTGGAATGAAAAACTTTAATTTAGATGCACACCGCGATTTATTAGCTTTCGTCTCGAGGAGACAATGAACTAAAAGGACCTTTTCACGAATTAAAAAATACTGTATGCCTCTCCGCCGCGTGATACGCCAATACACACAGTGCAGTTCGTTGAGCCATCCGCGCATGCGCACTCCTTATGTCTGGTCTGTGCATCCGACCCTCGTATATTTTTCAAACACTGTTCACATTTCTATTATTTAAAATACTTCCTGTGGATATTATACTCTGAAACTTTCAGACTGGTATTTTTACACTATAACCCCTATGTTTATTCCATTTTCAAGTAATACAATGAGATTTTTTAGAATCATAACAATGTTTAACCAATATCTTTAAGATTAAAATTACGCTATCAGAATTATGGTCTGTACACACGAACAAGAAAAGGGTTCACTGATTCTGCAGTTTTGCATTTCAGAGCGAGGAGAGGAGCTGTGGCTTTTTCCCGGGTACCCATCAATCACTCCGCACAATGCTCGCGAAGCCATCAAGCCTTTGTTTTTTCTGCAGAAGTGGTTGAAAGGTCACCTTAAGCTCCGCCCCTCAAAATACGATTTGGAGGTCAATCCACAAGCACGACATTTTTCTTTCCATAATTCGGGAGAATCGTCACTGTTAAACACCTCCTGACTATCACTTGAATGGGACAATTAAAATTACGCTCCGTTCCATTGAGATGACCAAAGTGCATCATGTGAAATTCTAGTGATGCATCACTAGAATCTTAATTCAAATTTCGCATTCTGCTCCCGTCTGAAAACGGTCTATGCCTTCATTGTTCCTAAATAATAATGATTCTTAGCCATTTACCTTCATCTGGATTTCTTTTGAGTAATTCTATACCTTATGTGCACACATCTTTTTTCTTGAATTTATTCTTGTTTCCCCTCCTGTTCTTTGATCATATTTTCTGTCTCTGTATCTTGCTATTCCCCTCCCCTCTCTCTCTCCTTCCCTCTCTACCTCTTTCCCTTTCATTCATTCACTCTGCCCTGTCTCTCCTTCATTCATTCCCACCTCTCCCCCCCCCCTCTCTCTCCACCCCCCTCTCTCTCCTTCTTTCCCTTCCCCTTCCTCCTTTCCTTCCTCTCCCTTCCTTTTCCTCTCCCTCTGGTCAAAATGCCAGAAATTTCACATTCGGATAAGGAAAATATTCCTTGTTATCATCAGTATACTAATGAATTAAACATATTGAGATTGATTGGATTCATCATTCATGAAAATTCAAGTGATGACAAGGGAATTTCCACTGGTTCAAAATGTGAATTCTAATGATTTTTTTTGCAATCGGATGTGGCCATTTTCGGCTTTACTAAAAGCTCGGGTCGCGGCTCACTGAGCCAATTTTCATCAATTTCTTACAACCTTTTTTCATTGTTGTCTTCAAGGCGGGTGTGAGGGGAATCTACTATAAAAAATAAAAAGTGGAAGTTGTTCTCATTAACTTCATTTCCACTTCATTTCTCTTCACGTAATTCTTTATTCTTCTGCATTCATCTCTTCCCCATCTATCCTCATTTTTCTGGTGCATTTTTACCACAATTTCCGTAAGACCAATGATATTCTCTGCTTCTGTATTCTTTTCCTTTTTACCCTTACATAATGTGTTGTTTCCCACAATTCTTTTTCTTTTCTAATTTCCATCCATCCTTATAATTTTTATCCTATTCAGTTTCATTAACTTTATTTTCATATGTCAGTCTTTAACAACAAAATTCTACATTTTATTCTATCCCTTTATTTACCTTCCTTTTTCTATCATGTGATTTAGAAAAAAAAAATCTTATCACTGTTAACCTGGCAATCAGTCTTTCAATTTTACACTTTTACTCCTATCATTCCATACTATTCCTTTCTTTCGTGTTTTGTATTCCTCTCTTATTAATTTCCCACAGTTCACCTTCGCACTCGTTCCATTTCTTCCTCATTTCCACTATTCCCTTCCTTGCAGGCTTACAGTTTCTTTAAAGTTTAGTTATCTACCTCGTATTCTTTCTTTCGTATTGTCCAATCCTAATTCTTGTCTTCTTTATCAGATAATGAAGAGCAACTTTAACTTTTTTTTATACAGTTCCTCTCGCACCCGCCTTGAAGACAACATTGAAAACGGGTTGTTAAAAAATCGATAATTTTCAATAAAATTTTTCCATCGTGTAGGCCGATTAGAAGACACCATAGAAAAAAAAATCAACGAGCCGCGACCCGAGTGTTTCCAGCGCGCCGCGCCGCAACCCAAGTGTTTAGTAAAAGCCCCATTTTGGCACAATCCTCAGTTGATATTTTCTTTGTTTATTCATGGATTTACAGCCGAAAACAAGTTATTGAGTATGTATCTGTTATTTTGAAAGCCATATCATTTTTTTCAGAGGAAAATTGGGGGTAGAGAATGAACTCTTCGACAAAGTTGAAAAAATTCAAACGATTTTTGAAACCCCACAATAATTCAGTATAGTCCTACATGTATATATAAATGTTGTGGATGTAGTTAGTCCAATGACCAGATCGTTCGTGACATTCAGAACTCGGTCTTTCAGAGTCAAGAAGGAACTTATAATTTCTTTTTATATTGGTAGTTACAACTTAATCAAACTATTATCACAGAAATCTGGACATGGGAAGAACATTTCATAGGTGTGAGATGTGAATTCAGGCAATATCTGGGCAGCTGTGGGGAAAGCATTTTTTTTCTTTCTTGAAAACAGTTAACCGTTTTACCAAACGGTAAAGGATTTTGCCTTCTGGTGGTCATTTAAACATCAGTTAAACGCTTTGACTCAGCCTTATGCCTAATGCAAAATGCAATTTGTTCCAAAATCTGGTTGTAGTTGGTATGGTGGTCTTAACACACCATCAGAGCAATGAAAATAACACAAAGAAGCAAAGAGCAGAGAGGAATAAACAGTATTGGAAAAAAAAATGAGACAGGCAGAAGAGAATAAGAGCTAGAGGGCACAGATAAGACATGGAGGGAGGAAAGAAGATGAAACAGATAGGTGAAGATGATGAGAAAGATGATGAGGAGAAAGAGGATGAGCGAATGAAGGGCAGTAAAAAAAGAGGAAAGGGAAGGTGCAGCCAAGGGGAAAAAAAATAGTGAAGGATGAGTGAAAGAGAAAGGGAGGGAGAAAAAGAGAGAGGGAGACAGAACAAAAAAATGAGAGAAGGGGTTGGAGTGAGTAGCATGAAAGCATAAATGCATCCCCATTAGCTAAAGCCAAGGCAAGCTTCAGCTTGAGATATTATTGACCGGTGCTTCGATCACCATTAACTACAATGTTCCAGTCTTGCTACTTCCAAGGCTAGCTTCTCCTTCTGTTTCAAGCGTTGCTTACCATATGCTCATTATGTACTGAAAATTAATTTCAGATAGGTGTGTTTTTATCACAGTGACACCTGTCATTACTTTACATAACCTTCAAACTTTCTGTCATTTGAATAAGCCTACTTTTTCATCATCATCCCCCAAATTTATTTTGAAGTGTCTAGCAACCCATCGTATGTTTTCAACTTTCATGTGTATGCATCTTCCCTTGTCATCTCCCAATCCATCACAAAACTCATAATCCTCACAATATCTCCATCTCATCTTGGATATTGACATTTCAAAATCAGAATCAATAGATTCCTTGCCTAGCAAATCTATATTTCATGCGAGGGCAGGCACACAAACACATAAGGAATACATAGAGAAATATAGACATGTTAAGGAGAAATCCCTGCTCTGTTTGTACCATGCAAATAAATCGCATGTTTGCGGTAATGTCATCTGATCAGCTTGGACACGCATTGGGTTTGGATTCTAACAAATCAATAAAGTGCTCCCTTGTATTTGTCCACCATCACCCAATTTTACATTCAATATCAAAAGCCAAACAAAGTCTAGGCATCACATGCCCTCCAAATCTCTCTAAATTGAGCAAAGCAAAGGAGCCCTAAACATACAAATGCCCTTCACAAGCATGGCTATGTTATTTCCTTCAGGTAATTCTAAAAGGTCTTGAGTGGGTGGGAAATAATCCACACAACTGGTTGCCTCAAAATTCCCATCACAAATCTGTGTCTTGAAATTTTTATTCATTTTCTAAACACATCAAAGTTTGGATTAGAATGGTTAGCTGTCCATCCCAAAAGATTTTGGGTTCAAATCTATCCCAGGCTGATTAAAGACATTCAGTCATGGGCTTTCATGGGGAGTGGGTCATAATTTGCTGACACCAGACTTTGTGAAAAGCACTGGAAATACCTGCAATAGAGCTACATTTCTGGAGCACAGCAAAACAAGCTATCCCACCATAAACATTCTTCGGCCTGCTTCGGACATTCTCGGGCCAGGGAAAGTGAGATAATGACTGTGCCATATGGGGCAAAGGGTGGAATATACAGAGCATTACATAAGGTCTGTTGGTCATAAAACTCACAGTGATGGACAACACCTGTTACTGGGTAAGCACCCATGGTGTCAAAGTCCCCATGAAAGCCCATGACTGATACCCTTTTTACACTGGCAAAATTTTGCTTAGTCCTGGACTATCGGTGGGGCTACGGGAGGCCTTAGCCCCACTGATAGTACCGGACTTTCCTTAGCCCACTTTCTGTTTACACTACTTTTTGCAAAAGTGGGCTAGGCCCCACCGATAGTCCCCGTACTAGCTGGCCCTGCAAAAAAGCAGGGCTAACCCCGCAATTGTGGTGCTAGCACCGTAATTGCGGTGCCAAGCAAGCCAGTGTAAAAAGCAAGAAAAAATAATCCGGGGTTAAGCGACGAGATGCCCACTGAACAATCAGAAACAAACGCTTATCAGCATATCTAACGTAGAGCGGGTGCAAAGCTATCTAGCGATAGCATGCATGCATGCTCAGACGTTCGCACGCGGAATATCCTTGGCCGGCCTTCGGAAATAGTAGGGGATTAAGAAAATCCAAGTGTAAACTGCCAGCTATTCCTTGGCCCGGGCTAAGGGCTTAGTACAGGACTTATTTAGCAAGTGTAAAAAGCAAAAAGTACGGGACTAACCAAAAGTCCCATACTACAGTGAAAGTACTGGGCTTAAAAAATGCCAGTGTTAAAAAAGAGGGTATGAGCAGTCCTTTACCATACCCTTCCTTTATTACAGAAGCAGGCTGACAAAGAAGACGAAGAAGAAGAAAGAAGAGGAAGAAAGAAGAGGGAGAACAAAAGAAGAAAAAAAGAAGAAGAAAAGAAGAACAAGAAGAAGAAGAAGAAGAGGAAAAAAGAAGAAAAAGAGGAAAGAAAAGAAGAAAAAGGAGAGGAAGAAGAGAAGGAGGAAAGAAGAAAAAGGAGAGGAGGAGAAGAGAAAGTTAAGAGGAGAAGAAGAAAGCTAAGAAAAGTAAAAGATCATAAAGTTTGGACATGTATGACATAATCATCATCGTGGTTAGTATCATAATTGTCATTGTGGTCATCATCATTATCGTTTATCACCATCAACCATTACCATGTCATCCTCATCATTGTCAACTTGTCAAGAGTATCATAATCATCATTTTTTACAGAAAGAGAAGATTTGGGACAGTGACACAATTCATCATCATCATCATCATCATCGTCATCATCATCGTCATCATCATCATCACAATCACATTATCATTATTACCATTACCAACATCATGGTGATAGTGATGAAGACCATGATGAAAATAATACTGATGATGATAATGATTGCCATGGTGACAATGATGATGATGATAATAATGAGAGTGAAAATGATAATGACGATAGTGATAGTAATGATCATGATGGCAAAAAAAATGTGATGATAATATTTTTTTTTTTTAATTAAAAAGGGATAACATTAATTTGACATAATTTCAGGATCTATAGCATGCACATTGATACGTAGATTACATGTATTTGCGTGTGTCTGAGTATGACATTGCCTTTGTCCATGCCAAATAAGAATGTGAAATGACTTTCCATTATGAGCATATTCATTAGTTAATTTTCACAAATTGGCCCCTAGATAACGTCATGACGGCTTGATAACCTTGAAAAATGTTCTGGAACTTGTCGTTATAAGGACCACCGACTGACCGACTGACCAAAATATGAAATTAATTCAACACCATAAATTTTGAGTATATAAATCGTATGCACAAAAAACAAAATGAAACGTGTAATGCAGTGTAATGTAATTCAATAGGACATAATATGCAAAAATGGAAAATTCTGACACATCCATCACCTTTAATAAAAAATTTCACTATGATGACATAATCAAAACAAAAAATGGAGGACACTTGTATGGAAGAGAATTGTCTCAACTAAACAATCAAAATTTGGAAGAAAATCAACCACCAATTAGAAGACAGCTCAAATGAATACAGAAAATGTGATGTCATAAACCGATGTTCAGACTTTGATACAATGACATCGCAAGTTCTGAAAAGCCCCAAATTTCAAGGATTCATATCTGTGAGTCATGGGCTTTTAGAATATTTAACAGAATTTGGGGGTCCTCGGCCTTCTGAGGAGCTATGGCGGATTCTAAATAGGCATGTTCTTGCGTGTTTTTATATTATTTGCCCTACAAAATGCATGCACTGAACTGGAACTTTGGCGAGCATGTGTGACATCATAAAGATATGATCACAAGTTTATTTTCACAAAATGATGCCTTGATGACGTCATGATCTGATGACACAGAAAATAACTGATCTGGAACTTGACCTAGTTAGTACCGACAACTGACCGAAATTTGAAGGAAATTGACTGTTGATTTTGAGTAATAGTCTGCACAAAAAGATGGGGGGGGGGGGAGAATAGAATAAAAATAATAAAGAAAGGAAGATTCAAGCGAAATTGAGAGGTGATATGTCGATTATGACAGATCACCTAAATAATCCTTCTTAATAAAAAAGAAGAAAGAATAAGAAGCAGAATAAGCGTGAAAAGAAGACTTTTTTAAAAAAATAGAAAAAAGAAAATGAGAAAATGAAAACAGTAAAATGAAAAGGAAGAGAAAAAAAATGGAAGAAGAAAAAATACCACTTAATATTTTTTTAAAGATTGATGGGAGGAAGGATAAGTACTGGAAAAAAAAAACTAAAACCTTCCCCTAATTCAGCACTTCACTAGCACCGGGCAACTTCCTATTTTCTTTGACATCCAAAAGTCAAGCCTACTATGAATTGTCTGCAGGAGTCTTCTTTAGGGAGATTAATTGATTTAGCTATAGAGCCTTCTCTACCACACTACCTCCACAATTACTTCTAGGTGTCCAACCAACGCTAATATTGCTGGTTTCATCTGCGGTAGCACTCTCTCCTGCTGCAATTAAACAGTCTGTTGATGTTGACAGTGATAAATACCTCTTGCTCACAGAACAGATTGTTGAGAATTTCAAGTACATTGTCATGTGGATGATGCGATTTATTTCCTGGCTGTTTGACTAGTATAATCTGTATTTTTGTACTTATGTTGATTTTAAGGACATGACTTCTCTACCACCAGATATACTTCATGTTTCCACAGTAATTTTCTCTTTCTCATTGCATCCATTCTCATCTCATTTTGATTTACATCTTATTTCATCACAAACATTTTTCATATATTTCAAAAATTTTCTAATACATTTTCAATTTTTTTTTTTTGCACAGAGCTTTAACCTTTGATCTACATACCCCAATCTAATCAGATTGTCCTCATATGGTGATGCACCTTAGCACCTAGTTTGAAGTTCATACTTCAACTAGTTCTTGAAATACCATGCTAACTGGGCTGAAACCCCGGGTTTTCCAAACCTGAAAATTTCAACATGTAAAGTGATCATGACCAAGGGTGCGCAAAGCGCAAAGTCCCTTGCAGCCAGGGTGAGCACTTCATGTTAGATTAAGAATTAAGATTTGTGAGAATAATTTGCCAGTTCATTAAATTTAGTTCTGAATGTGATGCAATAAATTTATTTGTTAAAATACAAGGGTGTAGGCTAGGGGTGCACTGGGTGCATATGCACCTCCCCCCCCCCTCTTTCTGCTTTCAACAGCTTCAAAAACAAGGGGGCACAAGATCCAGGACGCATTTAGTTCCACCTCCCCAAGATGTGCACCACCCCATGCCCAATTAAACCAACCTACGCCCTTGCAATACAAGGAAGAGACTGTCAGAATATATCGGAACATATCCCCCCCCCCCCCCAAAATAAAAATGCACATATGGGACTACATGTACACTACCGAGTGTACAGAGGTCTGCTGCCGCAGTTTATGAACTCATTTTACAGCTACAAAGGCATTAATGATAATTTCATCCTCAGAATTGGCTAATATAATATCAGATTATATCCGAAAATGTGTAAAAAGTACAATTTTTTTATGCTAAAGTTACCAATGACAAGTAAGTCCGTCAGATGGCAGAGCTCATGAATGCTGATGAGCGTTCGTCCGATACGAACACTCATCAATATTCAATATTCATGTTGCATTTGTTTTGAGTGTGCGCATGCTGCTAATGTGCATAGGCTAAGCAGGCTGTCATGTTCTCCCCACCAGCAGGTACCGGGCTCAATCGGGGTAGCAAGCCAGTGGCATTGGGGCCTGGGTGGCACTCCGCAGTGCATTTGTCAGATGTATTTTGCATCAGAATGATCACGGAGCAAATAAAACTTGTGTTTCATCAGTTCCACCTTTCATAAAGTGACCGAAACCTCATTGTATGTATTACTGTATGTTCAAAAGGTTTCAGTAGTTGTTCATTGTTGGAATTTCTGTGCGAGTTCTCTGAAAAATTTATAACCCGTCGCTTATGATTTTAAACCTGTCGCCAATTTTTAAACACGTCGTGCCAAACGCCAAACCTGTCGCCGTTACATGTTAAAAGCCCTTGTGGAAAACACTACTGAAACCTGAAATTTCCAAATTGACCTCTGTGACCTTTGACCACTGACGTGTGTACCCTTAATCATACTAGCACCAAGTTTGAAGTGCACCTCAAGTGGTTTGAGAAATACCAAAGGCTAACACCTGAAATTTGGGAAATGACCTCTGAGACTTTTCACCTTTCACCTTTCACCTACACATCCCAAAATCTGAATCAGATCGTCTTCCTATTGTGATGCATACTAGCACCAAGTTTGAAGTTCATACCTCAAATGGTTCTTGATCACATTAACAAGGCTAAAGAAACAGCATTATGTCCTTGTAAAGATAACATAACATATAAAACAACATTTTTACTCCATTCCTTATTGCCTGGGTTGAAAGTGGCAAATGTAGATTAATGTACTGCCAAACTACACCAGAGTATGGTGGCCCTGAAGTACGCTCGACAACAGGTCATGTGCGATGTGTGCGACGTGAATTACGCAGCCAACTTTGCGACCCAGTCGTGAAATTCATGACCCCTGATGCCATCTTTGCACCCCAGTCACAAATTTTGCATCCCAGGTCACAAATTTTGCATCCCTGGTCATGACTTCCGCATCCCGGGTCATGACTTTCACATCCTGGATCATGAATTTTGCATCCCGGGTCATGAATTTAGCGTCACGGGTCATGAATTTCGTGACTGGGACACAAAGTTCGCGTCACGGGTCGTGAATTTTGCGACTGGGTCACAAAGTTGGCCGTGAAATTCATGTCGCGCATGACTTGTTGGCAAGCTATTTCAGGGCCACCATACGGTTTCCAAACCTGGTCCACTTATCCACTCGACCATAAATCTCTAGATTAATAAGTTTTGATGTCTTTCAAAAGGAAGAGTATACAATTTCAAAAGTTATAATATTTAGCACACAATTTCCCCAAAATTTAGAGAAGGAAAAAAATCATTACTGCTGGTAAGACATAAATGGAACATGTAGCAGGAATGCTAAAGAAAATAAAATTTACTCGTATGAGAACTAAACAAACTTTACGTAAAAAACATAGTGTATATACCATGTACAAAAACATCTCCATAAGTTGTAAAATGGGTTTAAAAAAAGGCTTTCAAAATCTGAAGTATGACAACTTAAATGTATGAAAGGCATACTTTCCCATTTCACAAAGACATTAATCTACACCGATAAAAAGATATTACAGTGATGTAGCAATATACTTTTTACTCAGCTATTTCCACACGTTTTGCAGGGAAGCTCTATTGTGTCAATGTCCCAACCAATTCTATTGACCATGAGTAACCTTTGTGGCCAATAACCATCTTGGATTGGCTGTAGGATCATACATGTTCTGCATGAAATAGCACCATCTCTGCTTTTCAGACCTTGCTCTCTACTTCACCTCACTCGACAGTCTATTTGGTGTATCTTCCAGCAACTTACAAGCATTGCCAATACAAGCGGTAGTACAATAATAATTACTTATGGAGTCAGCTAAACATAGCCCAAATTTTAACTCAAGCATGGCAGGTACAGACAGAAAGACATTCATAATGATAACCCTTAAATCTGTTGTTACATTGCATGCATCTTTGTCTGATGTTATCTTTCTTTAGCATGCTATATTCAGAAACATTTTTTGAAATAGTTTATCAAATGATCAGTCATTGAAGATGATCTGTGCTGATGTTACAGTATTCTAATTTTACCAAGCTGTAAAATATGCTTGTAAAAATGAAATCAATAAAAACATAAAACAAGCAACAAAAAAAAAAAAAAAAAGAGTGACTTTAAAAACTCCCTTCATTCATTGATAATAAATGCATTAAACTTTAGAGGTTTTTCTTCAATAAAGGAGATTTGTAGTGGTATACATATGTGTATGAGATGTAAAACATACAAAAAGGGAAAAAGGAAGAAGTAAAGACTGGGAGATGGAAAGGAAAGAGTACCATATAGAGATCAAGGAAGAGAAGGAGAGAGGACAAAAGATAAAGACTACATGGAAAGAGAAAGCAAGAGAAATGGAAACGAAGAGGAAGATAAAGCAGGAGAGAGAGATAGAGAGAGAGAGAGAGAGAGAGAGAGAGGGAGGAACGGGGAAAAGGCAAAAGAGCTGAGAAACATGGAAAAGATACGGAAAGGCTAAAAAGAAGAGAGAGAGGGAGAGAGAGAAAAAAGGTGGAAGAGGAGAAGGAAGTGGGGATATAAAAAGGAGACCAACGAGCAAACGTGTAAAGCATTTAAATCGATAGAATGCGTTCCTCAGTTTAAAATGAAATCATTTCATACATTTCTCTCAGAAGTAGACAGGGAGAGACATGCATGTCTGCATTTACACTGATATTCAACATAACTTATGGCCTATCCTCACAGAAATGAAAAATAAAATTCCCTACTTCACAGCTAAAAGGCTTTCCATCTTTTTGGGAAATCCTCTCTTAACCAAACACTCCTCTATCCATTTATGCCTCCTCCTTCCTTTCTCCAAGCAAGCAATCAATTGTAAGCTGTAAAACAATTTCCACTCAAGTATTTATCCATCCACTCGAGATCCCTCGTCTCATCGGATGGCTTGTTGTTTCAAAGCACCACATAGGGAGAGCCTGACATCACTCCAGAGCGCAAGTGTAAACAGTCACAAATGAGTTTTGCTTAAGGATGTTTCCACTGTTCTTCTCTGCCCTCTTGACTCTCTAAAATCCCTAGATTGGGATTTACATAAGCCAAGATTTATCAAAATATCATCCCATGTTAACCTCATAGCAACTACAGATTACAACTCCCGAGTATACTGTTTTGTTGTTTTACTTTGAATATTTTTTTTCTCACAATTCAACTTGTACATTGATGCTCTGTGTTAATCAATATCCTTCTAACATGTTCTCTTTTTTTTCTATCAAACTTCATTGTAAAAAAATGAAGGGAGTTAATTGCTTTATTTTGGAAGGAAAATCAATACAAAGCAGGAAATACCAAGTTTGGTTCCACTATAAAAGTTTATAATTCTTCAGAGGAAGATTTTCCCTATATTACCATCATAATGGGTAAATTAAATCATTAACAATCATCATGATCATATGACTTCATAAAATTAGTACAGCTTCCATTTTAAAGTGGCATCAATATCTGTCACTGATAGAAACATCACAATACTCTTATTTCCCTTTCATGGACAGTCCATCTTTCTTGTGTGAAATAGAATGTAAAAGAGAGGTGATTTTTTTCTTTTGTGATTTGATAAACAATATCTTAGATGTTCATCAATCTCTGCAATTTAGCCACATACAGTTAAAATTTGTTCCAGGAGAAGATTCTATAAATGTACTCGTATCCATGTTAATTTCAAAAGCATTGATGTAATGGGGGCAAAATTCAGTAATAAATGAATGAATAAATAAATAAATAAATAAGATGAAGGAGACTGTGTTTCCTACAAGCCTAAATTCAGTTAAGTTCATAGCTAAAAATGCTCTTGAAATATTGTGATAATATAAAGCAGAATGGATGGATGGATAGATGGATGGAAGGACAATGGACAACCTCAAAACATAATGCCTCCAGAACCACTTTAGGTGGGTGAAGGCCTAAAATGTTGGCATTAGTTAGCTGTGGTGGGTCTGTGGTAAAGGTAGATACATTATCTTTCAAAACACTCAAATACTTTCACCACTAACTTATACCAAAACAGAATATTTTTGACTGATGGAAAATGGAACCTGTCAAACTGTCCAATTCTATAATTGTAAATTTCTGTTTGAAGAACGAATATAAACCTAACGTAACATGAGACCTTTTTTTTTTCCTCGTAAAGGCACTTTTAACTCTTACAGTGCTGATGGCATGTATATGTGCCCAAGAGACTTTACATTTTTAATTGACCATTGCTCCACTTAGAATAATGGATATGGTCATGAAAGTATGTCAAAGTATAGAGGATAAATAAAGTATTTAAAATATCTATCAGTCACTATATACTATCATAAAATATTTTTTAGAAAACTGCAGATTTTGGAAAGGATCCATTCTTATTTTAGCATAAACAATAGCAAACAAATGAGAAATGAAAACGGAAAGGTCAAGAAGGAAGCTCATTTCTATTTCCAAATTATTTTCATGCAAGACATTGAATTAATGGAAATATTTGGTATCATTTGAAAGGGTAATAAATTTTCTATAACATTTGTGTACAACTTATCTGTATAGAAATTACTGTTGAAGACTTACGGGCATTTGAAAAGCAAGCACTGTTCATGATTTGACAGAATTTGGGAACAAGCAAAACCCCTTGGCACTGTAAGAGTTA
This sequence comes from Echinometra lucunter, assembly GCA_029962745.1. Taxonomy (NCBI): domain Eukaryota; kingdom Metazoa; phylum Echinodermata; class Echinoidea; order Camarodonta; family Echinometridae; genus Echinometra; species Echinometra lucunter. Next base: position 2,501,783 of record CM057161.1, on the reverse strand, counting down.
AGTGAGAATAACGGTGGGATGTTTCCGTTGTTGTTGTTGTATTTTGTTTCAATTCACATGGACTTAGTTAATATTAAGCACGTTGGGAAACCAATTCTTCACTTGTTAATGGTTAAAACATCAAAGAGAAGAACAGCTTCAGTAAAAAAGAAAACAACAACTTTCATTTTAACAACCAATTTCACTCAGAGTGAAAAGCAAGCATATCAGAAAGCCAGATCAAAATAATGCAAATAACAAATTATGGGAACACAGCACTCAAAGATAGAGGAATCTGGCATGCTACCTGAGAAATACCCTTTTCAGATTAAAAGAGAATCAGCATTAATTAAAGGATCACTTTGTATGGATTTGAAAAAGATTTATTCAACTCAAATGGGAAGTGTGTTGTAGTAACTTCTTTGCAGTTTGCACTTTATATTTCTGTTAGCAAAGTACATAAAAGAGTACTTGAATAATTTCAAAAAGACTTATTCACTTTCCAAGAAAATGTGATTTTCAAATCAACAATCTTTACCTGGTACATCATGATACAATCTCATTCATCATATCAAAACAAGGTGGTTGTTAATTACTATTATATCTCTTATATGAATATTCATGAGCATTCTGAAAATGTTAAATGTGGAGGACAAGAGTATAACAGCAAGAGATCTAATTTTTAAACTGATAACAATGCAGCTACAATGAAAGTGTTATTCCGTTCAGCAGTATGTAAATATACAAATTTGATGGATATTCGGCAAGACCTGTGAATCCCATTAAAAACAGTATTTGGCCTACATGCTATAGCGGAAAAAACTTACAGCCAAAAGAAACCCAGACATCAAAATGATCATTTCTAAAAATCATCATACACATATGATACACACTATAGCATTTATTCATTTTATTGGGGGGGGGGGGGAGGGAGGGGAGGGGAACAGTTACAACTGTGAACACAGCTCACTGCAGTGACATATGTTTCAGCATACACAATGCTTCAACATTATTCTAAAGTTGAGAATTCAACATCAGCACCTACTTCATACAGAGTGAACACATCCCTTGGATATCTATATTGGCTGCTAAAGATGATCCCCTAAATGTCAGAAGCTGATAATGGCAGGGTAACTGTCAACACTTAATGATATTCGCTTTACTATATACTTCACAAATGTTATTGCTTCTTCTATGATTGATATTACCATTACAGACTGAATCCCATGTCATCCATTCACACACTTCCATTTACTTTTCTTTCAGTAGGATTTCTCAAAAAAAAAAAAGAAATAAAAATGATAGAAGATGGAGAAATGATTACCATAGCAGATGAGCTTGATGTTTATGACACAGGTGTGAATGCTTATTATGTATTAAAGTAAACCCATTGCACCTACCAACTAGATGAATGATAATGACACATAAATCACTATGAACTTTAAGAATGATTAGGTTTCATTACAGCTGCTGCAAGTTATTAGATACACACAATCAATGAATGTCATACTGAACAAAGATAATTGCACAGTCCCTTGAATGCTTTCTGAAGGGAATCTTTCAGTTTTCTAAATAACACTAGTATAGCACATGAACCTGATGGTAAGCTAACAACACTTTTGTTTAGATTTGTTTGATTCATAGGAAAATGGCAAGACAGTAGTAATATAAGCCACTGTAATTTTGTCTCCTTAAGCCCACCGCACACTATGCAATCAGTCTGCGACCCGATTTTCGAAAAATTTGTTATAGCGTTTGATATGAACATTCAAACATGTAAAATCTTAATGATCAAAGTTCTGAATAGTCCAAATGAATACTAAAATCGAAATTCCGGGCTATTGCAAGCCTCCCTGTAGGAACAAAAGCAAACTCGATTCCGAAACATAGTGACGTCATAGCAATCTGCTATCGGCTATGATTTAATGCCGATTGGGCCTTTACTCCGACCAAAAGGCTTGTAGTTAACCAAAATTTGCGCTTTTAGTAATCCTATCATTATTCTGAACTTCAGATAAGATAATTTTACTTGTTTAAACTTTCACATTTAATGCAAAATGCCATTTGTTCGAAAATCGGATCACAGACGGATCGTATAGTGTGCAGTGGGCTTTAGGTTGAATATCGAGAGGTAAAAAAATAATTCATGCCCCCAGACCTTGACATAAACTTCACTAATGTCAACAGGGCATTGATACACATCTGCAACAACTACTGGGGCAGAAGGATCCTGGCAGTACTACATGTGTACATGTAGGTCCTTCAGAGACCCATGCTTCAGCACAGGGGACATTTAGGATTTTGTTAGGGAGGGCCAACTTTCAAAATTCTCTGACAGCAATGAAATAATACATGTATGCTTATCTATCTAAGGAGTACTAGAGTGGCTTTAAAATGGAGGATGGGCAAGGGCTGGCTCTGAGCCTCCCATCCTCAACTTTGCCAGTAATCAAGCATTTCTTTCAGATATTTACACTGAAATGTATCAGAAGTAATTGGGGGAACACCAAACATCTGGAAAAATGGACTGTTTGTTTGCTATTCCAAAATGCTCTAGACTATCATTAATGTTCATTATCTTATCTCTAAATTCTAGGACTTATGAACAATCGTTTCCTGCTCACATCAGTCTATCAAAGGTGGATGACACCTTCAAGGGTATTCATCTTCCCTGTAAGAAAACATAAGGGTTCCTCATCTCTTAATCAAATGGCAAAGATAGAAAGAGGAAGAGAGAAAGGGATAGGTGGGGAGGAGGAACATGCTAATACCATGTTTACACAGTGACTCGGCTTGAGGGTTCGACATGTGACCAATGCTCAGTGTGATCTATGACCCAAGTTGAACACCGCTTTTTTTGCTCCACCACGAGCCGCATCAGACTCATCATTTTTTTGTGTATGTAAACTGAAAGTCGTGTCGAACCCACTGAGCTCTAGGTCAGTGGGCAAACTCAGCAATTTTCAGGAAAAAAATGTAAGTCTTGAAAATTTGGGGGGGGGGGAAGGGGGGGGGGGCAACTGGCTCCCCTGCTGCCCCCCGGCTGCATACGTAACCCAGGAATTCAATTGTACTTCTGTTCGTGACCTGTAGGTGGTGTTGAACTTGTCTTTTTTTGTTGTTTCCATATGAACAAGATCACAGATGCCCTCTTTGCAGCATTCAACCCTGCTTGAGGATTCGACACTCGAGCCGAGTCACTTGTAAACACGGTAAAATTTCCGTAAGTTTCAGTAAGAGCTAGTTTGACCTAGATGTAGGAAGACCATCCTGCCACCCCCCCCCCCCCCCCACCTCCCACCCTTTCCCAACAGGACCCTGACTATGCCACCTTATTTATCATGTTACCTTTTTTTAGTTCCTACTAACCATGGGGGTGTCTGGAAAGTTGCAGGAGCAATGAGCAATTGCATTATGAACCCTTAAAGGCTGATGGTATTTATCTTTCATCAGCAGAGTAATTATGAGACCACACTGGTGATTAAATACACATGAAGAGCATTTTAACATCTTTGGTAAATATTATCATTGTCTTCCATCCTTCTCCTCTTCACTCTCTAGGCGGATACATTCAGATAAACATGTACCAGTAGTTCAGGTGAATGGATCAATATTCAAGATTAGGTAAGTGGGAAAAATAACATTTAATTGTAGCATTGATGTACTTCTTACACAGGACTGCCCTGAACTATCAGTGGGGTCAAGGGGGGGTGGGGGCCCTTAGCTCCAGCATAACACTAGACTTTCCTCAGTCCACTTTCTGTCTAAACTGTTTTGTTTTTGTTTTTGTTTTTTTGGTGCAAAAGTAGACTAGAGCCATTGATAGTCCCGTATGAGCTGGCACTGCAAAAAAGCAGTGCTAATCCCACAATAGTGGTGCCAAAAAAGCCAGCATAAAAAGGAAAGAAAAAATAGTGCGGGGGTTAAGCGATAAGACGAAGCTCAAAGCCTACTGACAAATCAGTAAAGAGGTATTCATGAATATGTATTTTTAGAACACTTACCAGCCATAAGGGTCCGATGATTCGTGCTTATATCGCATGACTAATATGATTGTGCCTAGCATGCTACCAAGAGATAAACAAAACAAAATTTGAGCCTGAAGTATGGAATTACACAAGAATCTTCAGCGGGTTTTCATGTTGATGCTGCAAATGGTGAAAATGCCAAATGAAGAGAGGAGGAGAAATGCACTTAAAGAAAAATTTGAAGTTGTTGCTGCTTGCAAATAGCCCTAAGATAGCATGCATGCTCAGCTCATCAGCATAAACTGTTTGCAGCGCGGGATATGCTAGGTCAGCCTTCAAAATAGTACAGGTTAAGAAAATGCAAGAATGAACAGTCATTTCATTCCATAGCCCATGCTAGGCAATAAGTATGGTAATTATTTGATGTCTGTAAAATAAAAAAATAATAAAAAGTACAGGACTAACAAAAGTCCTGTACTAAGGGAAATACAGGGTCAAGAAATGTCATTGTAAAAATCCTATGAGAGAACCCAGGTTCCAAATCAAGTTGATATGCTAGTGCCCTCTGGTACATGTATGATGTGTTAATCCTCATTACTAAGTCCCTCCTAAGGATTTAAAGCCATCAGTCTCCTGGTTGCTCACTAGTAAGCAATTATATGCTTTCTTAGCAGTCAGGTAAGATAACCAACCCTTTAACCATTTAATCACATTAGCATTTTTTGTCCTGTATTTTTTTCTCAAGATTATGTCTATCTGCTCGATCTTTGATGACTACAAAACCACACAAAACGCAATTATTCTTATGTACTGCGCAACAAACCTTCTCCAATAACTTGTAGACAGTTTTTTTTTTCCCACAATGCAGTCTGACTTGATTAATCTTCACTTTCTCTTCAAAACCTAACTTTACACACACACACAAAAACCCCATGAAGTGAAATTTTCTTGAAATCACCATTTACACTGCACCACAGTCAATTGGGCTTGGCCACTATCAACAGGCCCTTCAATACTTTCTCCATCTCTGGAGACACTTGTAGGCATCAACCATCACAGGCTTGAACACAGACAAAACAGTTCTTCACAAAATACAAATATTCATGACATCATACGACCATGACAGCAGCAGTCACTAAAGCTTCTGGGACATATTCAGAAGGGAATCCCTCTGGATGTTAATACATATTACCAGCAGCTCACTTACTCCCACAGAGCTCTTTCAACAGGATATTGGGCCTTTTCCAATGTCTTCTCTCTCCTTTTAGGTAATTGGGAATTGCTTTAATAGCATTAAAAATATTACCTGCAGGAGGAATTGGTGTTCAGGTAATCTTTTGCAGGACTGTAAAAGGCAAAACAGACTGTTTGATGGCATGTTGTCCTCTTTCTATTGTCTATTTCATCAGTTATTCACATTTCAGGGATTTTAGTCTGTACATATGGTGCTGCATATTTGCATCACAGCACTACAGAGTTGTTTTTTTTTTTTCAAATCTTATATGTCTTCAGGATTCTGAATAAAAAATCTGAATATTTCATTCCTTCAACATCATCAAGAACATCATCAAGTACAGCAAGAAACATTGTCATCTAATCATCTACTATATGCATGAAGAGTTTTGGGTCGATCAGCTTCATGTTCTGACAAGAGTGAATGCATATTGACAGTACAATATCTCATGGCTTGGAGAAGAGTGGTATAGCTCTGATTTTTTTTGCACAATTGCGCTCTTTTGTCTAAAAGCATCAAAATTGGTTCAGTTGTTCGATATAGAAGCACTTTCAAAAATATCTTTATGAGGTAAATTTGAAGGGAACTGTAATTTCAAATTCCCCATTTAAATAACTCGCTCACCTCAGTATTCCAACTCTAAAGTAATGCTCGAAATATGTTATTGTTAGCAGAGACAGTAAGTTGGAACCCAATACAATATCTGTTGGTGGAATTGCACAGGGGTAAATGTGCAGTAGCCGTGTCATGTCTGAACAAAAATCCTACAGGGATAGAATTAAGACTGATTCTTGTAAGTCTTTGTAGTTTATAAAAGCAAGTTATATTTGTTGGGCATTGTGGCGTGCACCTGTAATCCAGCTAACAATGGCAGTTATATACTGATTCAACGGACCCAGGTTCAAGCCTGAGTCACTGAAGGTCGGTCCCAGACGTAAATAATCATATTTGATTGATACATGTCAGTAAAAAACCTAATTCAACAACAACAACAAATGTAAATTTTGTATCAGGGAAGGGAAATAATAATTAGAAGGGCAAATTTTAGAGAAGAATACTGGAAGAATGAAAACATGAAATAATGAAATGATACAGGCCTAGTAATCAAGAAGAACTGAAGCTGCCCCAGATACAACCTATATGGCAAAAAACAATTGACAGTATTAATCTGAAAAACAAGAAAAATGTTGTCTTTTCCAATTTCGAGAGAATATTTGGTCTCTATAGGGATACTTATATTACATATATTTTTATGTCTTTGAAATATTATATATGTATATCTGTAAATTTCAAATTAAGATCCCCCTAATTGATCTCTTTAAAGCCTACTTAAAGAATAGCAAAGAAATAGAATACAGAATTTCCAAAAAGAAGGGTAAACTAGCTGCTCATTTTCGTAAATGGAAGTTTGAAATATGATTTTTGTTTTTTCTTGCCCTATTTGTTTATACATTTTCCAAAAAATGTTATTATGCTGCTATTTAATACTTTGTACATCTGCATTCCTTTTTTTTCTTGTGATTTGCTTGATTTTCTCTAGATTCTAGTTGTTATGTCATTTGCTTATGCTTGATAAATACTCAATTACAAAAAAAAAAAAAAAAAAAAGAAATGAAGCTGGATAGGGAGTAGCAGACATTAAGAAAAGAAGGAGATAACAGTGAAAGAAATCTTGACAAGGAAAGGTATATATCTTTCAAAAGCTTAGAATCCAAGCTTTCAAACTATGTTTAAATGCAAAAATTTCAAACATATTGGTCGGTTATGGTGGAGAGTCACAGATGTACCAAATTCGGTGCTTTTCAACAAAAGTGCACAATTTTTCAGCTATGCCGCTCTACTATTGCAAAACAGTACCAGGTTGATAAATGTACCATCATTTCAATGTACCTAACTTCCCAAAATGCATTGAAAATAAACACACATCTAAACCTACAAAGAAAAAACATGTGATGCATGCCATGGAAAACAGCAATGACAAAACCATTTTCTCATATTCTAATATCTGAACTTATACAAATATGATTAGGGAAAGAGTAAGCAAATAATCGTTTTTACAACTAATAAGATATTGAATGGCTTTTCATTTGATCAACACAAGAGGTGTTGAACTTGATTTGAGACTTGAAAAATGTGCTCTCAATTTAGATGTATGAGAAAATAATGACAGTAAAGTAATGGGTATTAATCTTTTCAAATAATTCCAATTGAATCCAGGACTCGAAATAAGATTTTTTGGGGGGCAAGGCCACTTTGATGAGGGGCACTTTTTCACAGTGGCCAGGTGGCAGAAGGCACCAAGGCCAAACAGAGGGGCACCAAGGCCATTTTTAAGGGGGCCCCGTAATGAATTATTTGTATGTTGTTTGGCTTGTTTGTTTTTTTTTTTTTTTTTTGGGGGGGGGTTCCGTAATTTAGAACATATGCACGGCACACACACAAACATACACTCACAAGGTCATTTTAACTTAAAAGCAAATAGATATAGAAATTATTCAAAATGATACTGACAGACATAATTAGCAAATACTGAAACTCACACCCCCTCAATATTTTCATCAAATTTAGGGTTAGGGTTGCTATTAGTACAAGGGTTAGGGTTGCTATTAGTATTAGGGTTAGGATTAGGGATGGGGGTATGAACTTCTTTAGTATTACCCATAAATATTGTAAAAATGCATAATCATCTTTTTAGAATGGTCGTATTACATCAGATTTGTTTGGATCAGATGCCCAGTCACACTAGAAAAGTATGCAGTCACAGACACACATGTAAATGTTACACTCACAGCAGGGACAGTCAGAGAGCCCTCATTGCAGAGCAGTCTTTTGTGAAAAAAAGAACTAGTTTTCATATTCTAGAATACACCTTCATTCTACAAAAGATGAAAGAGAAAGCCAAATATCACATTAAAAGTAAGTTCTAAACATATGAATAACTTTTCAGATACTTTTGGGGAGATTTTACTTGTTGAATTTCTATCATCTCACAACTGACTTGAATGACTATGTGTGGGACTGACCTGAGAAATTTAGCAGTTTCGGTAATTTCTGACTCATTTTGAGGTGATAAATTTCTTGAACCAAATATGCAGAGTCATCTGACACTATCTCTTAACTAATTTTCATCACTGAAATAATTGCTGGATGGCATATTGGTAGGATTCTAGGATGATATTTTTGGGAAGCCAAATGGAAATTAGTAGAATGTTCACAGTGCATCTCATGCCAGGTCTATATCATGAATGCATGTATTGTGCAATTCAAGGGACATGCAAGGCGTAGGCTAGCTAGCGAGGTAGCTGGCTGCAATGTATGCATACGCGCGCATGGCGATTGACACTCCTTCGATTCCCATCAAGTGGACACAAAACAGCGATGCTATTGAAGGTATTATATTTGTATGAAATCGGAGAAAGTTTTACCCGCTCAGAAAAACTGCTAAGACTTTCAAAAAGGGCACACTGTTTATAAGAAAAAGTACACATTTATGAGAAAAAGGGTACCTCAGACAAATGAAAAAGGGCATAATTTTTAGTGGCCATAACTTAAAGCAAAAGGAAGAAGGGCATCACGGCTAGTACTGGAGGCATCGATGGCTGTTGATTATTTTGAGGCCTGGAATCTAAGGAAGATATGAATGCATTTTAACACTTACATGTATATTGTGGTCAGTAAACCATTTCAATGGTTAATCTGCCTGTTCATCACTTTGGAAACTTTTGTAATCCTTTATAATGTATGTGTATAAAAGAGTGCACATTAGATGGAAATCATGTTTACACACTTTTATTATCATTTCTAACATAAGTGTTTTAACCATGTTCTGATGTATTTTGTAATATTTGAGCAATTACTGTCATCTTTAAACAGTGCTATGTTAATGTTTACGTGTATTTTTTTTTACTAACAGACTGATGATTAAATTTTAGGCTTTGCATGACAATGAATAAATACATAATTTATACATGTAAATGAAAATGTATTAGAGACTGCACATCAGAATGATTTTATTTTTAAAAACTACAGACTTTATACAGCTAATTTCTATTCAGATATATACAGGGAAACATTTATAGCCCCACTAGCATTTTAACACCCTTACATTTCTGATTGATGACTTGGCATTAGAAGAATTAATCACTTTTTAGTTTTGTACATGTATGTTCCACTGCATTGTTCATATCCCTTTTGACAAATACATGGCATATATTTTAGTTTAATACATAATATAAAGTGCAATACATCAAGTATATATTAAATCAAATGTGCTTCAAAGATTAATATACTTGATGTGTGTATGGACCTTCAGAAGAAGTAGTACTTCTTCTACATTAAGGTCAATACATCTGTAATAACATTTTCAGCAATGAAGATCGATAAATGCAACATTGTACAGGTGCCTGCACTCTACAAAGAAAACAGACTGAAATTAAAAGTGAAATAAAGAGCTGGTAAGATCCTCTAGTCTATGCCAAAATTACAAGATATCAGGAAGTGAAAATATTAAAAGAAATAAGACAAGAGGAAAAAAAGAAAAAGAGGATAAAAAAAAGAAGAAGAAAAAGAGGAAGAAAAAAAAATAAAGCAGAAGTACAAGAAGAAGAAAAGGGAAGAAAAGAAAAAGAAAAAGGGAAAAAAGATGAGGAATAAGAAGAAAGTAGAACAACAACAAGGGGGAGAAGAACAAGACAAAATATATGATGAAGAATAAGAAGAACAGCAACAACAAAAACATCCACAACAATTTAGATTATTTACCTATTCTAAATGAACTCCAAGAGAATCATTTCATTCTTTACAATTTTTTTACAAAATGGAACAAGCAAGTACATTACATATCATTTATTGTGATTATTCATTTGATTTGACTGATTTACATCATCGGGGAGAGATCATCAGTTACATGGTGCCATAAATGAATGGAACATCGTAAGCTCTGTTAAGTGTTTGATGAAGATGTCCCCCAAAATATCAATTATAAATAAAAAACATTCAAATATATACGATGATGCAAACTTTAAAGAGGACATAGAACAGCATGAAATGTAGGAAGGTAGATGGGAAGAGAGTGTGGGGGGGGGGGGGGGGGGTAAAGGGAATCATAGAGAAAAAAGGAGAATCTTCATCATGATAAACAAATTCAAGAACAATACTTGACACTGTAAATGAAAATGACATGTTACTACAATACACCCATCTGAATTGTTCATTAGTACAACAAAGTACATGTAGCAATAATTATAAAACAAGTGAGTGAAGGCAGAAACAATGCAGTGACAGCCTTTATAGGATTGTAATACATATTTACAGAGGAGGGCATTCTTTACTTGCCTCTTAAAAATAGTTTTTTTTGTTTGGGACGTTCAAATTTCGAGAGATAATCATTGTTATTTCTTCCATATTAACTCCATTAAGATATTTGTAAGAGCTCTACAGGAGCCGCTGTGGCTCAGTGGATAGAGCAGTGGTCTCGTAACCGGGAGTACCCAGGTTCGAAACCAAGTGGATGCGCTAATGCCCTTTGGTAAGGTATTAATCCTCATTACCAAGTCCTTCGGAGGGGACTTAAAGCCGTCGGTCCCCTGGTTACTTACTAGCAAGCATACACATGCTTTCTTAGCAGTCAGGTAAATTAACAAACCATTAAACCATTTAACCAATTATATTTTAACTGGATCTATGGATTATGGACTGCACACAGTTGAAATTGAGGCCTCTGCACTTTGACAGATCTGAATATATTGCACATTCCTGCTGAATTTTCATAAATTCTCATTGGAGAATTTAATCAAAGTATAATCAATCTATGGCTCCTGTTCTTAAACTGTGGCCCACAGGCCACATTTGGCCAGCAAGACGATTTGATGCGACTTGGTATAAAAAAATAAAGTTTAAAGAGAAGGTGATTCATTTGATCAGCATAAATGGATACATCGAAGTTATAGGTGGTTAGATTTTACAAGTTTTAACTTTTAGGTCATAAATGTGCGTCAAATATCTTTTTAACATCTAGTATTCGGCTAAACAAGCAAACAAGAACATGCACTTCTTTATTACAAAAATTGGAACGAGTCCTTGGAGGCCTATAGATGAATAAAAACAAATAGGAAAGAGAAAAAAGGTGCCGTGGAAACATATTACGGGATTCTCCCTGGATGTTCTATTAGGAGACTGGAAGTAAAGTGTTTTCTAATCGATAAGAAATGAAAATTCTCTGCGGCACCAATCATGTAAAGCATTAGTTTGTGACTAACATGTAGAACATCAATGTGATACAGATATTAACAGAGAGACAAAGGAAGATGGAAGTAAACAAAGTAAGAGAGAAAGAGAGAGAGAGAGAATGTGGAGAGAGAGATGGGGGAGAAGAAAGAAAACAGATGAAGAAGAAAGATCCAGCTCATATAGCACAGAAGAAAATAAAACTAGAAATATCACTGAGGTGATTAATATCCCCTGCCCCAATACGTGTGCTAAATTTCCTAAGCATTAATTGAAAAATGAGGAAGAAGTTCCATCCGCAATATTTCCCCCTGATTTATTGCCATTACCTGTCGTTACCACACTACCGCACATTCTGACACACTCAAAAAATAGGTCTTGCACATCTTCACAAGACCAACGTGTGTCACAAATTTCATCAGCATTGCTCGAAAAATGAGGAAGTAGTTCAATCTGCAATCTTCAAGACCAACCCAAACCAAAACAAATTGAGAAATGGAGGGAGAGTGAAAAAAAACAAAACAAAACAAAAAAACAACCCCCCCCCCCCAGATAAACAGAGATAGACAGACATGGGAACAAATAAGGAGAAAAGGAGATTTTTCTTAAGAAAAAGAAGAAAATAACACAGTAACAAGAAAAGAGAGAGAGGAGAAGAGACCACGTGAAAATGAAGGGAGAGAAAGAGAAGAGAGGAATATGAAGGATGGGGATCACACAGGAGAAGTAATTAAGGCAGACACCCTGAGGAAATATAATGACATAGGCCTGTAGGAGGTCAACAAAGCAAAATAATGAAATACTGTACACTGAAAAGAAAATGCAGATAGTCTTGCAAAACATAACAAAAGCAGTACTTCTTTGTTTTAGAAAATAATTACCAGTAAGTGCGAGTAAGGCTTATCATAAGTCAGAGCCCAATCTGACTGTGGCTTAGAGCTGGATTCCCGCTCAGCGTCTTTTCCCTTCTAATCCTTTCATTTCTGCGTAGACAAATGAAAGGGGGAGCGAGAAAGCCGTGTCAATACCTGGGCATGGAGAAGCCAATAAAAACCTAGGGACGTGACTTTTGATAAGCTACCCAACAGAATATTGTAACAAAAACAGTTGTCTTAAAATCACTCAATCAATACAAATTAATGACATTTCCCAAAGCATGAAAAGATGAAAGAATGCATTCACTGAAGAGTATTAAACAGGGACTGAGACATCAGAACAGAAAATAAGTTTGTGTCTTGAAAGATATCAGAAAGATAAATTGATCAAAATTAAGAGTAAAAATATTAAAGGTAAAGAAACCTCTTCACATTATAGAGGATAGAGCTAGTTGTCTAGCTTTATTTTCAGTGCTGCCAGTCTGGCAAAAGAGTAAATGCTGCACATCATGTGTTGTCCTGTCACTTGAATCTCAAGTAAAGGGTTAAGGATTCAAATCTCTGTTAGGAACATTGTTCCTCAATTTTTATGGAAATTAACTTTCTCTACCCAGCTGTTAAATGGGTACCTGACAGCCATTATTCCTGTCTGCAACACTCTCGCTTTCTGTTCTCCCTATAGTATACCTCTACATCTCTGGAATTCCTCTTACTTTTCTCTTCTTTCTAGAGCTCCCCCCTCTCTCTCTCCCCCCCCCCCCCTCTCTTATCTCTGTCCTCTTCTCTCCTTTTCACTACCCCTTCCTCTTCCTTTTCCTCTTCTTATCCTGTATTTCTCCCCTCTCTCTTGTTGTTCTCATTAGTTATCTTTCAGCATCTTTTCATTGTCTTTGTGGTATGGTTAGTGAATGGGGCTCAGTATGATACAAGAGCTAAAGGGCTGTCATGGCAATCATTGAACTCCTCAAGATGATACTACATGTAAACTGATGGAGCAAGTTTATGGGCAAAAACCCTCAAGATCACATAGAGACTACAGTTTCAAACATCTCTTGAATCCCCATCCCCTCCAAAAAAATTTTTAAAAGATAACAGTCTGACTACCACTTTTGGGTAAGCAATCAAAGAGACATGACAGCAAGATGGCTGCAGCTTTAAGAAGAAACCACAATTTATATGGGGACAAAATGCCACAATTTTTTTGATGGCTGGCTTTACTGCTAAATGTCAGAATATGCTTTTCCAAAGACAGGCAGATTTCCCCTGAAATTTGGTCAATGAAAATATTAACATTCAGAAAATATTTGACTCAGTACCACCTTGCCTATTGGACAAGCTGTCATGTTATGGAAAGTGGAGGGGGAGAAGAAATGGGCCATTATTAGTTTGATGAATCATAATAGAGGGGAAGCTATGTTCATAAACTAATCAATGGCACAACATTGCCTTGCTTAATCCCTTAATGACATCACATAATGTTCAAGGTTAAATACACACAAAGCTGTGCAACTTTATATCAAATTCATGTTTTCAATACCTGGAATGCATTTTCCATCTGTATAGAAGCTGACTGAAAGTAATAACTAATATGAATTTAACATAATTACAAAACGATTATATCTGAGATAAGATGGTAATGAGTCTAATGACTCACATCAAATGATATTTTAATATGATCTGTAATTTATTTGTCACAAATGCTTTGTTGATCAGCTAATTGCTGCTATACCATGATTTAATGTAAACAATGCTAATAGATGAATTCACAAGCTGTACTTTCATTCAAGATAACGCTAGATAAGAATACCAGCTAAAAATGACAAAATTTAATTTGACTTGTTTATAAATAATGTATATTGAAAGCAGATGTATCTACATTTCCTTGCTGCAGAATTATGTAAATGGGTAGAACCAAAATTTGTGAAATGTCTGGGTCACTGTCAAGCCCATTTGTAGAAGAAATTGGATATTTTCCTATACCCACCCCACCCTCCCTCTCCTATCAGAAATTTCAACTTAATACATCTCTGCTATATGGCAGTGTAATGATCTGTTTTACCACTTGAGCATTATAAATTGTGTAGGCTATATTATATACTAGAAAAACTTGAGGAGCCAGCCAGGCTTATCTAAAAAGGTTCTGGGGAGCCAATGGCCACCGGGCTCTCAATAAAGAGGCACCTAGAGTTTGAAAAAATGATGGATGGGTTACCCATAAAGGACAAAGATTAAGAAATTGAACCTGATGAACAAAATTTAGGTCTTACTGAATCGATATAATGACTAAACTCATACATGTACCTCACAGAAAATAACTTTCTAATGAAATTCAGAAATGTTAAAATGGCTTTTAACCTTTGAAAAAGCAATGAGGACACATCAGTCACGTCAAACCAAATTCTTTTAAAGGCTGTATGTGGCGGGGGAGGGGGGTTTGAAGAAGCTTTGATTGGAACAATTTAAGCAGGTGTTCTAATAATTTTGACAAAGACTTTTATTGAGGTTTTGAACTTCTTTACATCCTCATGATCCTCCTCTAGCCTTTCTCCCTCCCTTGGCAACAGTTAAAGCGGGAAAAAAAAACTGAACACAGTTGCTTTAGGCTTCAAGGAAGTCAGGTACCCTTTTCACAGCTTTGGCATCTGACTACACTGTATAATACTATATAATTTTTTTGTTGGAAGAGTCAATGAGCATTTTTTTTTTTCAAGACCATCAGTGTCTTCATATCTACTAAAGATATAAGATGCAAACCATGCAGATAGTTTCATTCATGCTCACTCAATGGTGGTATATATGTTGACATATATCACATCAAAACAATGGAACAACTGCTTTTGGCCATATTTTAGCTGATATTTTTGATGGCCTTCATGTAGCATGTGAGCTTTACTTGTAAGTGCATTGGCTTGTATTTCCTTAGAAGAAAAAACAATGCAGACTTGTACAGTAAAAAAAAAAATAAAAGCTATGTATTCAGTTTTTAATAAGCAACTGTAATTAAAGACATTGGCTGTTTAATTCTAAAATTTCCACAGTCTTATTACAGAGGCCCCCAGGTGCCAGTAGCCAATGGATTACATAAACAATCAACTCACCAAGACACATTCTGTCTTAGTCAATAGCTTGATATAAATAAATATCTGTTGAGAGAAAAATGTAACCCATAAACTTTAACACAAACAGTTAAAGACATTGGTTAACATTGTTATGATTTTAAAAAATCTTGTTTTGTTACTTGAAAATGGGATAAACATAAGGGTTATAGTGTAAAAATACCAGTCTGAAAGTTTCAAAGTATAATATCCACAGGACGTATTTTTAAATATCAAAAATGTGAACCAATGTTTGAAAAATATATGAGGGTCGGTTGCACAGAACAGACATAAGGAGTGCGCATACGTGTATGACTCACCTTACCGTACTGTGTGTACTGGCGTATCACACGGCGGGAGGCACATAACGGCATTTTCAAATTAAAGCAAAGTGGTCCTCTTAGTGATTGTCTCTTGAGACGAAGGATAAGAAAATCGCCGTTTGCGTCTAACTTACACTCTTTCATTCCTAATTATGGTTGGTTTCAGGGTTTTTGAGTACAAATACAAGTATTCATACACATGTTTCATCTTAGTTTGAGAATTTTTAAATCAGCTACTCACAAAGTTAGCCAATGCCTTTTACCCTTAGGGCTCTGCAGATTAGATGTGGGCTGGACTCTCAAATTATGGATTCAATTATAAAACCATACTTCCAACAACAGACATACTGTTCAGTGGAAAGAATGATCAAACATATATACCAAGTATCCTAGTCATAAAGAAAATTACAGTACCACTTATGAATGAGGCAATATATTTTACACAGGGGTGTAAAAGAGGTTTATAACAAATGCACATTGCTAAATGTAAAACAGAATAAGTTGAAGTAAAATATGGAAATCTCAAAGACAAGTACAGCATCATATATCAATAAAGGAACTTCACTTGTTCAGGCAAAGCCAGCTTAACCGAAGAGATAGAGATAGAGATAGAGATAGATAGATAGAGAGAGAGAGAGAGAGAGAGAGAGAGAGAAAGAGAGAGGAGAATCAAAGATTTTCTATAAGTGGTTTTTAAAAAAAATGGTACTTAGATACAAGCAAGCACTAATATTTCCAAAATTCAGCTAACCTTTCTAATATCACAAAAAATAGAATAAGAATCTGTAAATCAGAGCTAAGTACACCAGTCATAAATGTGCAAAACAGTATAATACATCACTGGAGCAAACTGCCTGAATTACTGCTTACATTAACAAAAATAAAGAGTAGAAGGATGTGAGTGCAGGAGAAGATGTATTTCATGGCCTCTGGCAATACTATCTCGGGAAAGGGAGGGAAATGTCACAGAATTTGTAGGTCACTCCTTTGGGAAAAAAGACTTTAGATTAGTTTGCTTTGTAGGGTGTCCTTGTGAGCTGACTAAAGGTGAGAAAGTAATTACGCATGGGGCGTCTCCAATTGACCATGACTAGTTCCTTGTACTTCATTCATCTCTCCTAGAAGCCAGATCCAATTTCTACTTATCCATTTCAAAACCAGGGATAGAGGTTTTATCCTAAGATAAATCAACAATAGAAAATAAAATCACTACACTTCTATCGTTTCCTTTTTGTTCCCCTTTGATTTTATCACTTACTTGGGCTTGTTCCCTTTTTTTTTCAACATCAATCAAAATTCAGGAAATTTTGAAGGCCAGACTAGGACATGGGTGCCTAATGAGGGAGGACAGAGGGTCATGTACCCCCCCCTTTATTCCCCCCCCCCCAAAAAAAGTTGAGGATATTGTTTTTGAATTGATTCCTCCCCCCCCCCCCCCCCCGCCAAAAGAAATAAAATAAAAACCCAACATAAAATGGACTGAAGCTCTCTTCTTTATCAGTACAACTTTTTTTATTCTGTTTCCTTTAATGTGGCTTTTTATTTCAAATACTTCATATCTATCTGTATTTTTCCTTTCCATCTTTGTCAGTCAGCTGACCTCTGTGTTTCTATCTTTATCTTTGTCTCTTGCCTCTCTCTAGCCCAGTCTTAACAGACACTTTTTTGACCAAAATGTCGGGGTAATGTCAGGGTAATGTTTTTTTTTACCTCTTCCTGTAAAGCCACTCCTGCTGATGTAATGTCCGGAAGTTGTCGGGGTAAAATTTGCCGAAATTTGACCTGGTCTGACTGGCGTAAAATGTCACATTTACCCCGACATCGTTGAGCTAATGTCAGGGTAGCATTTCTGCTAAGACGCGATCGAGGTAATGTCCGGCCGAAACAGCTGGTAATTGCGCAATGACTATCGAATCGCGTGAACATGTACATAAATGGAGAAACCCCGTCTTCTTTACCAATTACGTTGCCAGTTTGAAAGTAAATATTTTAAACCATAAAAGATATTAGAATTCTCATTATTATTGATTTAATAAATTGAATATTTAAATTACCACCTTTTAAAAAAATAGATTTTAATTCATATACTGAACTGATATTTTTTGTGATACGAATAATTTTATATTCTCACAAATGTAAGCAATAGGCGAGTTTGACCATGTCAACAGTGCAATACAAGGGACAGGGATGTTTAATCGTTATACTAGAAGTGTTTGTTCAGCCCAGTAGTTTGTTATTTTTTAGTATTTTCGACATTTGAAGTATACACAAGAACTTGGAAGCGTTACTATGGAAATCTAACCAGGGTAGGATTTCAGCGTGTGTCTGTTAAGATGGTGCGCTGGGCGGACCACCCGTGGTTTTATTGCACTGTTAAGGAATTTTACCCCGCTTTTTACCCCCTGACATTACCCTGATATTGCCCCGATATTCACCCTTCGCGGTCTGTTAAGACGGGGCTTCTGTTGGCCCCCCTCCCCCCTCTCTCTCTATCTCTCTTTCTTTATCTCTGCTTCTCATAGTATTTCTTCTTACCAAGTGGAAACAGATTGTGTGTTCGTACCTCACAGTGGGTGGTTGGGAGCACAGTTAGAGGCCAACCATCATAACCTTCATATTTACCATCTAAAATTAATGGGGTGAGGATTTCCAAGCATGTACTCACACAATATCCTCATCTTCCAGTTTTGTATTTCCAAAGCATTAAAGTGCAATAGCCCATTACTGGGGTCCTCATGCAGATTAGCAAGCTATTTTGTGATAGACGAATTTTCCCCCATCAGAATTAGTAGGCTATTTTCAAGAATCAGACTGACGGAGACAGGCCTAATGTTGCTAGTCCTCATCCTTTAATCTGTAATCAAAATGTTTTGGTACTGTGTGAAGCAACTGATTGAGGCAAAGTGATTTCCCAGTAGAGTAATTCTACAAGCCAGGATCATTGGTGAATGTTATTGAAGCTTATATCATTCACATGCTCAGTTGAAGGAGATAGCTAGCAGTATCCCATCATTAATGACAGTTAATTGAGGTTCATTTTGATGAAGCTAAGCATGACTCAAAAATTACTGGGATGCTGATTTCTGCTGAATATAAACATGTTTTTAAGTTTGCTCTGTGTGTGATGGCTATAGTTGCTTCTAGGGAAGGGTTTTTCTTTCCTATCCATAATACTTCAGTCCCTCTTCTGACCATTATATTTGATCCCCTCCCTCCCTTCCGTTCCCTCTGTCTCCCCCGTCTCTTCCTCTTTCCTTCAATCTTTCTTTCTTTCTTGCCCCTGTCTCTTCATTGCTATCTAAACATTCATCTCTTCCTCTCTCTCCCTCTCTCTCCCACCTCTTCTTATTTCATCAATGTAATTTTATCTCTTCATCTCTCTTTATTGCCATCTCTCTCTTTCTCTCAACTTTTATGCTCACCCTTCTCTTGTCTCTTCTTCCTAGGCTGCATTCAAGCGACCATTTTTCACCCTAGAATCACTGTTTTCAAAGACGTTTAGTTTAAACCACGGTTGCGTTCAATCGATTTTTTGCAGGTCGTAAAAATAAACGTCTTTCAAAATGCAAACATGAAATGCTGAAAAAGGTACGTTTTGAATCATGATTCTGCAGAACCATGGTCGCTGAAAATCAACTGAACGCAACGGAGATCTCAATCATGATTCTATTGTTGCTTTCACACCAAGGTTTGAAGACAGATAAAACAAACAACATACAGAAAGCTAGAAAAGAAGATAGGAGAAAACAAAGAATAACAAATGAAGAGACTGAAAGATAAGGAAATAGAAGGAATAACATAGAATAACAGGAAAACACGAAAAAGAAGATAGAAGAAAACAAAGAATAACATAAGAAAAGATGGATAGAGAAGAAGATAGAAGGAAAAACAAAGAATAACATAAGGAAAGATAGAAAAAAGATGGGAGAAAACAAAAATAACATAAAAAATATTGAAAGATAAGATGGAATGAATAACAAAGAATAACATTAGGAAAGATGGAAAGGGAAGAAGACGGAAGAGAACAAAGAATAACATAAGGAAAGATGGACAGAAAAGAAGATAGAAGGAAAAACAAAGAATAACATAAGGAAAGATAGAAAAGAAGATAGACGAAAACAAAGAAGATAGACGAAAGATAAGGAAAGATGGATAGAGAAGAAGATAGAAGGAAAAACAAAGAATAACATAAGGAAAGATAGAAAAAAGATGGGAGAAAACAAAAATAACATAAAAAATATTGAAAGATAAGATGGAATGAATAACAAAGAATAACATTAGGAAAGATGGAAAGGGAAGAAGACGGAAGAGAACAAAGAATAACATAAGGAAAGATGGACAGAAAAGAAGATAGAAGGAAAAACAAAGAATAACATAAGGAAAGATAGAAAAGAAGATAGACGAAAACAAAGAATAACAAAATATAGATGATTGAAAGATAAGAAGATAGAAGGAATAACAAAGAATAACGTAAGGAAAGATTGAAAGAGAAGAAGATAGAAGAAAAAGAATCACATAAGGAAAGATGGAAAGAGAAGCAGATAGAAGGAAAAACAAAGAGTAACATAAAAGACAGAAAGGGAAGCAGATAGAAGGAAAAACAAAGAATAATGTAAAGAAAGATAGAAAAGAAGAAAAGAGAAAACGAAGAATAACAAGAAAATACGGAAAGAGAAGATGGAAGAAGAAAAGAATAACAAAGAAAGATAGAAAGAGAAGACAGAAGGGAAAACAAAGAAAAAAAATAAGGAAACATAGAAAAGAAGGTAGGAAAAAAACAAAGAATAACATAACAAAAAGATGGGAAGAGAAAGAATAACAAGGAAAGATAGAAAACAGGGTTAAAATAAATGACATAAGGAAAGATAGAAAAGAAGATTAGAAAAAACAAAGAATAACATAAGAAAAGATGGAAAGAGAAGAAGAAAGAATGAAAAACAAATAATAACATAAGAAAGATATAGAGACGAATAAATGATGTGGCTAAAATTGACCTTCCTGGGTCAAACTGCGCAGTACGATGCGCAGTGGATGGGCTTGAAATGAGCAAGAATCAGCGTTGATGAAAAATCGCTTGAACGCCCTCTTGCAGTAGCCGTGTTTTGTAACAGCGTTTGGATTTGTGATTCATGTTTGTGATTCTAGCTTCAAAAAATCGCTTTAACGCACCCCTACTCACTTCTCTTCTTGAATTTGTTATGAAGCAAAAACACACTGGAGTAGTGCTATCCCCATGGCAAAACAATAATCTGCATTTATTAGAGAGGGTTCCCACAACTCTATCTTTATAATCACCATGTCCATGCATGAAGTTCATATGAGATTTATACTTCTGAACAAGTACAAGCATGAGGTTATTAAGAGTATGATCTGTCAAACTGTGTTACAAAAATAATATTGGTGATGACTGTTTATTAAATGTAATTTGAAAAAGTTGATTTGATGTCACTCAGCTCTATAGCACTCATTATGACTAATTAATTAGTATCATATCTGTACAATAAACTTGATTGACTGAGCCATCTTTGAAGCATAAAAATGATGATGGAACAACATTGTGACTCCATAGAGATGCAAGATAGATGTAACATCATTAGTACATTGTATCAACAGCACTTATCATAGTACACGGTACTATGACAATATCAATTTCAAACGTGAGTGAACACCATAGTCAAAACAGCAGTCTCAACCATCAAATTGAACTGCAGTGAAAAGTTGACAGATAGTATGCAATGTAGATTCTACACACACAAGTGTACATATATGCACACTTCTTAGAAATGCTCCAAATGGCCTGAAACGCACGCAAACTGAATTTGAGACAACTTAAAGCATTCAGATATTGTGGGAAAGTATTTATTTGAAGATGGGCTAATTTGTGAGCTTTTAAGGGTTAAAAAAAATTATCAACCTGCACTCAATAACTGAGCTCTTGAACATGCAAACTAAAGAACTGAAATAATAGGGTCAACTGATTTTTTTTTTTCTACACCTTCAAACATAAAAGGAGCTTGCCTAGCTTTATTTTATGCTAGATACAAGTAATCTTCAAATAAAAGAGTCTGCACTAGTAGACTAGTCATCTTAAATATAACCACTGGGTTGGCCAGGAGGGGCAACATTAGACAAGAGGGATTTTTTTGAAGGGTTCATGTCTCAGAATCTTCACACACATAAGGCCCTTAGCAATATAAGCACTTCCCATCAACCTCATATATAATGGGTGGCACGGGTTAATTCGGGACAAATTGAATTGGCTCTCCTTGGGAAAGAGAACACTTATTACATTGTTTTCAAATCAAGTTTTCAAAACCATGTTTCATGATAATGACCTTGAGAAAGCATATTCTGTACCATATGCTTTTAGAAAACAATTGCAATTTCAAGAAAAAGTAAGAAATGGAGCGTTAAAAGGATATTGAATAAAATGGCTGCATACTGATAAATGGTCTACAGAGGGAGATAAGGGTAATAACTCCTACGCTTATGACTCTACGCAGAAGAAATAGAGTAGCAAACAAGATTACATCTCCACAGAAATAGGTCTAAAGCTAATTTTTTTGTGCAGAGTATACATCTCCTGATCGTTCATACATGTATAATTTGATCATTATGGATGTCCTTAATTCTCTCTTTACAAATTACTTTGGTGTCATATTTTGTAAAATGATATGGAAAAATGTAAATGGATATAATGCTACTTGTTTTGTAAGCACTAATCCCATAGATCACTTAAAGCTTTTCCCCATATCAAATGCCATCTTGATGTGGTATCTTCCACCAAAGTTTCAAAAGAATTTTCAGGGGGTTGTCTAACTATAACACACTCTACATCAATTACTTAGAATAAATCATTTGAAATAACTGACTTAAGAAAATTTCCTACAAAGATATCGGTTTGGCATCTTTTCAACAAATTGACACTAATTGAAAAACTTCCCGGAAACAAAATTAGATAACAGTTTTATATCATAAACTGTTGTATATAAAAATGTGAGACCTCTCCCAAAGGTATTAATACCCCTCAAACAGATGAAAAAAAAAAAAAATCAAATTTCATGCATAAACTTTGCTTGTGTAACCTATGTTTAAAGTGACACTTAATACTTATCTCTTGTATCTGTTTACTACTCAGCCTCAAATGTTTTCTGCTTTAAGCACAGATCACTTGGGACCGTGAAAGAACAGAAAAGCTAAAACAAATACAATAACTGCAAAGGTGCCTGCCTAAAAATTTTAATCTGTTGAACACTAGGCCCAAGATAACTTGGTCAAGGGTTCATGCATATTGTATGTTGTATTGAAATCAAATCATACTTTAAGGACACTGTGACCACTGATTGAACACATCTAAATGATCTGGCCTCTGGGTACTTTGAAACCTGTTATCTTTAACTTTTTGAAGAAGAAGATGAAGAAGAGCATGGTAAAATAAAAAACTGGCTGCAGTCTACTATCCCACTGAGTATAGAATTCAATGGCAAACTACACAAGAGGTGCATTGCCCCTGTCGAACATCCTTCACAGTTCTCACTAATTTGATATGGAAAAAACGCAGGCGGCACAACTTTGGTAACACTATCCCCAAACTCCGGATCTTATTCTACAGCATGAATATTTCATTGACACCCTGGAGCAGATGATATGCTTTGTGTGATTGAACTAGTAAAGATAATGCACTGTGATAAACTGTTTCATCACCAAACTCTTAGAACATTAATATGTGAAGAGTGCATATTTATCAGAAATATGAAAAAAAAAGTGAAGTGACAGTGTCACACATGGGATGTGACCCTCTCTCCCCTTCCAAAACCCTACCCTGAGGGGGGAGGGAAATTTTAGTATCATAGAGAATGTAAGTTTGAAAAAAAAAACTAATCAATACAATCTCTAGACTTACCGTATCGTCTACTGAAACTCCTAGGATTTGTTTCCAGATTTGACCTCTGAGTCCACTTGGGCAGCCACTCTTAGCATACTGCTGAGCCACTGCTGTATGGTTGGCTTCGATGACACGTCTGCCTAGTTTCAATTTCTCTCCATCAAACAACTCTGGAAATCAAAACAAAACCACAAATAAAGGAAAATGATCTCCTATGTGTAGAAAATGGTATCTCCTCTTCCTGACACAATTTAATAAGAAAAAAACCAAGATGACTGCGACTGTGTCTTATGTGCCTCCTCCTGATTTCATTTAAGTTCATGGCTCAAACTGTTCTTGGAATATTGTGATAACCAGAATAAACAACCTTTTAGTTCAATGCAAACTGACCTCCATAACATTTGACCTTTGACCTCTGAACCCCCAATCTAATCACTATATCTCACTATGGTAATGCACACCACTACCAATTTTAAGGTTAACAGCTAAAATGGTTCTTGTGATATTGCGTTAACAAGGCTAAAAATATGAAATGGATTTCTTTGACATTTGACCTAATTGAATAAAAATCGACTGGTAGTCATTTTGTCTCACCATAATGATGCATTCTACTACCAAGTTTGAAATTTGTACCTCATATGGTTCTTGAGATATTGTTTTAACAAGGTTAAAACTTGAAATTTTAGGAGTGACCTCTATAACCTTTGACGTTTGACCTATGTACCCCAAACTCTAATGAGATCATTCTTCCTATAGTGATGCATACTTGCACCAAACTTGAAATTTATACCTCAATGGTTTTCTGAAGATATCGTGTCAATGGGGCTAATACCAGAAATTTTATATGATGATCACTGTAACCTTTGAATTTTAAACTAAACCACCAAAAATGTAATCAGATCATCTTCCGGTGGTGATACATTCTTACACCAAGTTCAAAGTTCAAAGTTCAAAACTCAAACAGTTCTTGAAATATGTTGACTAAAAGGAGGAATGGATGGACTGACAACCTGAAAACATAATTGCCTCCAGCATCAAGAGCAGAGCATGAAAAACAGTTTATATGTCAAGAAATTGCACATATGAAAAAATGATTTTATATTTGATTATACATGGAATCATGGATGCTGTTGCATCATGGCTTTAATGAATTTGTAAACATTTATGATTTCATTAAGTCCCATTCCATTCAAGACATAGAAAAGAAAATTTGCTTTGTTTTGTTCTACATAAAAACATGGAATACTAAGCATATACAACAAGATGAATGAGACTGCATCTCTGGTATGCCTCCATCTACTTTGTGGTTCAATGTGTTTTGTATCACTGGGATAAACAGAATAAAAAATATAATTACAATTTACATCTTTAACCTTTGACCAAACAACCTTAAAGTCTGATCACTTACAATGTATGTCTCCTCGTAGTAATGCATACAAAATAAATAATAGTGATAACAAAATTGACATATCTTTAAAGGCATTGGCTAACTTTGTGAGCAGCCGATTTAAAAAATTCTCAAATTAAGATGAAATATGTGTATGAGTACTTGTATTTGTACTCAAAAACCCTAAACCAACCATAATTTGGAATGAAAAACTATTAGTAAGACGCAAACCGTGATTGTATTATTTTTCATCTCAGAGACAATAAATAAGAGGACCCTTTTGCTCGAATTAAAAAAATCTGTTATATGCCAAGACACACAGTACAGTCCAGTGAGTCATGCGCGCATGCACACCCCTTATGTCTAGTCTGTGCAACCGACCCTTATATATTTTTCAAACATTGGTTTACATTTCTAATATTTAAAATACTTCCTGTGGATATAATAGTTTGAAACTTTCAGAATGGTATTTTTACACTAGAACCCCTATGTTCATCCCATTTTCAGGTAAAAAAAATTAGGTTTTAAAAAAATTATAACAATGTTAACCAATGATTAGATCTTCAATGTCATAAATTAATCTTTCTGACCTTTGACCTACTTAACCTAAAATCTAATCAGATTGTCTACCAAAAGTAATACATTCTGGGACCAAGTTTGAAGTTCATACATATACCTCAAGCGGTTCTTGGGATATTGTCTTAACAAAAAAGCGGAAAGGATGGACGGACAGACGGACAACCCCACAACTGAATGCCTCCGGCACCACCTTCCATGGATGGAGGCATAAAAATATGCTGTGTGGATGAGCTGAATATCTTCATGCTGCTATATGTAATTGGATTAATGAAATCTCCCTGGTGAAATATATGTATCACATAAAAGAGAATATCAGAAGCCTTGGGGGGTTGAAATCAAAATCTTGCTCTTTTCAAATATAATTGATTGACATTTGAAAGAAACAGTCACAAGTGATACCATCTCATATTAGGGAGTGATTACATACACGCTCTATAAACAAAGCAACTCCATCTCTTCGAGTTTAGTCACTGAGAATGCACTATGCTGTCACAAATTTTTCTACACAACTACAATGTGTCATTTTTAAAATCTTTGAATAAGAACCTCAATGAAGTACTTTACCAACATCTCTTCTGACAAGCTGATCAAAGAGACTTTCACAATTTTATACTTCTTAATTATATTGCTTGGTAAAAGTACATCAGCATCAAAGTCTTCTTAAAAACCACTAAAGGACACACACCTTCAAAGCCTAAACCAACTCTGTCTACACATCTTTTTATATGAGTTTAAATGAGTTCTAAGCATGTCAGTCACTTCTAAAGAGACAACATTAACCACATGTCTGTTAAATAACAGAAACAATTGACTGTAAAATAAGAATTAGCCACTGCAGCATTACAGATTGCACTTTGAGTTTATTAAGGATAGGTAAATGTAAAGAGAATTGGTAATTTGGCAATGTCTTTTCACTTCCTTAAACTCAGTTCTGTCCATCAAGGTAAAATGCAATACAACTTCTGAGGAAGGTGTGGTTAAAGTAAAAAGCAACATGTAGGTCATAGAGGAGAATAATAGGATAACAGAAATCATGCAACTGCTTTTAATACATCAATCTTAAACAGTTAGATTATCACAAAAGGGATACTGGGTAATGAATTAAAGTTAAACAAACAAAAAAAGGAAGCAGTAATAAGGAAAAAATAACTTTTAAGTTGATAAATGAAAAGAGAAATGAATATTACCCTGATTACATGGAGGAGTTAGGAAAAGGAAAAAGAGAAAGAAAAGAGAAACACAGAAACTGACAGATAATTGAGGATGCTGTCGTGAGCTGCAGCCCCATCTTATTTTTTGCTCTGGTTATAATGTAATTCATTACACTAATAGTGCTACCTTTGGATGTGACCCTTTTTCTTCATGGCCCTCATTTGAGATTTTGTGGAACTTTGTGACTATGTGGGTGGCTCTTTCATCGATGCTGGTGTCTTACATCATGCATATTTGCCCCCTCCTTGAATTTGCTGCTCCAGTTTGGAGTACGAGCCTGACATTTCAACAGTTGGAAGCTTTGGAAAAAGTAAAACAGAGAGCCTTCTGCTTCATCACTTACCCTCTCAGAGTTTACTACTAGGATCTACTTCGCGAACAGTACAAACAGTACACGCAACATTCGTTTCCACCACACCGTTTGGCTAGGCTACCTTATGGGAATTCAACTATCCCTACAACTGCTTAACTCTTAAGTGATTCTCCCTTTTGTAAATCTTCATGTCTTTTTTGATTGACCCCCTCCTCTTCCTTCTCTCTAAAGTTTCATTTTGTGCCATGTGAGTTGTAATTTCATACACCACCCACTTTGTGGTATATATAGCTCTCAAGCCTTTTGCTTTTCAGTCTTTCAATTGTACATAATCTTGGGATCATCACCACCTTATCCCAGAGAGAGTGGGAATTTAAGACAATTACTGTCTCTACAGTTTTCATCTTAAGAAAGCAAGATGAGAAGATTGCAGTACAAAGTTGAATGATATGGGTAATGTTGTAAGCTCTAAGGCTTATTGGTTTTTACTACGTAGTCTTTCAGCTGTACATAATTTTGCTATCATCAGCCACAGCGTAGCACCCCAATTAACTGCCCGAAAGCTTTCACTGCGTGCTGCCTAATTTGCATAAAGTAAACAATTTGTTTACGTAAAACCGCTACGGAGGAGTCTTGGCTAAACTGCAAAATCTCGCCTTAGAAACCACCAAATGAGATGAACCAAACTTCAAATTAAAGAATGAGAGTTGCTCTAACGCATCATGATAATTATTTGTACCAGAATCATGTTTTATTATATGAAAAATTAGTGAAATGAGATGCTTCTTTTTTTTTTTTTTAGTCAGCAAAAGTTACGTTATTTTTCATATTTTCCGTTATTGCCCAAGATCGAGGCTTGCACATATGAACAATCAAAGTATATCGAAAGTCTCCTCCGAATATCTTTTCAAAATTTACTGTCGCACGGTTATGTCAGGAAAAAATCCAAGGCAATGTCATTCACGAACCGTTCAAGATTCATCTCGTGTAGTCCCACGTACCCCGGTTCATGCACGGCCTTCGAAGCTTCACACTGTATACTGCGCAGTGTGACTGTGCGAAGCTAACTGAAATATCTGTGGCACGAACCGTACGAGACCCGTGCACTTCTAGATGAAATAAATGGTTCAGAAAACATAGAACAAAGCATGGCACGGTAAACAGATGACGAAAAATTTCAAAGAAAGGAAACTGAAAGAAAATTACGTGCATACAATTATCTTGGCCTCGCATAAACAGCGAATTAATCGAAGGCTTGCTGCTTGCTGGGGGCTGCAGCAGTGCTTGGCTGGTCGTCGCGACATGCACCATGTACCCGTGCACGTGCAGCGCAGGCATATGCAGTGATATGCATGACGTAATTGCTCTACTTAGCTCATTCATAGGAAAAGCGCATGCGTAGTAGTGATAGTTTACAGTCGTTTTATGTTAAAACCATGACTTTTGAAAGCAGATTTACAGAAAACTACTTATTGCGCAAACATGAAAATACACAGAAAGTTAGCCTGGATATTAAAGTCTAGTAACATGTCAATTGTTTGCATATTCATGCTCTCCAACGGTTGTGTCGGGAAAAAACAAACACCTCTTCCCACGGTCCTCTGGAACTGAAAAATAGTTGCATTTCAAAAAATACCCAACCATTTTCAGAGAAAATGAAAATGAAGAATAATATCATCATTTCTGATGTAATCTGAAATTTTTATGAATTTTGGTGCCAAAATAAGGGAGAAACGAGAGGTTGTATTTTCGACGATTCATTGATCCTCTCTCAGCGAGGCCTTCGGTAGCCGTTACGAATTCAAAAGCTTTTACGAGTTTACGAGGATTTAATTGGGGTCCTACGCTGTGGCTGTCATTTTGATATCCATCTGAATGGGAATGTATTTCAGACTTTCTGTATGTCCATTTTTTTTCCCTTCATTTTTTCGGGGTGAGGAGGGGGTCTATTTCTCTCTCTCCTCTCTTAATTCCTTTGCTACATTTGCTGCTCCTACCTCAATTTCTATTTCTCTCTCTGTTCTTTCTTCCTCTACACCTCTTCTTTTTCGCACCTTTTCATTCCTATCTGTATTTAATTATAGGTTGCCATTTTTAAGAATTTACTGTCGATTTCTTTTTTTTTCTGCTCTCATCTCTTTTTTTCTCTCTGCTAGTCCCTCTTTTATGTCCCTCTTTCTCCACTCCTCTCTACATCTCTCTCTTTCTCTCTCTCCTTTCCTTATCTCTTTCTCTTTCCCTTAATTTCTCTCATTTTTTCCTATGCATGCTTACATGTACTCGCCTCTGTTTTTCCCCTTCTAATGTTATTCCCTTTTTCCTCTCTCTCCCTTTCCCCTTCCTCTACTTTACTCTTTGCTCACTCTCCTTTTTCCATTCTCCATTCTATATTTTTGAACATAAATCTAATACATTTACATATCTGTTTTTATTGTAATAATTATTTCATGTTTCAATTTGTGTGTGTGTGGTTTCGTTTTTTTTTTTTTCCTTCTTTTTTTTTTTGGATTGATTAGTTGAATGTCTGATTATATTGTATTTTAATTCTTTGTCAATTATTTTTACATATTTCATATGTAAAATAAACATTTTTAGCTCTCAAGCTGCAAGTTCTAATAAACCAAAGAATGAATGAATGAATGAATGAAGAAAGACAAAAAGTGAAAGAGGAGAAATATAAGGCAAAGAAGTTAATGCATTTTAGCCAGTATGTTGTAGCCAGTAGCCAGGCTGTCCCAAAAATTAAAATTTTGAAAACTTTGAGTATCATGGAATTTGTGCATTTACCATCTACTTTCATCTGATTTATACCTTTCCAAAACACAACTTATATCTTTTTATTTTATATAAGATGGGGAAGATAAAGAAAGAGAAGGCAGAGGCAGAGGGAATGGGGAAAGGGAGGGAGAGAGAGAGAAGGAAGCATGATATATACATTATAAAGAAAATGAATAGAAAGGGAGAGGATAAATATTAGAAGAGGAATTCAGCAAAACATAGAAAGAGAGAGTGGAGAAACAGAGAAGGGAACAAGGTAGGAGGGAGACAGACCGGGGGCCATGGGTTAATAAGATCTGCACATGCGGCAAATCCAACCAAACATGACGATAATATTCAATTCAAGTCCCAGTCCCAGTATAATAATCATTAACCTTGGGATAGGCACTAGATATCACCATTTATCAACCATGAGGAAAATTAAATATCAAATGTCATTTACAAAATAGCTTTTGGGCGGTAGATCAAAGAAAAGAATGAAATTAAACATAGTAGCTGCAGGCTATTCTGTATTTTGTGCACTGCGAGCAAAAAGGATGTAAACTCAATGTGAAGGATACAAGTAGAAATTCTTTCAGGCGAACTTCAAATTATCTACTCTCATCATCTGCAAATGTATCTGTACAGTGTGTATCAATAAAAAACGTTACACTTTTGAAACAATTATAAAAATTACATTCTACAATATTTCAAAGAGTAAATTATGTTGTTAGATGCACAGGGGGCTCATCTATCTAGAGTCACTCACAAAACAAATTTTAATTCTGCCAAGCGTGAATTGAAATTTGTTTTGTGAGCGGCACTTGATAGATGAGCCCCCTATGCATCTATCAACATGAAAAACTCATTGAAATATTGTAGAATATAAGTTGTATAATTGTTTCAAAAGTGTAACGTTTTTATTGATGCACACTGTAGACTGACCTTCACCTCAAAGGTAATCTACTAATAGAATGGAAGCGTTTTCTTTAGAGACGTACAAGTGTGATCGGCGATTTTTTTTTTTCATATAGAGGCCAATGGACATAGGAACAAAATCTATCAGCTATCACAAACTTTCAAGTCCTAAAGTAAAAAACTAACACCAACACTTTGTTCCGTGCACACAAAAACCCCTTTATGATATGAAAATACGCCACATGCATGTAAACTGGCAAGTAAGAGTCTATAATTTGTTCTTGATTTCTTTTTTTTTTCTCTTTGTTGCATGAAAGTACGATATTCCTACAGCACATAAGAAAATCAAGGAAATGCAGGAACACTTCCGCAATTTGAAAAAATCTGGGATTCCGTGAAAATCTGGAAAACTTACATCCCTGTGCAATAAAGATACTCGCCTTACACCATTAATACTCATGAAGATTGTATGGCAGGAAAGAACATGCTATGCACTTTCATTTTCTTTTCAAATTAATGATTTTGCATACAATTTTAGTGATTTCTTTAAAAAATAAGAGTCAGTTTTCAGTTCAGTTCAGTTCAAATACATTTATTTCCAATTTTTCTGTCCTATACCAAATCAATATGAATTAGCACATAATGCAGAATTATGCTAACTTCTCTGTAGTGTTGCATGAAAAATTTAGCACATCAAGTTACAATCATTGCAAAGCTTAACTCAAGACTGCATACTTATTATGCACAAGGGAAAGGAGGAAAAGAAAGCTAAATTTTGATTAGCTTTCACTTGCTTATTCCTCAGCTACTTCAACAAGCAGCAGGTATAACTTTATTTGTCAATTTGCACATTCGGTTTAAGTTTCGTTTAATTCAGTGAGGATGCATTTCTTTCTAAATGTTCTGAGAAACAAAATTAAACACAGAATTAATTTTGTTCAAAAAGTCTCACCTCCAGAGAAATCTGATGTATCATCTACACCCATCTGCCTCAGTTTGGGAGATAAGTCCTTATACTCCTCTTGCTGCACATGGGAGATTAATGAGAGAGAAACCCAATTAGAAAGATCAAATATTTGCAAAGTACTCTCAAATCACGTCAAGTACACACGGAAGTTGTTTGAGTGACAGGTCTATTAATAGCATGCTTTTTAAAGATTTAGCTGCTTATGGAATGATTCCAACAAATGACTTGCACTCACTTATTCTGCATAACAAATGGTAATTCATGTTACTATGATAGCACACTTCACAGCTACATGCACACTACATTATATTTTCTGATGTACGTGTAGAGGCATTTTACACATATCACAGTGCATGATGTATTGCTACTAGACATAATGCTACGTACTGTTAACCTTTCATGTGCGAGGAATGCAGACTGGAATATTCACTCGTTTGACACACCTGCCAATTGGCACAAAACAATATGTACAAATTGGAGAAGGATTGCTCTATTCAACAAAACTAGAAATATCACTGAAGGTGATTAACACCTCCGTCCCAATGTGTGTGCTAAATTTCATGAGCATTACTACAAAAGAACAAGCCAATAGCAAGACTGTGTCTCGCCCACCCGTGACTAAATAACACGAAAGTTTCCCCAAGTACATCCCTAACCAAGTTTGATGTCACAAGAAAGTCTTGCAGATAAACTTTAATGTTCGACCTAAAATAGCCTTTGACCCCACCATGTGACCTCCAACAGTACCACAACATGATGTTACCCCTAGTGCATCTATTACCCAAGTTTGGTTGCCATTGGACCAACAGTTGTCAAGTTATGTGTCATGAGAGAGTCTTGCAGGTAAACTTTAACATTTGAAATAAAATGACCTTTGACCTTACCATGTGACATCCGATGTCACTATAACATGAAGGTCCCCCAAGTGCATCTATGACCCAAGTTTAGTTGAAAAGGGAGCAACAGTTGCAAAGTTATTTGTCATAAGAGAGTCTTGCAGGTAAACTCTAACATTTGACCTCAAATGACCTTTGACCTAACCATGTGACCTCCAACAGCACCACAACATGATGTTACCCCTAGTGCATCTATCACCCAAGTTTGGTTGCCATTGGATCAACAGTTGTCAAGTTATATGTCATAAGGGAGTCTTGCAGGTAAACTTTAACGTTTGAAATAAAATGACCTTTGACCTTACCATGTGACATCCGATGCCACTATAACATGAAGGTCCCCCAAGTGCATCTATGACCCAAGTTTAGTTGAAAAGGGAGCATCGGTTGCAAAGTTTTTTGTCATAAGAGAGTCTTGCAGGTAAACTCTAACATTTGAGTTCAAATGACCTTTGACCTCACCATGTGACCTCCAACAGCACCACAACATGATGTTACCCCTAGTGCATCTATTACCCAAGTTTGGTTGCCATTCAACCAACAATTGTCAAGTTATGTGTCATGAGAGAGTCTTGCAGGTAAACTTTAACATTTGAAATAAAATGACCTTTGACCTTACCATGTGACATCCGATGCCACTATAACATGATGGTGCCCCTAGTGCATCTACCACCCAAGTTTGGTTGCAATTGGACCAGCGGTTGCCAAGTTATGCGTCATAAGAGAGTCTTGCAAGTAAACTTTAACATTTGTGACGGACGGACGACGGACAATGGACGGACGCCATTTGGATCCCTAAGTCTCGCCTTCACCTCCGGCGGGCAAGACAAAAATGAGGAGGTAGTTTGATCCGCAATATTTCCCCGATTTATAGCCATAATATGCCATTACCATGGCAACGCAATTTCCGACACATTAAAAAATGTCTTGCACATCTTCATTGCTCAAAAACTAAGGAAGTAGTTTGATCCACAAGATTTGCAACCGATTGTATGTGATACCTATATACCCCCGTCAAAGTTTTTATACCTCGTTTTATATGCCAAAAAGTTTGATGGGCGTATAAAAATTTGCACAATTACCCATTTCACGACTTGATTAGGTACATGACAACCCTCAATAGATTAATTTGAACTTGAAACACTTTAGTAATCTGAATGTTAAACTCTCCTATAAGAAATACAGTATAGGAAAATCCTATGCAAGGCTCATAAAAATTTAAATGACTTAAACATGGACAAGCATGCATTAAAAGTCAAGAGCATCAACAAATATAATCTGAATAAAATAAACATGAACTGTGCAGATGCTAATCATCTCATGCAATATAGTGCCGCAACAGCAGGTTACAAACTATCCATGCAACTAGATTGTGATCATTTCAAGATAAAAGCATAATGCTCCATGAATTTCAAAAATAATAATATTCATTCTTGTTCATGGCAACTATAGGAAATCATAAGTATTAAAGATAATAACTACAAATAAGACAAAACAAAAACATGCACACACATACAAAGGAGATAGATATAGAGAATATGAGTCAATTCTGTCTTAAAACATTTTAAATATATCTTTGACAGAAGCTTTAAATCAACATGTTTTACCTCAATTGTATAAGTTTCAACTTTTGACCCACATACTGCATTTTTGTAAACAGCCTCTCATTCTTACTAAAACCAGGGAGTTATATGGGAGTTTTTCTGTTAATTCTGAACTGCACACTATTTTGAAAAAGTCTGCAGAGCGAAATTAATCCATTACAATGGGTTCAAATAAAGGAGAAGAAAACACTACCAAAAAAATACAATGTGTTTGATATTCACAAAAGCTAATCCTCCCTTGAGACCTCAGATTAAAAAAAAATGATAGGATTTTTGCCCCTAAACAAGTTAGGTGTTTGTCATTTGATATTTCACAGGTCACATTTCGCTCAGAGGAAAACAAGAACAGTAGAGAGAAGGAGATAGGTATTCCAATCATCTCTGTTACTTCATGCAGCTTTATGTAATGCCAGAGTATTATCTTTTACTGGAATAGCTGGAGGCAAGAATACAGGCATTACAATGAATTTAAACAAGGATAAGAAGATTTAAAACACCTCTTCATCTTTAGCTTATAGTGACAGTGAAAATGAAATAATCTCTTAAGTGGGTGGGCTGATGATATGATTTGGAGAAGGAAAAATGTTAGAAAAGTTTGAAAATACGTGTAATTGTTACCTCAAATTCTTTGAGGAAAGTGAATTCTTTTCTTCTTTCCTCTTATATGCTTTCTTCTTCGATCATATCGCCACATGGCAATGTCTGGGGCATTTTCTGAGCCATTAATAGATTGCAAATTTATAAAGATTTTGTAGCATTGTTACAAAGACCCCATTTACACTCACTCTGCCAGAGCACTCTAAGGTTAGTGTAAACAGAGAAACCGCTCCACCAATGGTCTTCTGGAGCGGTTCCTCGCCAGAGTGCTCTAACCTCCCTTATGGGCAATATAAACGGAAGCGTTCCAAGAGTATTCTACAACCTGGAAGGTGTGTAAGGACGCACGGAAGGTAGTGAGTTAAAGAGGGAAAAGAATTAAAGGAAACCATAGTAACCGGAGCAGTTCCTCTTGTGGACACAGAAAATGCGCGAAAATGAAAACAGAAGTGGCCCACGACCTATCGTCCTTGAGAATCCGTTCCTCTGGAGCACTCTACGTTAGAGTGCTCCAGAAGTGGGACCCATTTGTAAATGGGTTCAAAGAGAGATTACAACAGGGAACATTTGAAAACTTTGCAATAAAACAGTCATTCAGTTTCAAGAAAAATACCTCTAGCACATTCAGTACCTTTGTGTACTGATTGTACAATGTTTACTCTCATGAATGGGTGATGCACTAGGTAAAAGGCCTGTAGCAATATCAACACCTTTCCAGCATTCTAACTATAGTATTATTATACCATACAGAATTAGAATTGCTTGAAGATGTTTTCATTTACAACAATGTTTTCAACTATTGGTAAAAGTACATGGACAAAGAAATGAATCCCATATCAAGAAACTGTGTTATCAACCTCAGGATATGAAGAAAAATCCAAAGATAGAAACACACATTGGTATATACATGTAACATTGTATCTGCAGCACACAATGGGTTAATAGAAGTATTTTCCAATGGTACTGATAACATACCTGTGGTTGACAAGCCAGAGACTCAAACTATCATAATCTGATCAGGGAATCTATCTCAGCATTACTACTAGCTATCAAATGCAAGTCATGTTATCGATGATGATGATGATGATAAAGCCACATTATCTACCTTCATTTGGAGTAATTCAAGCTCATAAATGTTTAGATTTCTTGGAAATAATGAAGCTGAGGTAAACAGCTCCTCTACATTTACTATCTCATGCACTGTTATGCAGAGGTGCTTCTTAATTAGCCCATCATTTCAAAATGACTCACTATACAGACCATTATCAAAATAGTCTGTTAGGAAAACAAGCTCTGGCTAATATTCTTAAGTCCTTTCTAAGAAATATCTTGCTAGTTGGTAGATTAAGCCTGATGCCAATGCCTTAACCACTAGACCACAGAGGTGGGCCAGGAGATAGACTAGACCAAATCCAATTGACCGATGGAAAAATTTCGAACCTTCACTAATTCTTAGTTTGGTGCAGATGAGTTAATGAACAATGAGAAGTCGCGTGTCGTAGTTGGATCTGAACTTCAAGCCTGGATGCATGCATAGGTCAGAATAAAGGGTCAGTACATTGAAAGATATCACGAATGCAAATAGCTTTGGCAACTCCCTTATAAATAGTAAACAATGAAAGTTCTGAAAATGAGGGAATGATAATTGTGTAGCTGACTCAATGTTCCCTAGAGCTGTCATCCATTTTTTAATCAAAGGTTGAAAACATGCCTCCACCGGAATCAAACCCGGGTCAATGGCTTAGAACGCCAATACCTTAACCACTAGACCAAAGAGGCAGGACAGCAGTTAGGCGTGACCGAATCCAATTGACCGACTGACAAATTTCAAACTTTCTTTAATTGTTTATTTGGTGCAGGTGAGTTAATGAACAATGACAAGCCACGTGCCGCAGTTGGATTCTACCTTCATGCCTGGATACATGTACACATATGCATAAGTCAGTACAATACGTTGAAAGATATGGACACTTGCAAACAACTCTGACAACATTTTGGGACATTGAGTGAGGTACGCAATTATCATTCTCTCATTTTAATTTCTTTTAATGTTTGTTATTCATAAGGGAGTTGCCAAAGTTGTTTGCATTTGTCCATATCTTTCAATATACTGGCTAGCTTGATTAATTCAGCCATATACACCAATGAGACTTATAAACGACAAGATCATATCTTGACAGCATATAAGAAGGAATTCACTAGAAAACTCTGGCATACACTAATCTTCCAATCAGTATTAGCTTAATGAAAATCAGGCTATCAAATTGTCAGGTGCATAATTTGTGCCAAAGTGTCATACAACAGACAGGAGAAAGCATGAAGAGAAAACAAGAGAGCAAATAAAGGGGAGCAAGAGAGAGAAAGAGAGAGAGGGGGGGGGGGGAGATGTTGAAGACTATAGTGACACAGATAGCAGACACAAAGAGATAGAAAAGAGATTTACACTGATAAGTCAAAACAAGGACATGGCTTTCAGGAGGAGATACCATCAATGCAATATAATACAAAGAAAAGGAAGCAGAAATCTAGAAAATTAGAAAGAAAATAATGTGGTTAGGCCCTTGCAAAAGCGCCAGCCGTCTGGGAGCAAATATTAGCAGAACATGTGCGTGACTAGATGGCATATCTGGTGTGGAAAAATAGTACTGGAATCTGAGATTGGGTAACAAAAAGTCATGATTTTTTAAAAGGTTAGCACTCTTCTCTCATCTCAATCTTGCATGCTCCACCAACAGTGCAATTTCCTCCTTATATAATAGAGTAACTCAATTTCACTTCTTCTCTGAATCTCACTAACCTAACCCCCTCCCTTCCTTCCCATTTTCTTCTAATTTTCTGCAATTCCATTTCCTTCATTCATTTCCACTGTCTTCAATGTAGTCTCCATTTATTTTTATTCACTTTATTTCCATTATTTCTCATTTTGTCTCCTTTCTTTCTTGACAATAGCCCTCTTTTCTCTCCCCCCCCCAAAAAAAAAACACTGATAAAATCTTAAATGCTCTTCTAAAAAAATTGTTTCCTGTGACAAGTCAGAGTATTGTTAAGAAGATAAACAATGAAAATTTAAAATGTTTTGTGAACTGGCTTCCAATCAATTGGTTTAGAATTTGCGAAAAAAATCTCTGAAAGTTGCATGACTATGATCAGCATTTATCAAATGGACAACTTAATGTACACTCACTGTCCATACTGCAGTTAAAATAATAAGAATAATAAAAATAATTGCAAAAAAATTAATTGACATGCCAGTTATCATACAATGTTGATTCTCACACATTTATAGGTTGATTTTGTATGTGACCCCCCCCCCCCCCCCCCCCCCAAGAAAAAAACAGGTTATGAAAGTCAGTTGAAAAGTGGTTAAGACAGCATTATTTTTGTCCTAAAATAGTCATCCCACTACACATATCAGATCTGTCCCTGTAAAGTTACTTAAACTATCCATCTCATTCACAAAAAGCTTGTCGGCCTGAAGGGAGCTATCTAAATATAGATTATAACCATTTTTCATGAGCTGGTGGGTATTCCTAAAAGTTTTAATCATTCATTGGTCAATTATTTGTAAATCAAGCAAAAGAACATGCTTCATTTGTAAATGTGCATGAAGTTACAAAGCATAGTCCATTGAAGCATGCAATATACTTCCTTCCTGAATGCCCACAAAGAGTATTTTGACCTCGGTAGAAACTTTCATCATAATCCAAGTCATTCGAAAAAGGATGTGGTAGTAATTATCTTAAATTGTGGTTTGATTTCAGTCTTGTCTATTGCTGTTTTCTTCTGAGATGATATGATTGCCACCTGGTATTATATGAGGAGGCCAGTGCCTCCTCAATTTAGAGCCAGAAGTGCCGAGTCAGGAGCAATACACTACTTAGGAAATGGGCTGTGAAATATGAAATGTCGCATCATTAAGCAATTTCAATGCTAAATAAATGCCTATCCATGTCTTCTGCTCCCTCCCTCTCTCTCCCACTCTCTCTGTCTGTCTGGTTTCTCTGTCTTTCCCTACCCCTCTATACCATTCTGTGTGCATGTGTGCCTGTCCTTCTCTCTCTTTTTTTCTCTCTCTCTCTTTCTCCTCCTCCTCCACTAAATGCTTTCTATGGAAAATTGTTCAGTCATAAAGAAAAATGGATAAATAGTAAACCTAGAATTAACAAAAATAACCATGTTGTCCCTTCACAAATTAGAAATCAGTATACCTTCACTGTTTAACTCTTTGAGTGTTCTTCTCACGTCAGTGCACATTTGTACACTTTGAATGAACAATCAAAATAATTAGCTTTCTCCTTCACCACTATAAAAGTGAAAGTAAAAAATAAGCTAGTGTGGATAAGTGATATCTATAGAATAATTAACTAACTATCAATACTGCACTAAGGGAAGGAGAATTTTAAGAAAATATCAGAAGAACAATTGTCATTATTTTCTGCACAAAATTAATAGAGCATGCAAAGAGTTCACATCTTCTTTACACATAATTAATTAATCAGATTCTAATATCATAAAATCCCACAATTAAACAAAATATTAAACTTCTGGGTCCATATTCAATAAACTACATAAGTATGCTATTTAAGAACCTTTTCCTGATCTTTTTGCTAAGAGAGAGAATTCTTAGTAAAATAATGTATTACATACAAGTACGTCAAGCTAAGAATTTTGCCCTAGGCTTAAGCAAATATTCTTAGATTTTGTTAAAGAAAAAGCTCTTAAATGGACTTTCATGTTCAGATATGAAAAGTTTCTAAGAATTCTACCCTATATTTAAGCATCCTAGGGGGGATGCTTAAGTCATCCGCTGGGCTGCTTTGAACAGTACCCCCCCCCCCCCCGCGTTACGAATGCCTTGCCGCGCCGCAGATTGTTGACCTATATGATCTGCATATATTGTGAACGATGTCATGACGTCGCAAAAAAGCGAAGCGTATCTTTGATCTATTCAGAATTTCTCTACAATCTAGTCTGAGTCGAATGTCATTATGGACATCGTTTATAAGTTATAGTTATAATTCTTGGAACAATAAAGAGACAGAGAATTTCCTGGCATGGAAGGGTGAGTTGAAATATGTTTGAAATATGTTTATGATCTGAGTAGGTCTACAAAATAGATCTAACATTGTAACTTAGATATGTCTTTGTTTAAACTAGTCTAGCCTGGCCCTAGGCGGGGCCCTAGGAGTAGGACGCTAAAAATGACAGCTAAGGTGTCAGCACTAGCAGGATGACAAGCTTCGGCTTCGCCGGTCGGCTGGGGCTAGGGCTTTCCAAAATTGTTAGAAAAATTACAATATGGCTTAACCCATTCCTGACAGGAATTATTAAAAGCCTAATTTGATCATCTTTTATTCTTCAAATTGGCAACACCAACGTTTTTATTTTATTGCTAGATTTTTCTTATAAAACGTCATGTATCTGAAAATGAATATAAATTGACAGAAATTATGATGAGAAGTAAAAAAGTTGCCAATTTGCAGGGAAAAACGGTGATTTTAAACTTTCTTTCACCTTGCTAATTTAAGGATTTTAATGTTTATTTTCCTTTAAAAAATTTTCAGCATCAAACAACGAATATTGACGCAACCAAAATGGGCACAGTTTGTGTAGAATTTTTTGCTCTTTCTGCTCATGTATTTGGTATGATTTTTAGGGCTTTGCATCAAAAGATAGTAGGCCAAACCACAAAATGTGGACCATTGTCACGAATGGGTTAAACTCTTTGACAGTGGATATGCATGCATATTGAGAGAAGGGGGATTTGACTTATCAAAACTCCATAGCATAACATTTTAACCTGAGTGCCAGTCAGTTAATCACAAATTGTATAGTTCATTCAAGGCCGAGGGAAATCAGTGGGGATTGCTGTGTTTGGTTCTCTCATACATTTTGCACATGATTTTTGTGTGGCGCGATTTGCACTTTTAACACACAAAATGCATAAGCAAATTTTGGCTGCAGTTGTGTCGCTCATCTCATATACTTGGCAAGTCTTAATGACGTCACTGAATCTAAGAATTTTCTCATTTATCGTCTTATCTAAGAAAATTTGCTTTACGTCTTCTGAATACTATTAAGGCAAATTTCTTAAGTTAAGACAAATTTTTAGAAAAATTCTTAAACTTAAGAAACTATTCTTAGAAGTTTACTGAATACGGGCCCAGGATTTCTGTTGGATCTTTACACAACCCCAAAATGTATGCATGAAACTAAAATACTAGATAAGAATTAATCATATCTCAAAAGCAAATATTGTGCCCCAGCTGTCAGAATGGCATTAATTTGAGTGCAACGTGTAATGTTATACATCCCTTGGCTGGCGGAAGAGCGTTAAAGGTGACATTCAAAGAAAATCACAGAATAGGGTTAATTATATATGAATGGAAACAGGGAAGTATGTAGAAGACAGTGGTGTTCATTATTGCTCCTGTAAATTCCTAGAAATTATCTAAAAACGCATTTTCCAAAAACGCCCCTCTGATTCTCAGAACCCGGAAGTGGCTGCGAGCGAAATGGGTCCCCAATGATGACGTAGGCCTATGGGCGATCTGCGGCGAGCTAGGCGCTTGCACGTAATGAAACATTGTGCATTGAG
This sequence comes from Echinometra lucunter, assembly GCA_029962745.1. Taxonomy (NCBI): domain Eukaryota; kingdom Metazoa; phylum Echinodermata; class Echinoidea; order Camarodonta; family Echinometridae; genus Echinometra; species Echinometra lucunter. The sequence goes on along the minus strand of CM057161.1, from coordinate 2,460,374 downwards.
ATGATCGCATGCAATTTTGATGGATTTTAGCTGTTATAAGATAGCATTCAAAACTGCAGTGGCTTATTATTTAAATTACCTCATTGATGACTCGATTTTCTTTTCTTTTTTTGGTCAAAGCAGAATATAAAGTAGGAAATTGACATGAAAATGACAAAGAAAACCAAGCCAGGCCGGGATGCAAATGTCAAACTACGTCCCAAAACGACGTTGCATCAAATTCTCAAAGACAGAACTGATTAAGAGACCCACTTGTCAAATCATGATTGTATGTAAAAGTTACCTAGATAATATTGTTGTCTAAGGAAAATTGATGCTTCTTGTAGAAACTATCTTGATCTACAACATTTCTCTTCACTAAAATCTCGTATTTATTATGATAGGAATGGCTAGCTAGCGTACAGAGACTGGACGTCACCACTGATCTCAGATAGTGTAGAGCTGGGGTGTAGAGATGAACATCATACATGTATTGCATTATAGCATAGCTTCAAGTCTTTATCAAGGGATTTTTTTCCCTGTAATACTCTGATTAAACCTGATTTCGATAACGAATTTCATTCGAATTTTTTTTTTTCAAGGAATTTATTTTTTTATTGCAGGTTCTGATTTTCAAGCAAATAAACAGTGAAAATAACCCAGATACGAAATTATAACTGATCAAAGACTATCACCAAAGGCCTAATTGAATTACAAGCCAAATTACTCTCACCTTCGCCTCAGATCACCTACTTTACCTCACCTACCTACTACATACAATTGACTACTGAAATGCCGAGTATGGAAAAGTTAACTTGAGCTTATAAGCACATGTAAATATAAGTTGCTACTTAAAAGAAAAGAAAAAAAAAACCAACAAATTAGCAGTAAGGTGATTACCATTTCTATATTTTCTTTACACAAGTTCAAACTATTCGCCAAGAAAACAATTTTAAATTCAAGAAAAAAAAGTATTCCGTCTATCCCTCCGTCTTTCGTGAATTATAACACCCCTAAAATTAAAATGGTATGCCCCACAATGGTTACATAGCATGTACAAGGGAAACTGTTCTATTATATTATGGGATTTTTTTCCCCTTTCTAATTGCAAAGAGTCATAATTAAATTGTAGAATTTCTCCGACATTATTATATGAATAATGTTAAATAGAATGGTTGAAACATACTTTGAAAACATTCACAGAATAATGAATTCATACAAACAATGCAGAAACGTCGTTTTAATCACTCCCTCGGACACGACACATCACATTCACCACATTCACAACACACCACATCACTGGCTATTGCCCATACAATGACGTCACGGATCTCGCATCGAGTTGGGCAACGTATGCACAGGCAACATTGGGGGTCCGTTTCATCGATTTGTGACAGGCAATATTTGTTTCCCACTTACTTTTCAAAAGTTTCAATCGGTTTCATAGTGATTTGTGCACCATAAACTTTATTTTGATATGAAATTCAAGCATATTCAAAACCTATGAATAGTAGCTTTAAATCGAGAGCGCTATGCGAATACTACAATGTCACGCTAGAGTTTATGCCCTTCTGCTAGCCGTGGATATATCAATTTTAATGTCGTGCTCAAGTTAACGTCCTTCTGCCAGCTGGGCGACAATTTATGATAAAATTATTTAATGGACTGTCTAAAGGAAATATATGGCTCCTCCTCCTAAGAATTTAGAACCTATGGGTTAACAAAAAGAATCCTATTAGATTTTTTATCTCTTTCTTTTTCCAATTTATAGCCCTGTCTTATTTGTATCATAAGTTGCCCTGACATGCAGGTATAAGACATACATGTAGGTTGAAAAATGTATGATAATGTATACCATATCAGGTGGCGGAAAATATCAACAACCCGCTTCTAGCCTCACTCAACAAATACATGTGACTACCCATGTGGTTAAAAGAACAATTTATCCTACCCTTTCAATCACACAGCCCTATGAAGAAAATTTAAGAAAATGTAGATCTCATGACCTGATTATCATCAATTTCAATTTATTCATAAAGCAGGGGAATTAATACATATCAATATAGTTGCCAGTTTAAGGAACTGATGCAATAAGAAATTTGGGTCTAACTTTCATTACAGTGATTACACAATGGTTGAAAAATTTTTGATATATGATCAAGAATAAGATTCTGAGAACAATAACATTAAAATTTTGATGATTTTCAATCGAAATCAATGCATTTTGGCAAATCATTTGTGGTTTGGTCATGGTTGATCTCAGAATTTGAGTACATATGATAAACCAGCAGTGATGTAAATGTGGGTACCAGATAACGCGTGCTGTAGTTGATGGGCGTGCTAGACTGTACAATATGACATATACCTAGCACGCATTTTTGCTAGAATTGTGCGACAAGATACCCAAGATGACGTCATTGGGTCAACAGCAGTTGAAACTGTGACACTGCGGAGGTGCCCAAAATAGGCTGAAATCTTACCATATTTTTGGTTATTGCTTGGCAACACGACTATTTTGGAACTTTAGGCAGAAGATTTTCTGCTAATAAAATTATGTTCTTTTAAACATTGTTTCAGCAATGGGTACACCCTTTAAGAGTTTACCATTTGTATGTGCTTTCAAAAGTCTACCACATCACAAAATGTTATAATATCCAGTTCCTTGAGAATACACATAATTGAAACATGGCATTAGAAACTAGTGCCTCCCAATGACTTTATGGCTTACATTACACAGGATTTCATATATCAACTCATAATGTTCACTGGTCTTTGCAAATGGGATTGTACATGTGCACACAAAATAGGGCTGGGGGATTGTGAATTGAAGAAGTGATATTTCGGCTGGTATTGTCATGATTCTAAACAATGAAGCAAAAAGAAAAATGAAAAAGACTTTTTGTGATCACCTGATATAAAGTTCACACACACAAAAAAAGAAATTACATTACAACATGTTACCAGAAGTTACCACAGACTTTTGAAATGATTCACTTTGAAAAATATTGGTTGAATTTCAGTGGTCTTTTCGACTAACACTGATAATACCCCCTCTCACTAGGAGGCGATTCCGCTGCGATTCTCAAAAATCGACAAAGCGTGGTGGATCATGGCTTGAGCTTTGTCAATCTTCTCTATCATATATTGAGCCTATCTAAAGCGCGAATAATCGCCACCAAGTTTTGAACATGTTCAAAACTTCTGTAGCGAGAGCGCCGAGGTTGCCAAGAGTGCCACAATCGTCTCAACAGCGTATTAAAAACGACATGCCCGTAGCTCTGAGGTATCAGCAACGCCTAAAGCGTACTTCAAGCGCATTGAAAGCAGCTATCGCCCGTGCTTTCAGGCCCGTTCCTAGGAGGATTTTCCCTCAGTTATGTATCTGCGCATCTCATCCGCACATCTTGACTGGTATTGTTACATCATCACATCAGCAATGTAATCATCACGCAGGCAGGTCAAAAATGGAGTTGGAGGGCGATTCTACCACGCTTTGCAAAATTTGCACAGATCGGCATGGATCACCATGGTCGCCATGATCGCCTTTCTAGTGAGATCGGGGCCTAAGTTGCTGTAATCGACAGTGTATTACAGGTTTGCATCTTAAGCTGTTTGTCTACTGTTAGTAGAATATTACATTATAACAATATAGTGATCAGTCATCGTTCTTATCACTCTGTAGCTGTTTTGCACTTATATGAACGCAAATGTACTATGCTATATCAATATGTAACAAGTTGTAAGATTTCAGAAAATTATTATTAAACTCAGGTCCCGATATACTGATCCCAAATCTCATCTCAATTTTTCATCTTTTTGGCTTAGATTTTTTTTTCCCATTCACTAACTGTCATCAATAACATTATACAGTACCCTTGAAAAATCATAGTGAAATTTGTACAAACTGAGGAGGTGGATTAAAAGGATCAGGACAGCCTTTATACCTCTGATTTTACGGGTCAGTTAATAAAAGGAATGGTGTACAATAGTGATATTAATTTGAAAGCATTTCTTCACAAGGAAGGTTGTGAAAGACTTAAATTACTTACCAGTTGTGGTAATGTCTTGACTTTGAGAGGTAGATATATCAAGCCCCACTGGGGTGATGTGGTGGGACTATTCACATCAAGGTTAGGGTGTTTAATAGTAGTTAGCATGTCTAAGAAGTCCTTTGGTCCATACACTGGCCGGAAATTACCCAGATCTGTCAAATAAAGATGGGCATAGTTTTCTGAATGAAAAGTTTTATTAAATGCTCTAGTATGATTCAGTTTTGTTTAGGTACATGTGGCATAGCGACATGGAAATGCGTGATGCCACAGGTACGTGTACATCAAACAAACAAAAAAAACCCTGCAAGGTTATCAAATCTTAAACATGTGAATGTTTCATTTCATTGTATTTTATTTCAGCACAGAGAAACTTGTTTCAGCCAATTAGTGTTCTTCAGCTTGCCTGTGCATACATAAAAACACATACATTGTATATTTATTTATTTATGTATTCATTTATTTATTCATTTATCCATTTATTTATTTATTTATTTCTGATATCTAGACAGGGTGACTCATTACCACCAAAAGTGGTGGTCTTCCATGAGGCCTTGATAACAATAAAAGTAACAAAAATAGTCAACAAAATCATAAATATAAAATCATAACAAAAATGAATAGCAAAATGCATCAATATATCTACAAAGTATTTGGTATCCTCTAATAAATTTTTGTGTTTTACAGAAATATTGTAGTACATTTAAATTTCTTAATATATCATGTATATATACATAATTAAATGAAATACAAATAAATAAGGAACAACTACAAAAGATGGTAAAATTATTCAAATAAAACGCAATGAAATACAATCAAAATTACATAAGAAATAATCAAAGTTCATTACATATTTGAGGGTAAATAAGAGATAAACCTTATGAGACCATAATTAAAACAATCAATTTCAAAATGGCAACATTGATTGGAAAAATATTATGTAGCCGATAATTGCTAATTGTATCTTGCACAGATGGCAAACAGTACAAAAAGCATGAAAAAAAGAGAGAGAGCGAGCGAGAGAGAAATGTCAGAGAAAGAGAGAACAAGGGGGTAGAGAGAAAGTGGGAAGGGAAAAAACAAAGGGAAGAGAGATGGGAGAGAGACAGAGAGAAAGGAAAGAATTGAAACTATCTCACTCTACTGTCTAATCTGAATCTGTATCATTCGGCACTTCGTTCCTCTGTATTACAGGGTTTCTCTTATTAAAGTTTATTTTAAGCAGTGGTATTTTGATTTTACAACCAGAATGTCTTAAGTTACTTGTGACTGAATATGAATTGATTACATGTACTGAATGTAATCGAAGTCATCCTCTAAATGTGCACTTTACCTTCAACCGCTCCAGTATAGGGTTGCGTGTGCCACGTATAAATCGGACGCGTTTCCGTCAGTCATTTGTACCTACCTCAATTCATATGTTCAATCAACTAGTCAGAAGGGAGTTTAGACCATAGTTTTCAGTAAACTTTCAATTTACCTCAAGATGTTTCAGACAAATTTGATAAATAATAGGCCCATGTATCAATATTCCAAGAAAATATGAGCTAAATTAAATCATGCAAATTGTAAGCAGATTTGCACTAGAAATGAATATGTTTGAGTTTGTATGTTGAATACAATGGAAAATGATGTAAAAACGAAAGGGTACAAGGATCGGGAAATCGGAAGAAGAAGAAGAAGAAGAAGGAGGAGAAACAAAATGGCAGACCTACGTGGAAATAAGTATAAATACAAACTCAACACTATATTCCTAACCCAACAGAAAAAGAGCATGAAATTTTAATGATTTATAAACATGTATTCACATAACAGATTCTGTTATAAAAGCCATGCAGACAAGTCCTATAACTTTTGTATATTCAGAATGTATTTGCATTTTCTTCTATATGTTGTTGTTATGTATATGCTGGTGGAAAGTAAATTTCCACAAATCTATGTGGATGAGACTGAATAAATTATCAATTACTCAATACCACAATGTACTCAATAGCACAATTTTATACATTGCCTGCAAAGTGCACACATTTCGTCTCCGTTCGAATGTTACATTTAATTTTGAATAGTTCAGAGGGGTACATCCAGTCCCCATCTAACAAATGCTGAATAAAATACTTGATTAAATGCAGCTTATTTTATAGCTAACTGTTTCACAAACATGAATGAGGATTGACAGAGTGTTATCCTAAAGTCATCAGTTCTCCGTTTCTAAATGCAAATTCTGTGTTCTTCAATGACATGTACACAGTCAGACCGCCACGCGTAAGTTAATGAGGCAAATCAGCCCATTTTACGTAGATTCTCGTTCACTGAAAATTGCATCTTGTGCTCGCGGGATTTCACAAGAGTTTTAGACATATTTGCAAGGGTTCAGGAAAATCTTTCTGAAACGAGGACAGTACTGAAGCTATTCAATTAATGTAGTTGTCCTTCTCATTGGCATTTTGCTCATTCGTTTGATGTATGGACTGACTATCTTTGTTCAGATTTAGATATTTTTTATCCAGTTCAAATACCATGAAATTTTGGTTATTTCTTAGACTTATTTTAACCCTTGTTTACATCGTCCTCGCTGCTGACCCGATTAAAGCATTAAAATATAAGTCCAATGGATTATTGTGGATTTTGATATTTGGCACTGACAATGAATTCAAGACTCATTTGCAGCAAAAAGTATTAGTCAAAGAAAATAAAAGGTTTATGTGAGCCAATATTTGTGGAGAAAGCAACTCGAGCGGTAATCGCGCGAGCTTAAGCCCGGGTGCAACGGGCTGGAATGTTCGTTATACCGCTGATGATTGAACTGCCTAGCTGCCTTCAGTATAGTGGACAACTGGAGATTTTATGAAAAGGCATCCTAGACATAGTGGAGGCCCATATATTCTTTGCCATATTTAGCTTTAAAATGCTGGAAGGAAAAAGGGAAAGGACCAGAAATCAGAAAAAACATGAAAACTGGCATCCCTGATATATGACTCATAAACATTAATTTATCTAATGCACTGCATTCTCTTTTTATTTCAAGACTTTGAAAAACCGAGTACACAAAATACATGAGAGAAAAGGTTGTGATTTCCTGCCTGAGGCATTTGAAAGGTTAAGAAATCTCCTACCTGGTTCATCTGTTCCAAGTTCATTCCATCGTGATCGGAGATCATTCTGTTCTGACAGTGGCCTCTATAGTGTGGAAACAGTGGGAGGGAATCAGAGAGGAGGGTAGTATAATAACAGATGAGGATATAGAAGAGCAGCAGACAGAGAGATGGGAGGAAGAGAAAGAGTGAAGAAAGAATGAAAGAGGGGTGGTAAGAGAAAGAAGAAGACAGAAAAAAAAGGACAGAAAAAGATCAAGAGGAAAAGTAAAACATTTTGAAAGGATAAATGAAGAGGGAGATAATCGAATCAGTAAATACAATCCAAAAAAGATATCAGAAATACAATCCGGTAAATCCTGTGGGACTGGCAGATTGCTTGCCTCTAATAATTGTTTCATATTCTGGAAGATATTTTCTTTATCAATACATGTACTTTGCACATTTTTTTCATTGCATTGTGAAGTAAATATTTCAGATAAATTTGGCCAAAAATGAATCTGCATGTGCTTCATTTTTCATGCATAGTAAATGCCTCATCATTTAATGCTGAAATAATATCAATTCTTTTTTTCTCTCTACATGCTTGACTATACTTGTCACATGATATCAAATTAATTTCAATAACATTCCTTCATAATTAAGAGATCAAAATAATCATGAGTAGCAAAGACTCAGGTAAATCCATATTCTTATGAAAATCATCTCAGGTAGATATGAACATACTGTATCACTCATCCCCTGAGAGTACAAAGACTCTGTAACTCAATCTAAAACTACAAATTACTAAATGCACTACGGTTCTTATTATCTGGTCCTTATCAAATCAAATCAAACTGTCTCAACTTTTAATCATATGGCTGTACATGTAAGACTTTTTCGTTGGTTGTCCGGCTGAAGGGAATGAGCGCCCTTGATCAGCAAAGGGGAACAAAGAGACATGTGGTCAAATATTGAGATATTCAAGAAATCTACGTATGAATAACTACTTCACGATATTTATACCACATCTATTCTGGAATGTTCATGAAGTAATTACTCATATATTTCTTTAACCCTTAAGCTGCCAAAGCTTCCTATAGTGATCTGCGTAGGGATGCCAAATGCACGTATAGTAGCATGCTCACTCATGCGTAATATACATCCCTACAGTAAATCTGGCACAGGGAGGATATGTGGATGGCACAGTAAGGGTTAAATGTCAGTATTTGACCGCATGTCTCTTCACTTCCTTTTACTGGTCAAGGGCGCTTGTTCCCTTCTGCTGGGCAACTGACAGATTGCAACATTTTAAGTTTTTCTGCTTGTGTAAAGAAATTATATTTACTTTGCACTGATTATGTTCAACCTCAAAAGACTGAAGAATACCTATGCATGATTTTCTAATATGATTTTGGAAGAAAATAGTGAAATAAATTATAAAAACAACAAAACATTATACAGTAAAAGACATGGACATCACGAAATGAGGAGCCTACATCAAATCTGTAAATTATATCTTCCATTTCGGGTAGTTCATTTCTTAGCAATACATGAGCATGTATCGAGCAATGGTCTAAAAACACATGCCAATAGCCCATAATGTGTCTCGCCACATCTGTGTGCAATCATTCTTGCAGGTAAATTGTAATTTGACCACATTTGACCTTTGACCTACAAATATGACCTTTGACCCCTCAAATTACATTGAGGTCCCAAGTTGGGTTGCAAATGGGCTAGCTAGTGGTTTAAAAGTTACTTAACCCCAGTAGAAATTGTAACATTTGACCTAATTTGACCTTTGACCAATATGTATGCCCTTTGACCCCAAAATTACATTGAGATCCCTATAGAGCATCTACCATCCAAGTTTGGTTCCAAATGGGCAAACAGTCACAAAGTTATTCAAGTTTTATGACAATTCCGGACGACAGACGAATGGTCGGAAGGATGCCCCTAAGGATCCCTTAGTCTCACTCCACCTTCGGTGGCTCAACAAAAGGTTTCAAGACTAACCATATGACTTTTCATGACTTTATGAAGTAGGGACCGTAACACTCACAGATTCATGGTAGTGGTGAAATATCAGAGTTGGAATTTTTGAATAATTATGGTGGAGAAATCCACAAGCCAATAGGTTCAATGTAATGGCATCAATGCCACACATGTACAATTAGCAATTGAAAAAATTAAATCAATTAATTATCATTTCTACAAAACAACTGCTCATTTCAGGGAAAAAATATTGTTATTTTTCAAAATATCAAATATGATAAAAATAAAAAAAAGTCTTATTACTATGAAATTAATTTCATGTTTTCAGTGTGTACGAAGTCACATACATAAATAACACCATGAGGAGTCCTAAAAAAGCATAATATTGACAAACAAAAGTATTGCCAATTGGTTAAAGACAGCCTTATCATTTGAAAGCCCATATTATGAAATTTGTTGTAGAAATAATTACATACGCATACAGGAAAGAGAAGTACTTATGCAGATACTTTTATGCATGGCTAAAAAGGCCATGTAAATCTAAGCTGAGTGGTGCAGTTAACACGGTCTCTTGCCTAACGGGATAAATGATAACTGGGGGGGGGGGGCAACTGACATTAATTGAAAGTGGCATCGATTTACAACACAAGGTGTTCACTATTTCCTGTTAGCTAGCTGTGGGAATGTAGTAATGAGGTGCTAACAAGGTAATGTTTCAATACATAACAAAGATCCTTTATCAGTGTGAGTTAAGACATAGATCAACACATCTCTCTCTCTCTCCATTAGCCCAAGGAAGCTCATGCTTTATAAGAAGTGAAACTGATCAGCATTTGAGAAATAGTCTCAAGGTTAAATTTTCCAATCTGCATTCATCCACATAAAGTAATCGCCATTTGGTGATGGAATAAGCTGGAGGTACAGAACATGAATATCCAAGTCGTGATCCACATTAGCCCTCACAGATGGATTAGCCAACAAATAAAATTTACCCCACAGCAGTTATTTTATGAACAAGCCCTCGTTTGGTGGAAAAAACAGCATCAGCCAATATCCCAAACAGCCTATTAATGGCACCTTCGCTTTTAATTGACTCAGGTAAACTGTAATCAAGCTAATGTCTCCAGATCAGATTAAGTAGACCATTTTGTTTTGAAAACTCCATTGAAGACAATGTTCTTCTCCGTCTCCCATCCCCTCTCTCTTTCTCCCCCCCCCCCCCCCCCCCCCCCGTCTCTCACTTCACTCTCTCTCTCTCTTTCTCTCTCTCTCATTTAAGGAGCACTACTAATGACACATCCAGAGATTTACAAGTAGGAGCATTTTTTTGTGGAGTATCTGCTCATGACATACTGATGAATCGAAAGTGTACATGTACATCTAGTGAATAACTCTGATTATACAATTTTGAAACTACTACTACACTGAGATATAATAAATGCAAGCAACCTTTGAGGAAAAAAAAAACATTCCTTTAATTAGGGGCACCATTTATTTTTACTTAAAAAGTTTTCGGCATTGTGCAAATAGCTCTTCCCTCCTGCCTCACAATATAATATCTTTTTGAAAGGGGGGAATCTGTTATATGAAGTTTCTCTGATTCTTTGGAGCTAGTTTAAATATACTTTATGGTGTTTTTTTAGACTTTAAGCCACTTACCAGAGGCCCGTCTTACAAGCAGTTGCGATTGATTCAAATCAATCTCAACTCCTATCTCTTACTTACACAGTTGAGATTGATTTGAATCAATTGCAACTCTACATAAGCCAGGCCCCAGCTGTGACAAGGGATTACAAAAAGAGGGGGAGGAAAGAAAAGGGGAGCTAATCTGATGTAAAAAGGGACACGCATAAGACTTGAATGAGGCACCTATTTAAAGGAGAACTGCAATACTTAGAATGAAAAGAGGCATTGAAAAGGGCTGTTTACATATAATTGAAGAATCTTCTGGAAGGAGTTATTTCCAGTTTTTTTGAGTATTTGTAATCATAGAAATTTCTAGAAGAGAAATCATTATTCATAGTTTGTTGTAATAAATAACACACAAAGAGTCATACAATGTATTAATCATGAAACATGTAGAAGAAGTAAAGCAATCTAGATCATTACAATTCTTGTTATACTAGCGTTTCGTTTATACAAACTATGACAAGTGCTTTTTACATTAGAATCAAAAGATTCAAGTTTTTCTAATTTTCAGGTTTTTCGTTGGAAGTTGCTGGGCAACTACCCCTAAACATTGCAAAAAACCCGAATCGAAAAACCCACCTCCAAAGTGTGGTTTTTTGAAACTCCGCCGGTTTTTCGTTGGTTTTTTGCCAATGTAAATGCTCGCTCATATCTCACCAGTATTATTTGGGTTTTTGGTCACGTGGGGCGATCCTGTGTGCACAGTACCGTGAGATGAAAATGACCGAGAGGTCCTGCATGCATATCATTTGCAAAAAAACCAGTATGAGATTGGGTTTTTTTGTCAAGAAAACCGAAAAGCTCTAGGTCGTTCTGGCAAGTGTAAATGTTGTAACAAAAAAACCCAGTTTTTTTTTTAAATTACAATAGTATATTCATTGAGTCAACTAGATGTCTGGAGAGAGGATATAGACCATTTTCACATGAGCACAGAATGCGTCATTTGATTTAAGATGACAATTGTGCTATAAGAATTACGGTGGTCCGTATACATGACCAAGAAAGGCATCGCGGATTTTGCAGTTCTGCATTTCAGAGCGAGGAGAGGAGGTGAGGCTTTTTTCCTGGGTACCCATCAATCACTCATGCATGATGCTTGTGAAGCCGTCGAGCCTCTGTTTCTCTGCGGAAGTGGTTGAAAGGTCACGATAAGCTTCGCCCCCAACACACAATTTGGAGGTCAATTCGTACACACGATTGTTTCGTTCTTTCATTCAGGAGAATTGTCACTGGAAAACACCTCCGGACCACCATTTGAATTGTGCAATTCAATTTACACTCCGTTGCGTACACACGGCCAAACTGCGTAATTACAATTAAGATTCTAGTGATGCATCACTAGAATCTTAATTCAAATAACGCATTTTGGGCTCGTGTGAAAGCACTCTAAGAAAAGAATGTTGATGATTTGTTTATGTACAGTCTACAATAGAAGGGAAAAGTCTTGATTTTGTTATTATCCAGAAAGGAAAGGATATCTGAAGGGTTTTCTAGTTCAACACTAGATATGTAAATAAGCTGGGAGTTTTCTCAGACTGGTTTAAAATTTGCTCAGAATTTGCCCAGTTCATTTAAAGTTCTAGCTTTTGTAGAACATGTGCAGTATTGCATGACTGCCATCTGATTATATTATCAACCTGTGGAGAACGCTTTCAACCCCGACTTGGACAATGGAGTGGACATTATTTCAAATGCCCGCTCAGCAAGTCTCATTTGTTTTACACACGTGGCTGAGACCTGCCACTTTGTGAAAACAATATCAAAGTGCCTCCTTGCATTTTGTGTTTTCACAAAGTGATGGTTATGTTACAGCTCATTTCCCCCCCCCCCCAAATATAAAAGCAATAAACAATTGATAATAAACATTGTCCAGAATATGATCTATACCAGGATATAAAATTAATTCACCCTCCATACATTAAGGAGGTTGAGATTATGGTTTAAAACTTTGAAAGCAATTTATTCAAGCCTAACTTTCTCTGAGTTGCGTGCTCATTCGGAACTTTGTGAAAACAATCACGAAATGAACAAATGTCTTTTTTTCTTTCCAATGCTTTGTCAAGAAATTTTCAATCTAAAACTAAATGCAATTGAACCCATTAGCTACTAAATTCTTCTATTCCCATAATACAGCAGTCTTTCAATTTACTTTCATTTTGTCTTTCAATTTACTTTCATTTTGTCTTTCAATTTACTTTCATTTTGTCTTTCAATCTACTTTCATTTTGTCTTTCAATTTACTTTCATTTTGTCTTTCAATTTACTTTCATTTTGTCTTTCAATTTACTTTCATGTTGTCTTTCAATTTACTTTCATTTTGTCTTTCAATTTACTTTCATTTTGTCTTTCAATTTACTTTCATTTTGTCTTTCAATTTACTTTCATTTTGTCTTTCAATTTACTTTCATTTTGTCTTTCAATTTACTTTCATTTTGTCTTTCAATTACTTCATTTTGTCTTTCAATTTACTTTCATTTTGTCTTTCAATTTACTTTCATTTGTCTTTCAATTTACTTTCATTTTGTCTTTCAATTTACTTTCACTTTGTCTTTCAATTTACTTTCATTTTGTCTTTCAATTTACTTTCATTTTGTCTTTCAATTTACTTTCATTTTGTCTTTCAATTTACTTTCATTTTGTCTTCCAACTTTTTGACAAATTTATGCTTTTTATGAACATATACACAAAATACATCCACATTGATTTAAAAATTTGTATGCTTCCTTCTCCTTCTTACAATTTTTCCCTTGAAACATGCTGCTTATGTAAGATAAACCACAGTGTGCACCCAAAAGTTTACTTATACCTAGCATAAAACTAGGTTTGCTCACATTTCTGTAACCTCACTGATCTCTGCCAAGTTTTCTCCTCATGAGGACAGAAGAGTTGGGTCTCTTCTTGATGTCATGAACATACATAAAATCATCCAAAGACATGAATGTAATTCATAATAGTTAAAATAACATTAGTTTGGAAAAGGGAAAAAAAGTTTTCTATGTAGGGTCACATATAAAAGGAAAATGCTAGTCTCATTGCGAGTAAGTCTGTATCTAGACAAATTAACATGCATCAAGTAACAGCACTGATTCTAACCTAATCTTTCAACATCCCTGTGTATTCCTTCATGCGTAGGAGTAAATGAAGGAATACTTGCACAAGATTACCTCTGATATTTCATTTAAAGCAAATACCTGTGTAACTTCACGACCAATACCATCAAAACGCAGCTAACATTGATAAGTTTGGGGACTTTCCCTCCTGCTTTCATTTCCAATAAAAAAAACAACAAATTGTGACTTTTGTTGAAGGGTACTACAAATGTAAACATGTATAAGATGGAAGAGATTTGGGAGTAGCCAAATACCGTGAAAAAATAGGTTATCTCCCTCAAAAGCAGTGAAGGAAAGTCAGTGATGGATTCACAAATGTGACTTAGATAACTCAATTAAAGTATAAAACATACTTTCTTGAAGGCAGTGTATACAGCCACACGCAGTGTGTCTTTACCTTACGGCCACACGCATGTGGCTGTATCCACAGCATCGACCTGAGGATACAGCCACACTCAACGGCTTTTACTAACACTCGGGTCCAACTGAATTCCCACTTATACTCTGTGCCACGCCGCTACAGCTATCGCTAGTGTGTGTATGCACAACAAGCGATGCGATGTGTCTGTGTTGCCAAACCCCAAAACTTGGATCGTCACGAAGGTTTTATCTCTTGAAATTCACTGAAATACAAACAATATTGTACTATATTGTCACCTGCTTGCTGACCAGGTGAGAATGAAGTGAAAATATTACTTGTATAATAAGTGAAATCGAGAGATAAAACCTTCGTGACGATCCAAGTTTTGCAAGTCGCAACACATTCCATCGCATGAATACACATCGCTTGTGCAGTGCAGTGCACACTAGCGATAGCTGTTGCAGCACAGACTTCAAGTGGGAATTCAGACAAGTGTGGCTGTATCCTCATATCGATGCTGTGGATACAACCACACGCGTGTGGCCGTAAGGTAAAGACACACGCGTGTGGCTGTATACACTGCCTTGAAATATAAAACATACTTGATCTTGATTAGGGAATCTGTTTGTGGACATCCCGCTGTATAAGAGCCATCTGTTCTAGCTTAATGTTCCTTATTAAAGCTCATTTTGATTGTTCGGGTGCACTCATGCAGATTTCAATGCATACAGAAAATGTAAACCATTCCTGCACATTTTTGCAATGGAGTTCCCTGTGCTGCCATACTTCAAGCAAGAGGAAAATAAATTTAAATCTACTCTTTTGATTTGAAAAACATAAAATTTCATCTCAGAAAACAGTTGCTTGCCTCCTGACATTAGGGTAAGATATATTTGTAAAGATGTCCTGGCAAAGTGGTTTGAAAAGTATGCAGGATACATGGGTTCACACTTGACACAATGTAAGCAAGGTATTTTAAATGTTTCTGTTAAAATATGGGAGCTTTTCCTCGTTGTTGTTTTGTTGTTGCTATTGTTGTTGTTTCTTTTGTCACCTACTGAGGATAACAAACTGTGCAGAGCAAACAATCTCCACATGACACCATTAACTCTTAAGCTGCTAGAATTACCATTAATCCTATACAGTGGTGTGTTATAATGATGTTGTCAAATGGCAACTTCTATTTTAACATTTATAAAAAGAAAACGAAACAACAAAAATACATTCCCTGTACTAATTACATGTTACCCACAATTCATAAAAAATCAGTCAAATTTGAAATTATATGAACATTTGCAAAATTTCAAATATTATTCATGTAACTGATACTTTTGTGAAAATAATCAGGCATCAAAATGAATGCTTACAAAATATTAATTAACTTCAAGGAAAAAAAGTTTTGTATCCACCATGGCAAACAGAAGGAAAGGGGTGCCAATCCGAGGCCCAGTAGTTCAGAGTTAACCTACTACTTCTGGGAAATGGGTAATCCCAGTATTACAACTATGGGAATTTGAAGTTGAATTATCTCAGCATAAGAAAATGAAGATGGGAAATAGTAGGAGAGGAGGTGAGGATGAAAGTAATCCTAAATGAAGAAGACAGGAAGAAATCATACTACCTCAAGCTGAGGCACTTGAAAGCGATACAGAATGCAGGCTTTAGTAAGTGGAATGAGGGAGCTTGTCACAACATCAATATGGCAAGAAGAAATATTACCTTGAACTTTGCACTTAAATGCAGATTGCTTGCTTTTTTGCATGTCAATTTCAATGCACTGAAAGAAAAAGATGACAGCAGCCTATTGAGGAGCACATGGGAAATGTTCCCCAGCTACAAATCGACCAAACCAAAACCCTCAAGTCAAGTAGTTTTCAAATCAAAACTAGGACAGAGTAAAACAGATCAGCAAATATTCTGAACAAAATCAGACACAAAATAAGACAGTTATGCCTATATGAAGCTTTGTTTTTAACACTACTATAGCTACTGGTGATATAATTTGTGGACAACTGTGAATATGTTTTGTACATAGAATTTTACATATTCTTTATTTCTTCTTTAAGAACACATGTTTTCATTGTCCTTATCCTAAATATGGTGTGGAGATAAAACTCCTACATTATATCTTCAGTATGGCTTAAGAAAATGGGCAAATCTTAAACAAAATGAAAACATTTAATCATGTGCAGAGTGACCCACAAATGATGTCATCAATAGCTACATGTATGGTAGTGTTAAAAATAGTGATGCTAAAACTTTTTCATTTCTTCTTATCTATTGGGAAAGAAGAAAAATGCATGACTAAGAGGCACCAGTGTGAAATTGTAACTTTGTTTCCCTTTCCTACAGACCATATTACAGAGATCTCACTTTAATATTCAGTTAACTCTTTCATTACTTTTCCCTCCTTTTCAAATACTGATGTTGCTTTTTTCTGCCTCATCTGGCCTTCATCTAGAAAATAATCCTTCTGTCACTGCATAAACTAAATATCCTTACCTTAAAGCTTATCATTTTCAGTTAAAATACAAGAAGATGAATAATTTTTATCACCAGTAACCTGTTCAACTTTACACTATCAAGGGCATCTCCATCCAAAATTAGAACCCAAAGCATGCTTGTGTTTTTCTGTTAGTGTCTTCCTGTGTCTACTGCAAAGTCTGCCTGATTTCTATTTAGCTGCCAAAGTACATCAATCAGGTCATACAAGAACTGCATACAGAACCACATCATAGATCAACCTCCCAACCCTAATGGAACATTCAATCATCTATGGAAATCTTCATTCGAGTAAAATCATATTTCTTTCTTATCTAGAATGAATTATGGCACACCTATAGTAACTATAGAGGACAAACAGGGAAAAACTAGTTGAAGAAATTATGGAATAATTCCATCATATTTTCCATCATCAGTCCTTAATTTTCTTGCTGAAAACTCTTCCAAATGTGATATACAGAATCACATTTCACATAAATATTTGATTTTTCCTTTCGATGAAATGTAAGAGCAAATCTCAGTTTTCCTCTCATTCTTTTATATCAATCAACAACAATTGTTAAAGAAAAATAGAAGACCTTATTCTGTGTATTTGTGGCTGAGTTATTACCATCCACCCTGTTTTACTATTTTCTAAAAACACAATATAGCAGACAACATTTACGTTTAGGCCAAAAAAATAAATTTTTGTATTGGAGTAACGGGTCACTGAAAAATAGGGTAGGTAGGGCGGCTTTTTTTTTTCCTCCCCCTTCCAATGTGCATATATGATACCACTATTTATACACACACACATACACCCAATACGCACGCCCATATGTGTACACCCATACATACAAACATACAACCCACTGAAGACGGGTTCATTTTTGCTACATTAACTGGTTTCCCATAGACCCAGCCTGAGATATCTCATGCACCATCTCCAACAGGTTACACAACAGACCAAGATGCCAGTTAATGCTTTCACTTTGTCAACTACACGTGTCAGTTATTTATTGCAATATTTCACCTATTACAGCATTTATGTCAAACTTTCGAAGAACACTAAACAGAGTTTTAGGCCCAAATTTACCCATGACCTTCACAGCGTACGACGCCATGTTGAGGTACACAGCGAGCGAGCTAGCGCTATGTTGAGTGAGATACACAGCAATACGGACGAGGATATCGCCCAAACAAGCGGCATTGGGCGTGCTTACGAAGAAAAAGAGGTTTACTCGAAACATATATTTTATGGCGAGAAAATAGCTGTTCTGTCTGCAACAATTCCGGGTTTTCTACACAGCAAATTCAATCGCGAAAAACCCAGGGTCAGGGATATTTTTAGGGTCGAGCGGGTTACGCCAATACATCAATTTTTTTTGGGGGGGGGCCTTATAATGCGCCTGTCACACTTTGCAGGATAAAGCAAATGCATGAGAAATGCATGTCCGTTTTTGGCATTCATTGATATCTGTTAAAATGCATTTCATGCCCATTACCCTTTGGATGAACGTTCATCATCAGGTGATGTCTGACAAAGCGGCCAGAAAACTTTGTGCATGCATAATTTTTTTTTGCCAGAAACGGATAGCGAGATCCAGCCCTTGCCTAATGGTTTCTCCTGTTATGTTTCCATTCGCTAGGCGTCCTGCAGGGCCAGTTGCTGCAAGAGATGGGACGGATGGAATGGGCATGTACAGCACATCAAGTGCATATACACTGCATATGATAGCCACAGGACGTTGCAGGACCGGTAAAAACGCATGTAGTTACGGATGACAAACTGACAGGACGGCCATAAGTGATGATTACAGCATATCTACAGGACATCCACAGCACATCCACAGTGTATGCACAGGACATGGAAATGATGTTTAACAATTATGTACCGGCCTGCAACTGACACCCGCAAGGGCATATAAAAACATTGTAGGACCTCGCCCCTCTCATTTGATGCCTCTCTGTCATGATGAATACAACAGCCATCACATGAATGGTTCTCTGATGTTCCGTTTCATGTGTCACTCATTCCTTCCCCATGAGTTTTATCTGTTGGGCATGTTCATTTCTCATGCATTTGCAGACGTTCCACTGTCATCGCCTCAGGTGCGTTGTTTGTGCGTTTTATTCGTCCTCTGGACCGTGCATGTACGCTCAAGACTGCAAAATGGAAATTAACACTCAATTGTCCATTGAATTGATGATTTGAACAATGGATAAAGAAAAAAACCATGCATTTCTTGTACATTGGGCTGATCCGGCGATGTGTGACAGAGGCATAAACATGTACCGGTATGTGCCTACTTCAAAAGCCTATGCAACATAAAAAATGTGTACTGTATCTCCACCACACTAATAAGTGATCAAATAAGGTAATTTAAGAAAATATTGAAGGAGTGGTGTTTCTTTTGTTGTTATTTTGGTTTAAGGGATAATACTTACTATTAAACCTAGAGCAAAAGCTTGATTTTAACTGACTTTTGATAACTATGAATAATCGACCACTTTATTAATTACATCTTAAAGCTTTTTGTATTATATATCACAATTTTCAGGTGATGTTCATTATTCCGAAGGTTCATTATTCCGAAGGTTTGTTATTCCACAGGTTCAGTATTCTGAAACACGCAAATTGCATATACCTAGATGTTCATTAGTCCGAAAATGAAAAAAGGTTTGTTAATCCGAACATTTGTGGCATTATGTTGAAGGTTCGTTATTCCGAAAGTTTGTTAGTCCGACAATAAAATAAGGTTCATTATTCCAAAGGTTCGTTTATCTGAAAATGAAATAAGGTTCATTATTCTGAAGGTTTGCTAATCCGAAAATGAAATAGGGTTCAATATTCTGAAGGTTCGATAGTCCGAAAATGAAATAAGGTTTGTTAGTCTGAAAATAACTAACAAACTAGCGAACCTTATTTCATTTTCGGACTAACAAACCTTGTGAATAACAAACCTTATTTCGTTTTCGGATTAACGAACCTTCGCAATAATGAACCTTTTTCACTTTCGGACTAACAAACCTTCGGAATAACGAACCTTCGGACTAATGAACCTTCGGACTAGTGAACTTTCGGAATAACGAACCTTCGGAATAACAAACTGTAACCCATTTTTCATACAGACAGTGAACTATTTAATCTGGATTTTATGACAAGTAGATGGGTATCATATTTTAACAACAACAGCTAAACCGAATGACTGTTTCATATTCATCCCTAGAGGTTTACCTCAAATCTATTGGAAGTTGATCGGAATAATACCCCTTTCAAACAGACTTTCACGAGTGTCCAACGGCGAATCTCCCGGTGAAACTCCCAGAGATTTTTTTGCAACATCCTTTCATACAGGATCGACAATGCCCAAACCGATGTCACACGAAGCTGGGCTGAATCAGCATCGCACAACCGTTTTTTTCGTGCAACCAAGCGAATGCAGAAATGCTTCCACGTAGCCCAGGGCGTGAGCTACACATGTACCATGACCTTTGATCTTTCAATCAGGATTTCTATCTGTGTTTCACCACAACAACCTTTCAAACAGACTGTCACCAGGTGTCACCCAGGAGTTCACTGGTGAACTAGCGGTGTTTAATCTGGACATTTCGAGGGTAACTTTTTAAAAAAATTTAATTTGTGTTTCCCTGGTAGTTCAACCGCATTGTCCTATCAAACACAGAGTTTCAACGTTGAAAATCTGCTCTGTTTGAAAGGGGCATAAGATATCAAGTGGCAATATCTGCTCAAGGTGGCTAAAACAGAATGCAAAGTCCTTCTTATCGGTCAATCCAATATGTGTGAGTGCCATGATCATGGTAGAAAAACAGAAGAGGGTCTCTCAGGGAGGCAGAGGATAGAACTAGGACAGCAGAATGAGAAGTGACTAGCACCATTTTCAATACATGTGCACCCTTTAGGGCAATTGAGTGCAGACCAAGAAAAATGTGCATGCAACCTAAACTCAATACTTTCATGCTTTTTTTTTTTCATACTGTAGCTGTTTAATCAGTTGAATAACAAAACAGAGATATCTTGCAGGGGGTATATACATGTATGAGGAATGCAAGTCTTGCCAAAATCAAACTGTATTAAGAGAGGCATTTGTTTTCATAATTCCCACACATGATTGTATTATGCAACAAACTCTCTGATATCCCTGCCAAACTAAATGGGGGTTGAGTGCTGTTTTATAGAATCAGAAGCCAAACCAGACTCAATAAAGCATTCATTTAATATCACACCAGTCGTCATCACTTATTTAGATAGTCACTGAAAAAAGGTTATCATAATTTTCATAATTATTTTCCTACCATCCAAAGGTTAAACATATGGTGGGTGTCTGAGGAATTGCTCTGGTTCAAACAGAGAAGAGCTGGTATATTTCATACATTACCGCAGGTCTACAAGAGACTCCTTCCATCCTTTGATGTTTGAATGTATATGGAGTGAAATATGCCAGTTTTTTCCCCATTTATTTTTAGTATTAAATTTGTCTGTGCTAAACCAACCTTGGAAGAGAGTGTGAAATAGGTAGTGGGGAGGCATCATCCTATAATTAATTAGGGTGGAATTATTACCAAGTCAAACTGTTTTAAAATGGAGTTGTGCTACTACCCCACTGTCTCCTACTAGACACAAGTCCTGTGTAGTCCCTTAAGTCTTGATTAATGTCTGCTGAAGAAGACCCTCCTCTCTTTCCCTCCTCTTATTGCTTCCATGATCAAGTACAAGAAATATTGTTGTGACTACTGGCAGGTTGTCACTGTACCCTGCATGTTAATTCTCAGTGACCTATATATACATTGTACATGTGCTTCCAAATCTAGGATGGTGGTTATCAATTCCTTTAAGTCTTCATTCCAGAAAAAAGATACTTATGTTTTTCATTTTATCTTTAGACAAAAAATGCATATACTCAGAAGAAAAACAACAAACAAAAAAAGAAATATCTCTACAATATGAGTATGGGCACAACAGAGAGTTCAGCATTTGAAGGCAACTGGCAATATTTTCATCTGTTGCCTCTTTGAGTTTATTTGTATCTGTTTTCTTACTGGAAAAAACTAATAAGTGTGTGAGCATGTGTCTCAGTATATATCATACTTCAAACTTAAAGGTTTTTTTTTTTTTTTTTCTAGTGCATCTGCTTATGAAATTGCAATGACATATGTTCCCATCTGGGACAGCTATACTCATTTCTGTGAGGTACACCGTAGAGTACATTGGCAATTACTGCATTCTTTCTCCAACATAGAATTTCTCTGAATCAATCATACATGTACATTGCAGCTTTCTAAAAAAAAAAAAAAAAGAAAAACAAAACAAACAGAAGAATATCAATAGAATATATATAATATTTACTTCATGGAAGCATGCAGCATTTACACACATCGGCTATTGAAATTGGAGAATTACCTTTCTTGCCAGTGGAATAGACTGTTCTGTACACATGCTGTTCAGACTCTTTAAGATTCTCTTCTCCCATGTAGACTGCAGACAGAGCATGCATGAATTAAAAAAGAGAGAATATTTCAAGCAAAATCTTCAGAATATCAAATGATGCCAAGTGTTGATTTGTGGTATGGAATATATACATGTACATGTACTTAACCCGTTGAACACGATTTGATTTCAGTATAACATGCATTTTCCATATACCCTAGCCCTAGACAAGTTATCAGGTTTAGTGTTCAATGGGTTTAGTGTTCAACAGGTTAAATCAAACTGCTAAGTGCATTGCTTTAATGCTCAACATGAAAAACACAGTCATATGAAATATATTGTTAAACTCTTTCCAAAGTTTGAAGGAATATCCGGCAAATGAAACTTGGTGAATCTCTGAAATGTTCACTGAGCCTACTGATAGTATCACATTGCCACATTTGATCTTCTCCTTGTATAGTGTGGCTGGTGTATATAATACCAGTAAACATGCCCCTTACATTATATCCACATATCATGACAACAATGGCCTCTTGGATTAAATCAAATTTGAACTTGAATGAATGGATGACTACAGAACTTTGCAGGAAACTTTCTGAAATCAAAGGTTCATTTGCTCATTATGCGCAGTCTTCATGCTTAAATGGCAACTTCACACATGACGTGACTCAAATAAAATCAAATTAATGAAGAAAACTTAAACAATATCAAAGTTATAAAGTATATCCCTGTAAGTGGGTGTGTGTATCTCTCCCTCATTTCATCTCTCCCTCCCTCTGTCACACATACACACACACACCTACACATTCTTTGTCAAAGGCTGGGTTTAGTCTCATACCGTACCCTTGCTAAAGAGCAAAAATCAAGAGACTAAATGCAACCAAAGTGGTTTGTACTGTACCCATACTTGGGCGGACCATTTCGCAAGGTGGTCTCCAGATGTACAGTACCGTGCCAGTACTCCACCACACTGCCTAAACGCAATTCCGCATGCGCCACACCATGCCCCAGCAGCCCGCACATTGTATGTACAGCATGCCTGAGAAACATGCATCGATCTTTGCAGTAATGGCAGACTAAACATCAAGCTCTTAAGGTCCGTATTCATTTTTTTATTTGTCTTCTTTAGGGGCGTTCAGATTTGAGGTGACAATGTGGCACCACGATATCTCACAACATTTTGGTGTACAAGTCAATGGGGTATGAGGCAACAAAAAAATTACGCCGAGGCAGGACACATTTTTATAGCTGCCTGGCTGCAAAAAAATTGCGTACCAATGAAATTCCTAAAAAGTTAGTGCAAAATATGTCATGAGATTGTCTGCACTAGTTTTGACAAAGCTCTCTTTTATTCAAGAGTTGACGCATTAATGGGCATTCATTAACATAAATTTCGCGCCATATCTGAACACTAAAAATTTTGTGGTGCCACAATACCACATCATATCTGAACACCCATTTATACTACTTAGTTCACTCTATTTTTTCCCTCTATGGCACGATGACGATGTTCATATTGATGTAGTGCAGGGGAGTAGTATAACAACAAATAGTTGTGATGTACATGTATATTCAGTGCACGCTGCATGCACACAAACGAGCTATAATCAAGATCTAATTTACTACGCGCAGATTTGACCTTTCCCTGTTGAATGAATCACTATGTAAAAGGTGACCCTAATCGGCTTTTACTAAACACTCAGGTCACGTCGTCCTGGAAAACACCCGGGTTGCGGCTCGCTGGGTATGGTGCGCCAAGTGTTAAAATCGTCTGTTGCACTTCATTTTGTAACGAAATGGCTCACTGTTCATGAATTCTATAAAGAAATAGAATTTTTAGTGAACTTTTGACAATAAACTGTGTAGTTTTGAAGCAAGTCACTTAGTTAACAATTGGCGCCCGGTACCCATCACGCCGCGACCCGAGTGTTTTCCAGCGCGTCGCGACCCGAGTGTTTAGTAAACGCCCCCTAATCTTGGAACACTAAACACAGCTCTTTTCTACTGCCCCTGGTTCAGTTTGGTATGGGTACAATGCACACTGGTACACTACTAAATCCATTTCAAAAAGTGGGGGGATGATCAAAATCTTTTGCCAAATTTCTAGCACAAACACACACATGAGTATACACTTTTTTTTTTCTGTTTTTTTAAAGAAACACACACATGGACACTTTGATATCAATATGCCTAGACGTCAAGAGCCCAATAATTTATTTAATGTAGGATAAAAGAGCAATGTAGATAAATGACTTGCTCAGGGGCCCAAGTGCTGTGCCAAGGATCAAACCCCGGCTCTCGTGTCTCCAGTCAAGCGCCTTAAACAACAATTCCTACCAACTCCACTACGAAACCTTCTATATGTACACAAACACACCCTCACCCACCTGCACACACACCCACGCACATACTCTCCCATCCCATCTCTGGTTTTCAATAGCATTTCAAAAATTGTAATACTATAACCGTCATTTATGACTGATTTATCAAAAATTTCAACAACTGATTGATTAAAATTTCTTCCTTGAAAAGTGGGGGTGTATTTCGTCACCTTCCCGGAAAAAGGCCACTAACGCGCACGTGCACGAAATGTACGTTTTCAAGAAAAACTTGAAAGAAGTTTTGACCTTATTTTGAGCTTTTAGCAGCTAGTGTATTATTTTTCCGTCCTAACTCTCAAACTTTCTGACAGAGCAAGAATTTTTCTTCACTGATATTTTGTGCTTTTATTTAAAACACTCTAAAGGTTTTCTTATTATTAGCATT
Source organism: Echinometra lucunter (assembly GCA_029962745.1). Classification (NCBI taxonomy): domain Eukaryota; kingdom Metazoa; phylum Echinodermata; class Echinoidea; order Camarodonta; family Echinometridae; genus Echinometra; species Echinometra lucunter. The sequence goes on along the minus strand of CM057161.1, from coordinate 2,435,424 downwards.
TTATCCTTAACGGCTTTCTTCCTGGACCAAAAATGCACGAGTACGTAAATCCAGTTCCCGGAAAAAGACCGCTAATGCGAATCGGTCTATGCGCGTAAGCACCATGAGCGAAGGAGTGTCTTTCTTTCGGGAACAAAAAATAGTTCCCAGAAAAAGGACGCTATTGCGAATCGGTCTTTGTGCGTAAGCACGTCAAGTGAGGAGGAATTCACGTGCTCGTGTAATTTTGTTTTTTTGCTTATTACGTCATAATGATGTCAAATTTAGGTTCGAGAATGGTACGAGAAGAAAGCTTATGACATTCTTTTTCCATTTCTGCAATGAAAAAAAATATGGCAAGAAAATTGAGAAAAGGTCGCTAACGGCCTTTTTCCGGGAAGCCGATGATTTGTTCATGTCATACCCCTCTCTAAAAAGTGGGGGGATATATACATGTACCCCCCCCCCATCCCCCCGGGATTTATGCCAAAGTATTAAAGGTACATGTATGCTTTACAAACAGACTAAACCCTGCCATAATCTTGCATGTTAGAAAATCTCCTGAATGCACTGAAAAGACTACACAGCCTTTTACTTTTTTAATAAAAAATGTATACACAATTTAAAACCCTGTATTTATAGGGAGGGTTGCAGATACTTCAGAGAAAACCATCTTTCCATTTGGCTCCTTTTTATGTTAATGGATTCTTTCACTTCTATAACAGTTTCAATCTCTGAAACTGAGTTAGATATCTACACATTTCCAATTATTGCAATTATCAGGTTTTCCCCTGAATGTATTCTTCTGATCTTTTGACTTTTAATAACATCAACTGATGTATATTGATTTTGGACATTGCATTTCAACCAATTCTCTATCTGCCTCAAGATAGTATCCAATGATCTCTTCTGAAGTAAACTAACACATTTAACCTAATTTTCTAAGGTATATAACCTACATGCATCAATCTAGCGGCTTATACTAAACACTCGGGTCGCGTCGCGGTGCGGCGCGCTGGAAAACACTCGGGTCGCGGCTCGCTGAGCCAATTTTTTTTCTAATGGTGTCTTCAAATCGGCCTACACGATGGGAGAATTTTATTGAAAATTCTCGATTTCTTTACAACCCTTCTTCATTGTTGTCTTCAAGGCGGGTTTGAGGGGAAAATCTACTATTAAAAAAAAAGAAAAGTTGAAAGTTGCTCTTCATTAAACTGATAGAAAAATAAGAAGACAAGAATTAGGATTGACAATACGAAAGATATAGGTATATCTCTTCTCTCCACTCAAGTTTTTTCACATTCTGATCTCTCTTCTCTCTCTCTTTCTGTTTCTCTCTCCCTGTCCTTCCTTTTCTTTTCTCCCTTTTATTTCTTCCTCTTTTTCTATATCCTCCCCTCTCTTCCCTCTCTTATCATACTTATAGACATATCAAGGAAAGTAAAATGTAATAATGATTTTATTTTGTTAGTTTATTTTCCTGAATTTCCATCTTGTTTAACTTGTTTTATTGTATGTATGCTTTGTTGTGTTGTTTTATGTTTTACAGGGGCCCCCATGTATAACAGTACTTGTCTACTAATGGGGCTACCCTGTATAATAAATACTGAATAAATAAATAAATAAATAAAAAAGAAAGAATACTAGGTAGATAAACTGAACTTTAAAGAAAGTGTAAGACTGCAAGGAAGGGAGTGTGAGAGAATGGAAGCGAGGAAGAATGGAACGAGTACAAAGATGAACTGTGGGAAATTGATAAGAGAGGAATACAAAACAATGAAAGAAAGGAATAATATGGAATGATAGGAGTAAAAGTGTAAAATTGAAAGAATTTATTGGTCAGGTTTAACAGTGATAAAGATTTTTTGTTTTGTTTTTTCTAAATCACATGATAGAAAAACAGAAGGTAAATAAAGGGATAGAATAAAATGTAGAATTTTGTTGTAATTTTAATGAAATCGTCTGGACTTCTCCTTTAACTTTATTTTCATATGTCAGTCTTTAACAACAAAATTCTACATTTTATTCTATCCCTTTATTTACCATCTGTTTTTCTATCATATGATTTAGAAAAAAAAAATCTTTATCACTGCCAAACCTAACCAATAAATTCTTTTAATTTTACACTTTTACTCCTATCATTCCATATTATTCCTTCCTTTCATTGTTTTGTATTCCTCTCTTATTAATTTCCCAGTTCATCTTTGTACTCGTTCCATTCTTCCTCGTTTCCATTCTGTCATACCCCCTTCCTTGCAGTCTTACACTTTCTTTAAAGTTCATTTTATCTACCTAGTATTCTTTCTTTCGTATTGTCAATCCTTATTCTTGTCTTCTTATTTTTCTATCAGTTAATGAAGAGCAACTGTCAACTTTTCTTTTTTTATAGTAGATTTTCCCCTCGAACCTGCCTTGAAGACAACAATGAAAAAGGGTTGTAAAGACATCGAGAATTTTAAATAAAATTTTCCCATCGTGTAGGCCGATTTGAAGACACCATTAGAAAAAAAATTGGCTCAGCGAGCCACTACCCGAGTGTTTTCCAGCGCGCCGCGCCGCAACGCGACCCGAGTGTTTAGTATAAGCCAATCTAGCTGCAACCTATAAAATAAAAAATACATAGTTTATTATGAGTAATGCAGCAATTCATAACAACCAGATAAACATGATAGTCCTGGGGCACTGCAAGTACTGTGCTTTTTCTTCCCATGACCATTCGATCCAATGTTCAGTGTACTACTTACCACATGTTATTGATTTTTTTCAGGGTAATTTCCTCAAAAGGACAGCCTACATTATCATGCAGAAATTTAAAGGTTCCTTAAGAGAGGAAAAATCACCACTGGATGTTCATTCATCAAGTATCTTTATAAACTAGGTATATGGATCCCAATCAAATGACAGTCTAAGAGCCAGTCACGCAACATGCAACGGTTTTCCTGTCAAGTCGACCATGCATTATTTTTACTAGCAAGCATGCATTTTTTTTTTTACTGGCAAGTGTGCATTAGTAAAGTAAACTGCACGTGTGTGTGACAATGTGACCCCAAAACCCAGTGTAGATCTTGAAGAAGGTGTGATGTATGATGTGCTTAACTATCTTATTATTTCCTTATTCCATTTCATTATTCCCTTATTTGTCATTATCAACAATATACTGGTCAATTTTCACAATTTAAACTCACTGTTGAAATCAAGATGGAAGTCATAATGGTAATTCCTGAAAGGAACTGATTTGCTAAGATGAATACCGTAATCAACGTTGTATAAACCGCACTTTTTTCCCCGCGGGGAAGAGTGAAAAGTCGGGGGTGCGGTTAATACACAATGACAGGTCTGGGCCAGAATTCGCCAGGAATAACAAGAGTCAGTCATCCATACAGACAAGTTATTTAGCGGGTATAAGGTCCCGGTAACGTTCGGCAAGTAAGAACTTACAGTTTACAGAAGTTTACAGGTTGAAATTCTTGTTTTGAAAAGTTAATTTCACGTTGCAATTAGCAGCATGATATTTCCTGTGCCGACACTCACGAGAGTGTGGACTGTTGTGTGCATGGTGCGTCGTGTATCTTGCAAGGGAATTCAACTTGCATGGACATGTCCCTTACGCAGCCGCGGACTTTCAAAATGTCTCATGACTAAAATGACGTCATCTGACTAAAGCCCAGCCTCGTCTGCATTGGGAAAGTGCAATGCCATCGACGAGCCTTGCGTCTGTGATGCGTGCGTCTTGCAAGGGAATAAAACTTTCCACTTACGCATCTGGGGACTTTCAAAGTGTCACTTGACTAAAATTACGTCATCTGACTAAAGCCAGCCTCGTCTGCATTGCCAAAAAGCAATGCCAGCTACGAGCGTTGCATCTGGGATGCGTGTGTCTTGCAAGGGAATTCAACATGCTCTGACATGTCTCTTGCGCATCCGGGGTCTTTCAAAATGTCACATGACTAAAATTACGTCATCGGACTAAAGCCAGCCTCGTCTGCATTGCCAAAAAGCAATGCCAGCTACGAGCGTTGCATCTGGGATGCGTGTGTCTTGCAAGGGAATTCAACATGCTCTGACATGTCTCTTGCGCATCCGGGGACTTTCAGAATGTCACATGACTAAAATTACGTCATCTGACTAAAGCCAGCCTCGTCTGCATTGCCAAAAAGCAATGCCAGCTATGAGCGTTGCATCTGGGATGCGTGTGTCTTGCAAGGGAATTCAACATGCTCTGACATGTCTCTTGCGCATCCGGGGACTTTCAAAATGTCACATGACTAAAATTACGTCATCTGACTAAAGCCAGCCTCGTCTGCATTGCCAAAAAGCAATGCCAGCTACGAGCGTTGCATCTGGGATGCGTGTGTCTTGCAAGGGAATTCAACTTTCTACTTGCGCATCCGGGGACCTTCAAAATGTCACATGACTAAAGCTTCGTCACCTGACTAAAGCTTTGTCACCTGATTAAAGCCAGCCTCTTCTGCATTGCAAAAGTACAGTGCGTGCGAGATGAGCATCATCCGTGTATCATGATGCGTGTGTTTGAGTGTGTATAGATCTCCAACTAGAACGGGATTCGGTGGCTATATGATGGTGGAAAGTTGGATATAAGAGCAGCTGTCGCCGGGACAATCGGAATGTGGATTGAACTACTCTTCCTTTTCTTCTTTTAAACTGGTATTTAGTTTACTGAATCCTTTCATTTCATGTCTGATTTTCCATTTTGTTTGGAAATATGAAATGTTGTTCAGAGTGAGAGACGAAGGGTTTATGTGTGTATTTTTTTTTTTTTCACCAGAGGGGGTCAAAAATTGGGGGTGCGGTTAATACACGTGTGCGGTTTATAGAACGTTAATTACGGTAGCAAATTAAATGAACTTAATTTACAAGGAATGCATGTAAAAAAAAATGTATAGAACAAGGACAAATGTAAATGTACAACCATCACATCATGAATTAAATAAACTGAAAAAATGTTTCAGTTTAGTGCTAAACAAAAATTGTCACACCACAACTCATCCCATGTTTCTATTGACTGTGAACATTATATACAGGTATGATTGCTTATTCAGAGAGAGTGAGACAACAAAAAAGCAACATTTTATCATTCTCTGTAACTGCTTACTGCAAAAGTATAAGAGCATGACTATAGAAGATGCATGCTCTACAGCATAACATTTAAGTTACTGCTTTTATTGCATTGAATCTGATGTGGAAAGGGGCAGACGTTTCCACAGCATCAAATACATGTAGATACAGCCAAAAAGCAAACTTGTCTGGCATTCTGCATATAGTAGACCAGACTGAGTGATAGGTATACCTATTATGGTGAAGCTGTCCAGTAGCACTTCGCTTTCAGCTTTCCACCCAAGCGAGCTTAGTAACATGAGTATGGTTTCCACTAGACACATAATTTAATCATTAATACACTAAATTTGAATTTCAGTAATGCCTGGCCTGGCAATGGACCTACCTGTAAATTACGAGCAAGTGTGGAAATATGTCTATTTTTTGTGTGTGCGTCATTTGAATTAGCCTATTTGAATCACGTTTGCTGTAATTTTTTTTTTTCTGATATCAAACAACTGTTTCAGGTGGTCTTGAGAATGTTATTTCCACTTGATTAGGTCCACATGGTGCTGACATACAATGGGTATGATAAGAAACATTCTAAGGTATCTCCTGTTAAATGACCTGTATGCACACTTGGATGCTTATACTCAGGAAGTACTATAAAAGTCACAGCCTATAAAGATATTTCAAATGTTTCAATGTATGTTTCCTGTTCCTCTTTTTTTTTTTTCTTCAACCACAAAGAGAAATATTAAAAGAGTGTAGAGACTGTACTTTCATTCAATCCCCATGGCACATTGGAACATTTTTTTTTTCACTACATCTCCCACAATGAATCTGAAAATGCCACAATATTATTTGTGCGATGTACCTCTTCAGTACCATAGAGGGTGAAAACCAAGCCAGAATATTATCAGAGTACTATGTTTACACTAAAGGCTTGTTCACAAGGTATAACAAGGAAAACCTGACTGCCACAGAGGTAGTTTTTTTCATTTTTTAATTGGAGTGTATTGCGCTTCAAATTACACTATGTTATAATACATATAATTCCTTACTCGGAAAATAGCGTTGAACATACCGGTACACATACATAAGATATTTTGACATGCACTCATCAGAGTAAATCGCATGAATGAACAGAAAGCCGAAAACTGAAATAATATAGACAGAAACAAGGGAACAATGCCCACGGATACTGGCTGTCAGGGAATAGAAAATTAGGCTTGCTGTCAGCCGGTTTGTAATCACAAATTACTGAAATAATGCAAGCGCTCTCACAAATTCTTTCTGATGGCACAGAATAGGATCAGTAAGCTGAATGTATGGTGCTTCGAGCATGCGCAGATGTGTGAAGCTTCTGGCTTGGCCGAGTACCGTAAGTTCCGCACACACTTAGTTGTTCAGTAAATGGTAAGGAATAGGTCGAATTGGCACTATCTGCTGTGGTATGCAATTTGTTTGTTTCCACAGGCACGAAGGTTGTGACCATGCACTTGCTCAGCGGTTCCAAATGGAGAGAGGCACATGTTGACTTATGCAATCTGCCAATCACCGAGTAGTACATGCATGCATATGTATCGAGCTTCACATCGGCGACTGAACTTGTGAATAACATAGTACGCAGGTCACGTTCATAGGTCAGTACACACGCTGGGTCTCATTCAGTCCCATACAGCATAAAATCTGACTCATTGGTATCCTCATATGTAGAGCAGAGAGAATCTGCTCTCCGTGCAAGCTCGCTTTGCATATCGATCGAGTCAAGGATATCCTGCTCGAAACGCGAAAATGGATATCCTGACAATGTGATTGATTGTCATGAGAAATTTGCACAGGCCTACAAAGACACCAGTCTCTGGACCTTGTAGATGTCCGGTCTATCTAAAACTTCTGTGACATGGGAAAGTATCCCAAAATATTGAGAAACAGATCAAGCAAGCCGTACATAGCACTCTCCCTAACGTTGAACCGCACGTGGTATTTACCACACATACACATGTAGAATGATTTTGTTGTCTGTCCGGAAAGATGTACTTCCCATTATGCAGATTAACAATGTTACTTATGAGTCCAAGTGCCGATGTGAAGCTTGATACATGGGACGTACTACTCAACGAATGGCAGATCACGAGTCAACATGTGCCCCTCTACATTCGGAACCTCAAAGCAAGCGCACAACCTTCGCACCCATGTAAACAAATGTACATACCACAGAAGACGGTGCCAATTCGGCTATTGCTTGCTTACCAATACTGAACAACTAAGAGTGCGCGGAACAATATTGTTCATCTAAGTTCAAAGTGTTCACTCGAGCGAGAAGCTTCACAATTCTGCACATGCTCAAAGCAGTATACATTCAGCTCACTAATCCTATTATGTGCTGTCAGAGTTCGCGAGAACGTTCACATTATTTCAGTAATTCCGTGAATACAAACCGGCTGACAGCAAGGCTTATTTTGTTTTCCTTTACAGCCAATCAGAGCTTATCATATTCATGCACAGTGTGTTCAATGCTATTTTCCGAACATCGTGTTAGTTACTCCTCACTCTATTGGCTTTCGAGTACACCAGTAACTTCATAGCTTTGTTTTGGAAACTGAAAGTGAAATTGAAATTAATTCAGCACACAGCAGTTCAAGGCCCTGCAGGAATGTGTTACAGGCATAATCTGAAAGTTAAACAGTGTAAAGAATCTGGGGGGGGGGGGGAGGTTGTTGCAAGAAAGTTGAGTTGTGATCAGTTGCAAATTTTTGCAATATCAGGTGCAGCTTTTCTTGCAATCAGGATTGATTGTAAGTTGTGCTCAATTGCAAATATGCAATAAATCACAAGACTTTCGACTGATTTGAGGGATTTGCAACTGATCGCAACTTTCTTGCCCCCCTCCCGGTTTGGTAAAGCAAAGTTCATTCACTGAAAATGTTCATAAACCTAAGCTATAGGCAAGGGCAGGAATTCAGCTGAAGACAAAGAATTGTTGAATTTAATTTCTAACCTGTGCTCTGCGAATGTATGACAGAGATTCCTTCATTTGTTCCTGGGGTTCATCAGGGTGGGGCATTGGTTTGTAGTGTCGAAGATGTCTATAGACAGCATTGTGGAGCTTCTGCTCCCATCCTAGGGAAAGAGACAGAATTGGTGCAAAAAATAAAGATTATTATTATTAACCTGTTGAATATGATTTGATGTCAGTATAACATGCAATTTCCATAGGCCCTAGCCCAAATTATCCCAGGCTTAGTGTTCAGTGGTTAATAAGAGAGTGAGATTTTCTTTGTCTGACTTGTGCATAAATAATCTATCCATGACAACTCAAACTTCAGAAATCTTTTAGTTCTCTGTGTTGTAGCTGCTTTTATACAAATGTATGAATACAAATGGGAGGTAATCATCAATAAATCTATTGTTTTGTTTGCCGAAAAGTGATTTCTTTTTTTTTTTTTTAGTTATCTAATATACCAGCTTTGGACAGACAGTGCAAGATGGCTAAAAAATGTGACCTCTACAAGGGACAAAAAGAGAAAAGAATGATGTAATATGAATAATACCTAGATCATTATTACCATCTTCACTTTTTTTTAAACTGCAGAAGTTAAAAGAGGCACTCAAAAAGAAATTCATTCTACATCTGTAGTGCCTGCATAAATTAAAGGCATTGGTTAACACTAGTGACTTCTTAAAAGTCTCATTTTGTTACTTGAAAATGGGATAAACATAAGGGTTATAGTGTAAAAATACCAGTCTGAAAGTTTCAAAGTATAATATCCACAGGAAGTATTTTCAAATATTAGAAATGTGAACCAATGTTTGAAAAATATATGGGGGTTGGTTGCACAGACTAGACGTAAGGAGTGTGCATGCATGCATGGCTCACCGGACCATACTCTGTGTATTGGCTTATATGGCGGGAGACAGATAACGGTATTGTTTAATAGGAGCAAAAGGTCCTCTTATTTATTGTCTCTGAGACCTAAAATAATAAAATCGCAGTTTGTGCCTAACTTACAGTTTTTCATTCCAAATTATATTTGGTTTCAGGGTTTCTGAGTACAAATAGAAGTACTCATACACATATTTCATCTTAGTTTGAGAATTTTTTTAAATCGGCTACTCACAAAATAGCCAATGCCTTTAAACAGTTTAAAGGTCATATACAGTTTCAGTCAGCCTAAACCATTTTCGTCATATTTTTTTTTTAGAACTGATAAATGGTAAGATACTAAAAAACCAAGTTTCTACAGTCCCTGAAGCTTATGGGAATGAGAGTATTCTGTAGTCAACAGGTTCCAAGTGATTTTTTAAAAATAAGAATATCTCATCTTAAACAAGCCAAGAGCAAGATTGTGTCTCGCCCACCCGTGACTAAATAACACGAAAGTTTCCCCCAGTACATCCCTAACCAAGTTTGATGTCACAAGAAAATCGTGCAGGTAAACTTTAATGTTTGACCTGAAATGACCTTTAACCTTACCATGTGACCTGATGGCACAATAGCATGAATGTACCCCTAGTGCATCTATCACCCAAAATTGGTTGCTATTGCAGCAACATGTGCCAAGTTATGTGTCATAAGAGAGTCTTGCTGGTAAACTTCAACGTTTGAAATAAAATGACCTTTGACCTTACCATGTGACCTCCGATACCACTCTAACATGAAGGTCCCCCAAGTGCATCTATAACCCAAGTTTAGTTGAAAACAGAGCAACGAATGCAAAGTTATTTGTCATAAGAGAGTCTTGCAGGTAAACTGTTACATTTGACCTCAAAAAGTTATTTGTCATAAGAAAGTCTTGCAGGTAAACTCTAACATTTGACCTCAAATGACCTTTGATCTCACCATATGACCTCCGACAGCACCACAACATGATATTACCCCTAGTGCATCTATCACCCAGGTTTTGGTTGCATTGGACCAACAGTTGTCAAGTTATGTGTCATAAGAGTGTCTTGCAGGTAAACTTTAACGTATGTAAAAAGAGTCTTGCATATACTCTATAACAATGTGACCTCAAATGATCTTTGACCTCACCATGTGACCTCCGATAGCACCACAACATGATGTTACCCCTAGTGCATCTATCACCCAAGTTTGGTTGCCATTGAACCAACAGTTGCCAAGTTATATGTCATAAGAGTGTCTTGCAGGTAAACTTTAACGTATGTAAAAAGAGTCTTGCATATACTCTATAACAATGTGACCTCAAATGACCTTTGACCTCACCATGTGACCTCCGACAGCACCGCAACCTTGCCACCCCTAGTGCATCTACCACCAAAGTTTGGTTGCAATTGGACCAGCAGTTGCCAAGTTATGCATCATAAGAGAGTCTTGCAGGTAAACTTTAACAAATAAAATGACCTTTGACCTTACCATGTGACTTCCGATGCCACTATAACATGAAGGTCCCCCAAGTGCATCTATGAGCCAAGTTTAGTTGAAAAGGGAGCAACAGTTGCAAAGTTATTTGTCATAAGAGAGTCTTGCAAGTAAACCCTAACATTTGACCTCAAATGACCTTTGACCTCACCATGTGACCTCCGATAGCACCACAACATGATGTTCCCCCTAGTGCATCTATCACCCAAGTTTGGTTGCCATTGAACCAACAGTTGCCAAGTTATGTGTCATAAGAGTGTCTTGCAGGTAAACTTTAACGTATGTAAAAAGAGTCTTGCATATACTCTATAACAATGTGACCTCAAATGACCTTTGACCTCACCATGTGACCTCCGATAGCACCACAACATGATGTTACCCCTAGTGCATCTATCACCCAAGTTTGGTTGCCATTGAACCAACAGTTGCCAAGTTATGTGTCATAAGAGTGTCTTGCAGGTAAACTTTAACGTATGTAAAAAGAGTCTTGCATATACTCTATAACAATGTGACCTCAAATGACCTTTGACCTCACCATGTGACCTCCGATAGCACCACAACATGATGTTACCCCTAGTGCATCTATCACCCAAGTTTGGTTGCAATTGGACCAGCAGTTGCCAAGTTGTATAATTACCGTATAATCTTTTGTAGATTTACTTTGTTTCATATTTCAAATTATATAAACGTATCCTGTCATTGTAAAAAAAAATAAAAGAATAGTTATGTATGTTTGATTTTTTCAAAATTTGTTATTTTATTATTTATCTTATATTTTTGGAAATGAAAAAATAAACACTTGAACCCATGCCAGGCATATAACTTGTCCTTTAACCACCCCCTCCCCCATCCTCCACTGTGTCACGGTTTCCTTTTCAATCACTATGGATCATTACATCTGCAATGTGGAATGTATCAATGACGTACAATAACATGCATGACCCCTAGCCCTCCCCAAAACAGATACATTCCTCTTGGCAGCAATCATGGGCATCAATCGAGGGGGGGGGGGGCAAAGGGACATGGCGGTAAGCGCCCCTAATTTTTTAAGAGTGGGTTCACATGATAGGGTATGTCCCCCAAATTTTGGAACAAAAGACACCTTGTCATACAAAATTTCTAGCGCAAGTCCCCCCCCCCCCCCCCCCCCCATGCTTAAAGCTGTGAGCTTTTTCCTTTCTCAGCAGTTTTACGCTAATTTTTGCTCGTTACCATTTTGGGGTGGGATCATAGACATATCATAAATATATCCCCCTAAACAATTTGACCTAAGAATTTTTTTCTTTCATTTCTGCAAACATCAAGGTGTATGCTCCCCCCACAAAAAAAAAAATGTTGAGCATTTTTTCCACTTGCTAGTCAGTGAATTTTAGGACAGTATCCCCCCCCCCCCCCTGTCCTGTATGCACTGCAATCATACCTCAATTACAAAGCAATTTCATGATTTTGTGCCTGCATTATCGTCAACAATGCTACCATTTTTTTTCCTTTGCTAGTCCCTGGATTTTTGGACAGTCCCCCTCCCCCCCCCCCCCCTGTATGGCTACAATCACACCTCAATTACAAAGCAACTTCATAATTATGATCTTGGGCCAGAATCATCATCCTCATCATCCTCATCATCCACAACAACACTGACATCAACATCAGATTTCACTTGAGGTTAAGAGAAATTGAAAGAAAAAAAAATAGAGAAGAAAATTATTTTATTAGCAAAAATCTGTAACTCTAATTTCAATGCAGCAAGAGATCAGCAAACATTTCTGCAGGCAGAAAGCTCTTGTATAAATACTTTTAATCGGCCTACTGTTTAAACATTCTTGCAGTGTGAATCCATATAGCCTATCAATGTAACTTCATAATAACAACAACAATCATAATGATGATAATAATGATAACTGTAAAAAAGAATAATGATAATAATGAAAATAAGTGTAACTTATATAGCACCAAATCCACGCTGTGGAGTGCTCAGGGGCAGAAAAAACATGTTTTTACAAATTTAGCCAACAGCTTTGATATTGGTTCATATGCATGGTTTCCCACATACCTGCATAGGTAGTTTTGTAAATTCAGGCAGCAGTGTGAAGTAACCCATTCTTAATAGCAATTGACTGGACTTGCTCCAGGACTACCCTCCGAACAATCACCCCCACCCCCCCCCCCCCCATCCTCAGTGTCTACCCCTGGACAATCAACCTAAGCCAATTACGTTTCCCATCCCATCCCTTAACTTGGAAATGTTAATTACAGTAATTTTGAAAGCACAACTTCTAATTACAATTTTTGTGTTTCCTGATTTTTTAAAATAGTTCTTTAAAGTGTTTTGGTCCATGGTTCAAGTGAATTTTACAGATTTATACATTTTATTTGCCTGTCATGAAATTAGTCTCAAATTTGAATTTTGGTGTACATCTTTTAAGCAAGATGCATAAATGAAGTTTTTTTTATAACTAGATGAATCCTCGACCGCGTGCGGTCGAAATTTATGCCTCCGCAATTGCCAGATCAGAAATATATGGCACATTTATGTTGATTTTTTTATTTTCATGTATAAAATGACATCTTTGACCTTGTGACCCCCAAATCTAATGAGACAATTATGAGACTTCCATATGTATACATGAGCCAAGTTGGGAGATGAATCGTCACAGAGTTGTTAAGTTATTGCAAGAACAAGCAATTTTCATGTATATAATGACCTCTATGACCTTTGACCTTTGACTTTGAGACCCCAAAATCTAATTAGATCATTGGCCCTCCCATATGCATACATGAATCAAGTTTGAAGTTGATCCATCTATTGGTTGTTGAGTTATCGCGAGAACGAACCATTTCTATGTACATAATGACCTTTATGACCTTTGACCTTTGACTTTGAGACCCCAAAATCTAATTAGATCATTGTCCCTCCCATATGCATACATGAATCAAGTTTGAAGTTGATCCATCTATTGGTTGTCGAGTTATCGCGAGAACGAACCATTTCTATGTACATAATGACCTCTGACCTTTGACCTTTGACCTCCCAAAATCTTATCAGATCATTGTCCCTCCCATATGCATACACGAGCCAAGTTTGAAGTTGATCCGTCAAACGGTTCTTAAGCTATCGCGAGAACGAAAACGGGATGGACAGACGAACGACCCGAAAACATGCCTCCAGCACCAAACCTACGGTGGGCGGAGGCATAAAAACAGAATACTGAAAACAAAGAAATTGTTGATTTTTTTTTTTTGCATTACTATACTACAGAAATAGGCAAAAACATTACAAACAAATATCATCTAAATCTCAACTAAAATAGGCAAAAACATTACAAACAAATATCATCTAAATCTCAACTAAAATGTTTCTGCAAAGCAGTTCTCATTTTCTGTAAAAGCAGAAATATTTGGTGCAATTGATTTTCATGGATTTTGCACTATTCTTGGCAAGTGCAAATTCTAGAACTCGTGAAAATATTAGCACAATTTATTTTGTTTTGAGCAGATACTGACTTGCGCGCTTCAGCTGGTTAATACATGTTTGAATGCAATTCATTTTAGAGTGTGTGTGTGTGTGTGTGTGTAAATGTCCTGCCCTATGCATTTAAATGGACCGTGCATGCGTGAAATAATAAAAGGAGCCACGCTTGTAACGATACCATCCAATGCAGGCAACTGAGGCAAGGGTTAAGACTGAGTGTAAATCTCTACTACACTTTAAAAACACCATATGCAGTATTAATAAACTTCTGGATTTCTGATATCTCCAACCCTGTGTTTAGACTACATGTAGGTCCTGTTTACTGGGGTAAGTCCCGCTAAGTGGGCCTTTCCCGGCAATCCCACAGTGTGGACGCTCGCTAGGACTTCTCCTGGAGGTCCCACCAAACATGATGAATCAGGGGACAAAGTGGAGACACTGTACTACTATGGATTAAAACATTTAGCTGATATAAACTATGAGGCAGTTAATATCTGGCTATGTGTCATGAGGTCGCCTACTTTTGCTACATGATGATTCGACCTTCAGTAGTGTACCTCTAACTTTGAAAACTGATATCTCCTTTAAGTATCAACCCTGTGATAGCAAAAGTATATATTTTCTGAAAGGAAATTACAAGGAGAATCTAAATATGCACCAAAAGATGGCACAAGATGTAAGATAAAAGAATTATGTAAACATAAATATGAAAATTATAATAATAATAGTTCTTATTATCTCATTATTTTCAACATAACTTTTTCTGTGATACTCCTATTAAAGGCAGTCCTAATGTTATATTCTTACAGAAGACATTGAGGACTTTTCAACAAGGTATAATTGTCTTGGATTTATGATCATGTAATAACTATACAAAATGATAAAAATTATTGCCAAAAATATCAAACATTTCTATGAGCCTAGAGTATATTGCTCTATAATGTATTCATGACAGCCATGCTTATTTATCAATCATAAGATAGTAAAGCTGAATATAATAGCTTCAATTTGGAATGAGAAGTGAAGCCATATTGCAAGTTTTGACTAAGATATTGACATCTTCCCAAAACTTATGAAAAATTTAAGTTCTGTATCAATTGACTTTGTACAGGCAGTATCATTTTTGACCTAAAATTCCAAGTATTTCAGTTTTAAACACTATCACTGCTTTATAGCTAAACTCACTTTTCAATCATGGAACAGTAAAGAGGAGTATATTAGCTTTAATTTGGTACAACATTTAAAGTCATATAACAAGTTTTGATAAAAAAATAGCACCATTTTTCCAAAAAATGCACAGAAATCTGAATTTTCCCATTCATTTTGTACATGCTGCGCCGCTTCTGGCAGCGCCACGTCCGGCACCACCCCTGGCCTTCCAAATATAAAAGACTGTAAGTTGAGTTATATATTATACTATATATATATATATACATATATATATATATATATATATATATATATATATATATATATATTATACTATATTACACTATAGCTATAAAACTTTGCAGACTAATAGCATATGAATACAGCTTTCAGACAATACCAAACTTATTACATTAATGGTTCTAATAAAAATCAAGAAATACTTAAGAAAGAAAGCACAGAATGTTGACATCTTCCCAAAACTTATGAAAAAATTATATTCTGTATTGACTTTGTACAGGCAGTATCATTTTTGACCTAAAATTCCAAGTATTTCAGTTTTAAACACTACCACTGCTTAGCTAAACTCACTTTTCAATCATGGAACAGTAAAGAGGAGTATATTAGCTTTAATTTGGTACAACATTTGAAGTCATATAACAAGTTTTGATAAATACAGCAACATTTTTCAAAAAAAAATGTACAGAAATCTGAATTTTCCCATTCATTTTGTACATGCTGCGCCGCTTCTGGCAGCGCCACTTCCGGCACCACCCCTGGCCTTCCAAATATAAAAGACTGTAATTTGAGTTATATATTATACTATATATATATATATATATTACACTATATCATACTATAGATCTACTTTGCAGACTAATATCATATTAATACAGCTTTCAGACAATACCAAACTTATTACGGTAGCCTCCATGGTTCTGATAAAAATCAAGAAATACTTCAGAATGAAGGGAGGCGAGTTCATGACACATGACCATGTAGATGTTTCTTGTATGCACACAATGAATTAATGCATTTTAAATTCTACCCAGTTCATACTGTACATGTATAATAAAACTGTTACTTAACTTCATTTTGTCTTTTCCTTGAATTTGGAACTTCTTCAGTGCTGTCACAAAAATAGTATGGTATACAAAATAAAAATCCTTAGAGAGTACACATGAACTCAATACAAAATGAAGTACTGGTAGTTTTTCACAAGCTATTACATACATGCCTTTGTGCCTCGAGAATTGGAATATATAGACTACACTGTATACTATACATTTGCATGCACTTCATTTCTTTTCCTGAAAATCTATGTTTTATCCAGAAGAAATCACATTGCATTCAAAATATGACATTTAGCATTCCATGGAGATTCTTTCAATGATCAATGCATATTTCTTCAGTCTACACTTCTTTTTCTGAGTTCTATATGATAATATATTCCTTATACCGGTATACTATCAGAGCAATAAAGATACCATGCTTCTGTAAGTTCTGTTGCATGTTACTTGATTAATTCTACCTCAGTTAATGTTCATACCAACATTATATCTGACATTCAAAAGTCCTGCTTGCGCATTGGCAGAATAATTTTCATAATCTATTTAGCTTATCAAAACCACAGCCTTTTGAGTTCAACTCATGCTTCTCATAAAACCAACACAATGAATTCATGATAACAAATGGGATTAACAATCTACGGTTTGGTGTATTAACACTGTTCAATAGCTGATCATGAGCATATCAATGAAATAAATCAAGTTTGTGAGGACTTTATGGATTGAATATACTGCAATTAACTCATGCAACCTCCAATTTCAATACAATGCAGGAAGGCACAAGTCATACAAAGTACAGATATCAAGTTGATTTTGCTGTTGATGTTGCTAGTTACATCTTAATGCATTTGAACTTTGGGGAAGAGGAGGCACAGGTCTAGATCAAGTACACAATATCTCATTTCATGTTTTGTTTTATTTTCATTTATAAGTTCTAAAGTAAAGTAATAACATTTTCCATTTTCATAATATATATTCTCCTGCTGAACACTAATGTACTGCACGATATCCCAAAATGTGGCTTCTCTATTCATGTTTAGCCATCCCAACTCCAAAATATCTGCATGATAATTCCCTGAAGAACCAATTTCTTTTCAAAATGTACTTCTCTACCAAATTTCCACCGGGGACTTTCCTACTTAATGCTGTTACATTTACAGCTGTACTTTTGGATTCTTACCTGCCTTGCAAGTCATAGAAATGCACGTTTTTGCTCTTGCTTTTTCTTCATGTAATTATTGAAAGGAGTATTTCTTGAACAACTTTATTTCATGACCTCCAATATATATGGAATCTTTCCATTAAGTATGGCGATTGTCCATTCTCATTTCAGGTCTCCAGCACCTCGTTTCTATTTGCACATTTGACTCCAAGCAAGTACAGGTACACTGCACCTAAAAATCATTTGAGTGAGACAACTTGTGTCCAACCCAAACATATCAAATGCAGTAATCAAGATGTTCCTGTTTTCTAGGCTCTATAAAGAGGCTACTCCCTGTAGAATTACAGGGTAATAAGTGAAAATGATATATACACTGTAGTCCAGAAATTCCAATTGCTACCACTGAGGCAAAAATACTAGTAGTGTATAGGTCATCAAAGTCATAATAATGCTCAGTAAATTACACATTTTGTAGCTTATTTTTTTCTCTGAAAATTCTGTATCCTTCTTTAATCTCATTCTTTCTGTATGTCCTGCATATATGAGCCCCAACAGTAGGGTACCAGTTAAGATATTTAAAAAAATGAGTTATATAGCTTAAGGGCCGGTCATCAATACAATGTGCATGTTGTCTAATATTAAAGAGTTACGAGCATGGTTCTCACTGGAAAAAATCCACACACGGTTCCCACTCTACGCAAAGTGTGGAAGTTTCGAAAGTTTTATGGAATAACACCTAAAAGTTAGGTGTGGTGGCAGTATACATTGTATGCTATAGTAAAAGGATGAAAAATACTTCTTGGTAAGCAGGAGTTGTGTACTAATGGCATAAAGTAAAAATACATTGCCAAAAAGCAAAACAATCTGTGACATTTATCATTATTGTTAGGAATATATACTCCAATATTTTTTTACTCTTGTTGCCACGCATGGTGCAGCAATTTCACACATGGTTCTTCCTTGTCTGAAACCCTTTACGTATGGTATTGGAACCATGGGTGTTACATGTATGTACTGGCGAAAACCATGGTTACGAGACACAAATGATATATGAATGGTTTGATTTACCTGATAGCCATTTATCAGATGATAAAAATAACTGCGTTGTTTCGTCTTCAAGAGTTACGAAATGCAAATTTATAATATAAACTAGAAATATCGCGATATCCATTGCATGGCAATGGATAGGGTATCCCCTGGGTAGTTGTAAAATCTTTGCCATACAACATAACCTCCCATAAAATAGAAGGGTTATTCCATGAAATACTACCCCCCCCACCCCCCCCCCCCCCCCCCCCCCCCGGAAAAGAGGGCTTAAAGCCCCCACCACGCACTATTAGACAAAACAAACAGAATCAAAATGAGAAATTTAATTCGTCACTGGGGACGAATAAGGTGGTCTGTCAAAATCTTATAGTAAAAGAATGTCTGGGGACGTCGACACTAAATGTCATAAAGAAGATATGACCTGATTACGTCATTTTCACAAAGTGGCGCTTTGATGACCTCACGATGACCTGATGAACTCAAAAAATATTAAAGTCTGAGAAAGTGACTAGCATCACAGAAACAGGACGATTTGATTTTTAGTATTATGCAAAGTTAACCCTAAAGGTTCAATACACGTTCATGAGTCATATTTGCAATTGGGTTGTACATAAAGTATTGTACCTTGTATTGCAATAGACATAACAGGAAAAATAACGCAGTTATTGCATTGTTTGTAATTGTATGTGTAAAAGTAGTCAAAGAAGATAGTAATATGAAATATGGAAGGGTTAAAAAAATGTTTTTAAAATGTAAAAAAAAAAAAAAAAAATGACACCGCCATCGCCAGGAGTCGAACCGGGTCCTTGAGCGTGTGAGGCAAGTGCTTTACTAATGGACCAGAATATAGCCCATAGAGATAACACACAGATGGAAAATGGGATTCCTATATCATATCTTCCAGCTAAAATTTCGATATGTTCCCAACATCTGATTGAAAAATAAATGGCACACTTAAGATAGAGAATTTTCTCAGCTACAACTTAAACGAAGCTGGGCGAAAATCGAGCAGAAATAACAGAGCTGTTGTTCAAAAAAGACGGGAATGTAGAATCAAGAATGAAGAAAAGGTCATGTCCCACAGACAATACACGCAAAATGTGAAAAATTGACATGCCTTCGTTTATTGTAAAATTAGACCATGATGCCGTCATCAAAATGAAAAATAAAGGCAAGTCTTATGATAGAGAATTATCTCAGCTACAACATATTGAAACCCCGGCGAAAATCAACGAACAATAAGCCAGATAGTCTTGAATAAAGGTAAAAAATATGACGTCATAATTGAAAAAACCCCCCATTTTTTTCATGAATTCAAATCTTAAAACTCATAGGCTTTCAGAAAATGTAAAAAAATTGAGGGGTCTCCACGCTTTCTAAAGAGCTATGGCGGATTTTAAAGGGGCATGTATGTTTTTACGTTATTTTCCCCATAGGCGCGCGCACGGATTTTGAACTGAAACGCACACGTGCGACCTTAAGGTCAGTTAAAATCGATTGCAAATTGATGGAAATGGTCAAGAAAAGTCTTAGGATTACAAATTGAGTGAAAAAACAGCGTTTTTACGTTATTTATGACTTGCACATGCGCAAAACGTGTGCGCACTTACGTGCGGAAATTTTTGAAATGCTTAAAATGGCCTGAAATGGATTTTGGTTTGATCCACGAGTGATTTTGAGCATTTTTAAATTTTGCCTGCGCACTGACGCGCGGACGTACGCGTGTGTCTAAAATGTAAGCATTGTTCAGATTGATATGAATATTCATCATACCAGATATCAATGAGAAATGACATTCCATTATGAAGATATGATCAAGACATGATATTTACAAATGGCGCCTGGATGACGTAACGATGACCTGATGAACTTGAAAATGGTTGGAAAACCGAGATCTCATAAGGACTGATAATTGATGAAAATTTGACGAAAAATGAGTGAACCAGTTCTGAGATTTCGACTACACAAAAAGTGTCGACAAATAAAAAGAATAAGAAAGAAAATTCTGACGAAATTAAAAGGTGATCTGTCATGACCACCTAATTAGCTGCAAAATAGAGAAGTAGCTTTTTTTTGGTGATTTTACATAAATTTGTGTATTCAATGATTTACACATTTCTGAGTACAAGTTAGGAAGCCTTCCCCTAGCTTTATCAGTCAGAGCAATTCGAATCAAAATCAGCCAAGAAATGGCAGAGAAGCAAATTAATCATTTTCAGCACATTTGACCTTTGACATACATATATGACCTTTGACCCCAAAGTAACATTGAGGTCCCTGTGAGGCATCTCCCAGCCAAGTTAGGATACAAATAGGCCTATGGTTTAAAAGTTACCAACTCCAGTAGACACTTGCAGGTAAATCTTAATATTTGACCGCATTTCACCTTTGACCTGCTTATGTGATATTTGGCCCCAATCCCTCACCTAGCTTTATCAGTCACAGCAATCAGAATCAAAATCGGCCAAGAAACGACAGAGGAGCATATTAATCACATGAGAACATTTGACCTTTGACCCCTTGAAGTCCCTGTTGAGTCCCTTAAAAGTCACTGTATTAGGCATCTACCACCCCAGTAAGGTTACAAATGGGCTTATAGTTTAAAAGTTACCAACTTCAGTGGAAACTTGCAGGTAAAATTTAACATTTGACCTCAACTGACCTTTGATCTGCATATGTGATCTTCGGCCCCCAAACAATATTACGGTCCTTGTAAGGCATCTACCATCCAAGTTTGGTGACGAACAGGCTAGTTGTTCAAAAGTTCAAAAGTTCGGGCTAGTGGTTCAAAAGTTACTGTATAAACCGCGGTACAAACTTGCAGGAAAATTTAACATTTGACCTTATGTGACCTTTGACCTACATACATGACCTTTGACCCCAAAATATCACTGAGGTCCCTAAAGAGCATCAACCATTCATGTATGGTTACAACAGGCAAATGGTTGGAAAGTTATTCCAGATTCATATGCATGGTAGAGCCCACACAAGAACAACATGTACAATGTACATGTATATGACAAGGTGGCTGTCTTTGGCCCTGTAAAAGGCAAAACATTTTTAAAATTGAAATTCTAATTGCCATTGGAAAATAAATTTTTGAATCTAACTTTTTACCTCGTGTGTGAATGCCTCTAATATTAATAAGTTCATTACCTTACAGATTATTCAGTAGCAGTACAAATACAAAAGAAAGTAACACTATGCTTTCTTACCTGTATCTGTGAGTCTCTCTGGAACTGTGACTTCTAACTCAGAAATGCTTATGTCTGGCATTGCAGCAATGACCTGTAAATAAGATACAATTTATTTCTAATAATTTCTTATAAAGCTGATGATAGTTTTGGGAAATCTAAAAAAAATAGTATTTTTCACTATATGTACTTGAATTTATTGCCAGATGATAAGAAAGACTGCACCTTTAAACTATGATGATGTGAAGGTTATTACATGAAAACTCATTCAAGTGGGGATTTTTTACAATCAAAATGTCATAACTTAGTTTTCAGTCCCCAGTATCAAAAGTCAATAACAATGACATGCATCACACAGTGCCGCAGTCCCTGCATGCGTGTAAAACCAAACAGAATTTTATGTGACAAGCATAATGAAGTGCTCTGAATGTTGTAGGAGCCATTGGAGTGAAGAGGTCATAACATAGGGCAGAGTTTCACCGTTCTATTGCGTTCCTTTCAAACATTTTACGAAAATTCATCGGTAATCCTGAATGTAGTATCACACAAACTCTGCACGTATCTTTTCATGCAAGGCAGACAATGTGAGACTATTTAATCAGTTTCATGCCAAATTTTCTTGTTACTACCAAAACTGTGCATGTACGAGCTTAATAAGCTTCTAAAATTATGGTGATTTCAAACCAGTTTGAAATGAGCCAAAAAATAAAAAGGAAAGGAAATCCTAAAAAAAAAAAAAAAAAACTTTCATGTCTGACATTTAATTTGGTCATATTTGATTAAAATGCACAAAGACTTAAATGAATGAAAATGTGAAACCCTTAGGGGATAAGAAAATCATGACCCTAGTTATTTTGTGTGTGTGTGTGTGGACTACAGTGAGATACAATGAGATATACTGGATAAACTTAACAACTTATGTACATGTATCTTGATGCAATAATCATAAGGAAAGAAAAATGGCACCTTCATTCATATTCAGTATTTCATTATCCAAAATCCTAAAATATCTTCCTTTATTTTTTTCTCAGGTACCAATCATTTACATGGTAAGTTCCCAAGCATTTATTTTAGGGCAATATAAAAATAAAATAAATAAATAAAATGGGATTTGAAGCTTTTTCAAAAAGTTACAGCTTACTGTGCATTCGCAATTCAAACACTTAACTTTTCACTCATGAATATAAAAATGCTTTCAAAGCATATTTCTCATAATTCTTACTTGTGCTGCCTGTTTCAGTTGAGAATGCAATGTTGTCTTCTGTAGTTCCTTGACTATCTGAGGCAGTATGACAAC
Organism: Echinometra lucunter; assembly: GCA_029962745.1. Taxonomy (NCBI): domain Eukaryota; kingdom Metazoa; phylum Echinodermata; class Echinoidea; order Camarodonta; family Echinometridae; genus Echinometra; species Echinometra lucunter. The sequence goes on along the minus strand of CM057161.1, from coordinate 2,412,619 downwards.
TACATCACGAGAGGAATACTTGCTGTCTGTCATGATTTTGTATTCTATCCTTTGATAATATATCTGTAAACCAATCAACAAAAGAGCATGGATAAATAAAGTACATTTGATGATATGAGTATTATCATACCAAGGGTTCTGTATACCATATTGAATGCAGTACAACAGCTCAGAGGAAACTGAACTCACTGATGCAGGAAAAAACATTCTTTGAAAAATCAAATTGGAATTCTACTGCTATTCTTATCAAGTGGTGTGTCAAAATCATGTTTATCTCTATGTGACTGGTAAACGTCTTATCTCTTCTTTCTGAAATTACCATGGTTAAGTTTAGGTTCACTGCATGGCAGTTTTATGACTGAGAAAACACCGATCATAAACGTATAAAGTTTCATTGTGAAATTCAAAGGAGCAAGATCAACAACCAAAATTAGTCTGGAATTTCGCATGATCAAGCTAACTGAAATCCAACTGCATCACCTAACAGTTCGAAAAAGAAATAATTCCAAGAATCTAGAATTGAACACCAGCTTTGCTAATGGACAATGCAAATGCATATCAACCACTAGCCAACTTAGCTTTTATAAACACTTGGGTCACGGTGCGCTGGAAACACTTGGGTTGTGCAGCTCGCTGAGGCGATTCTTTTATAATGGTGTCTTCAAATTGGCTGTACACACTGGGGAAAATTTATTTGATATTATAATTAGATCATTTTACAGAAATTATCAACTGTTTAAGCTATTCTTCAATAATGTCTACAGAGAGGGTGTGCAAAGGGAAATTTGCTGAAAGAAAGAAGTAAAAAAAAATTGCAATTTTGTTTAAATGATAGAAAACAAAGAAGACAACAATTCAGGCTGCCATTAGGAAACAAAGAATATTAGGGGGTTAAAGTGAATTTTAGGCATCTTAGTTTTATGTCAGTGTGCGAAAGAACGTGTCTGGAACACAACATGGAAAATTGTTGAAAAATCATATTTTCTAAAACTATGACTGATAATTTCACAGGTAGCATGCAGACCTTATAAATTGATATACAATCTTCTTGTAGCATGATCTTTGCTAAAATGCTATTCTATTCCATTATGTCATAGACATTCTAAGTTTTGCATTTTTGTATTTTGCGTTCCGGACGGGTTCTCACGCACGACAACATTAAACTAAGAAGCCTTGGAGAAAATGTAATACTGCATGGGAATAATAGGCCTATTAATAGGATGGAAAAAAGGAAGAATGGAAAGAGCAAGATGAGCTGTCCTCCAACCATGAAATGTACACATCAATCTCCATGTCATGTGTCCACAGACTTGATGATAAATTACAGATTTCATTTTTGGAATCAAGTACTTCAACATCGGTGAGTTGAATTAATTGTATTTTATTCACATATCGGTGCTAGTATTTGTAAATCAAACGTCAGTTTGAGTGAGGTGACCTTTGTACAGTGGTGTTTGAAAGAGTTGGTGTATAACTGCTTCAAGGTTGGACACTTTTTTTGTTGTGTAAGTGTGTAGGCATTACATTTGGAGCAATGCTATCATCTCCATGCAAAGGACTTGCCATACGCATTAGCTCTAGATTGGCATAAAAATTGTCAGAATGAGTTTGTTTAGTACCATGCACATCTCTGTGATGACTTTTACATCAATAAGTTTGTATCGAGATTACCACTGCAATCAAAATGATTGCACAAGTGGGATTTTTCAGAAAGAGAACTGAGTTATCGCATATCCCACCGACCAAGAAATGTGCACAATCATATTCCATGGATCACATCACATTGTGCATGATGGTACATGCAAATTACAGATTTCATTTTTGGAAAATATGTTTCCCCAGTTGAATTTTCTGTATTTCATTGAATTTGCTGCCAGTATTTAGAAATCAAATGCTGGTTTTGAGTGAAAATTAGTGACTTTTGTGCAGTGGTGTTGGTAAGCATTGATGTGTATGACTATGTGCATTCTTGTACACAAAGTATAGTAAAGTCGTTGTGAGTAGGCTAGTAGTCAATACCAACCACTATAACTCCCCTGCTGCCTACAGGGAGTATGATACGGGTACCATGGTTAGTGTGCCAGAAACATCTCATGATTTTATCCCATTCTGGTAGTCTGACTTCTCATGATATGAACTCAATCAAAAATTCATCAGTGACAAAAATAATAAATTAATTGATATCTTATTCAATTAATAATTATTTTTGTCTACTATTTACAAAACAATAGGAAGTGCAAAAAAGGGAAACTGAATATTCAAGACTTACAGTAAAGAATACTGGGAGATGGAGTCCACTGTGCTAGCGATAATGTACCCGAATTTTTAAAAAAATTGCAGGGTAATTTCAGTTCATTCCAAAGTCCATGAAAAGTTGAATTTCCACGCTGCAATAGCTCTGTAAATTCTGCATGAACTCGGCAAATTCTAGAACAAAACAGTCTTAGGAAACCTCCCAGCTTATATACGAATCAATTATTCAATATGAAGATAATGTCACTTTTATAGCTGAGAGAATCAAGCTTCATCACCTACGCTTTTTGTCATGAGTTTGCAAGAATTTCCGATGCTTGCTTGTACAGTGCGAGAGCACTTTGCACTTAAAGGGGGTACCCAATGCTGAAAAAATGTTAGCTCATTTAAAAGAGCGTGATTTTATTAGCAGAAAATCATCTGCCTAAAGTTTTTTTAAAAGTCGTGTTGCCAAGGAAACCCCCAAATGTGGTAAGATTTCAGGATATTTTTTTGACCCCTCAGCTGTGACCCAGTTTCAACTGGGTACCCACTTTTACGTCAAAGTGGGTACCTTGTCGCGCACTTCTAGCAAAATGCGCGCAAAGTATAATACATATTGTACAGTCCAGTGCGCAGTACAACTGCAATGCGCGAAGCTGGGTACCCACTTTTACGTCATACCTCATACTCAAATTTTTGTTGGTCAACTCTTGACTTTTTATAAGAAAATTAGCCAAAATGCATTGATTTCGATTGAAAATCATCAAATTTTTAATGTTATTCTTCTTAGAATTCAATTCTCGATCATAAAAAAAAAAAAAAATTACCATTGTGTAATCACTTTAAGCTTGAGCGGGCGCTGTGTATTAGTTAGTAACACACTTATACATGTACAAGCTTATCTGAGATAAGCTTGAACTCCATAGTAGTCATCGCGGTGGAAAAGCCTCAATAGATTTTGTGTGTATTCCAAGGAATTGTGGCTTGGTAGAAAATCACATAAGAGAGGAAAATAATTGCTTAAATTCCATTTTCAACTCTGAATCCCCAAATTTGTGGAATATCAAGAGTTGAAGAGCCCCTGAATCAAATATCTAGCAAATTTGAAAAAATTGAATTTTGCTTATGCCTTATGGCAATTTTGTTGTCTGATTTTGACTACTGCAACGGTGAATGTTCGCCACAGTCTGAGGTATGCTTGGCCCTATGAGCACCCGTAGGTCAAAACGGCGTTTTGAATGGCGAAACTAATTGCCGACGCGAACACGAAATACAATGACTTAGATCTTATATAAAAGAGCAGAAAAGTTTTGATTTTACTTACCAGCAATGTTTCTGAGGCTCTCAACAATCCCCTTTCTGCTTCATATCTGATGAACAGAAAATGGTGAATTTTAAGAAGAAAACTGACGCTTATCAGACTCATAGGTCGACAGCATGCCGTCGTGTAACCAATAGAAAAGCATGCTTTGTAGTTTCGGTACAGACTTGTCACGTTTGTGGGACAAGGTCAATTCACTGACTGAGTACACAGGATGAGTGCCTATGTCATGGATCACAGTTACTGCGGCAGCCCGAACGCATAGCGTTCGGGCTGCGCCCTTCATCGAATGGAAGCTTAGGTGCCTACCTTTGCAGGGCTCTCCAGCTCGAAATACACAAGTATACTAATAATAAAGAAATGTGATGAAATTTAAGATACTTACAATACAACAAAGTACAGTTAGTCTAGTGTTTGATTCCATTAGAGGAAAGGATGGTCCAAAAAATGAGTCTTTATCAGCCCAGATCTTTGATAAATCTTTTCTACAGGCTGGTGTTAGTTTTGCAAATGCACATGCGCAAGTTCTTGTGTTTGTACGTTTTTGCTATGCAAAACGGCGATTGCCGGGATGGCTTCAACTTGGCGTGCAAAAAGGGAAATTTGATGGATTTCTACTTCTAACGTTAGATCTAGAATCTAGAGTCTAAATAGGTATGTCCATCGATGAGAGAGGGCGCAATTTTTTAGTCAGTTCATTTTTCTACACAGCGCATCAGGTTACGGGTTTAGGTCGGCAAAATGAAGGGTCAAATTACAGGGTATTCCTGAACTACACGCGAACAGTGCATAAGTCTTTCACAACTGTGTCAACAGAGAAATAAATTTGCCGGAGTGTGATGCATGAAATATAATGAAAATATATGCTAACTTTTGTTTTATTCCATTTCAAACATGGACAATTGAAATTTCAGCTCACATTTTTTCACTTACTTTTTCACCAAACTAATATTTCACACCCCAAACCATCGGTAACTCTAAAGAATCATCAACTAACCTGCACTTGAAGTGTTTTCAATGTCTTACACAATCATTTTTTCTATTCTCAACGATGCACACATATGAAATTCAAGACTCAAAATGAAGCTTGCAAATCCAGAATTGGGCAAGATTTGGTTTCTCTGCGATACTCCTTTGTGTTCTATGCTAATTTTAAAAAGTGATCAAAAGGTCCCTATTGTGCGAATCCGCGGGTGCTTCAATGCTGTGTGATAGCATGTTCATTCATGATCATATTGCCAAATTGTCATGCAAAACACGTGTTTTCAAGAATGTCTGCATCATTAATCGATTGCGTCCTGCTAGTCTTATTTCAAGTCCCAAGGCTACTTTGCCGTCGTCTGGGTGTGTGGGCTTTGATTTTGCAGGGTCAATCCCTGCCTGTGCCCACATTCATGGATCACTAAAGGAAATTTATCTTGACTAATACATGTTAAATGTTTACATGTGAAGGGGGCAGGGCGATGAGTTCTTGCCCTGTCGAAGGTTTAAAATAAAAAGTGTTCTGAAAATGTGATGATCGTTTTTATTTCAATTTTCAATAACTATTTTCGTCAACATAAACGTAGCTAATCATGTGCGTGTCAAATTTCACCCCACCTTCCCAACTGAAACGTTGACAATTCACAGTACACACCTGCTAAATGTACATGCGGAGAAATGTATGGGCGGGAGGGGCAGAGTTCTTCACAACTCAGAATCACAAGACTCCCAATTGGTCAAGAGAAATTGTTGGGTTTCTAAAGGCGTGACTGTTGGGGGATTAACCAATGAGATGCCTTCTCTATTAAATTCCTTCTCTTCATTGGTCTGATATTCCAGCCAGTAGTTGCAGAACATTAGCAAGAAAGACTAGTGTGTGAAAATGACAACTTCAAAGCAGACCGATGTGGTCGTAAATCATTCTGGGTCAAGAGTTTCAAAACAACAGACTCCTCGGTGCCAAAACATGTCTGGCTTATTTCGTTGTTTCCAAACATAAATCATACACTATGGGAGGTCAGTAACATCACGATACTTTTCTCACAGTGATATTACAGGTTAACATGAATCCTGACGAGAAAGAGAGTAAGTGTACGTGATAGAGAGGTCGAGAGAGAGAGAGGTCGAGAGGGCTAGGGAGAGAGAGAGAGAGGTCGAGAGGGGGTGGGGGGGGGGATTGAGAGAAGAGAAAGGAGAAAAAGTAAGGTTCATATAGAGTGGAGGGGTGCGGAGTTGTATGTCATGGACACAATTCAAATGTATGTTGACAAAGTGAAATTGAGGCAGGCAATGAGTACGAGTTCTTAGATGAAGAAGATATGAAAGCACAATGAGAAATTCACAATTTCAAATAATTGAATGGTCAGCTCAACATCAACATTTTTTGTTTAATCATATATCATATGATCATATCGTACGTCGTATATCATACCAGAATTTGTGTTTACAAGACATATACGCACACACGCCCACACACACTCATCATCTCTCTCTCCCGGGGCCCTTTCCTTCTTCATCTTCTCCAAATCTAAGAAGGTCGGCTGCTAAATATGAATCGCGTTATGAATGACCAAATTCCGACCCAGATAAAACGGGCATGGAATGGATGGTTTGCAGCTGATTTCATCTTATGTGGGAAGTGCTAGAAAGGGGCTAGAACACACATTTTCACACACAGGTTTGGGGTTTTCACACACAGCTAGCTAGCGCTAGCGATATAGGGTGTTTATGTTTACATAGTGTCCACATGTCGACGTCGGGAGCGACCGTGAGTTGATTCCTCCCAGTTTTTTTTTCCATATTATGGCCGGCAAACCCGGAGACGTAGACTAGGGGACCGGAACGCGCGCGCATGCAATTTGTACTGTGCAGAGATCGGCAGCAACAGCCGGAAGTCAGGGTATGTGACAAGTCCATAATCAAGTTCAAAATGACTTTAAAATATGTTTTAATCAGGTAATTATGTTCTAATGTATTACATTGTCCTCTCGGCTTTCAAATGTGTGACTATGTGGTAAAAATCATTTTGATTTTTGCCAGAAATGTTCTCAAACTCACAAATGTTTCATCCATGAAATCTTGTGCAGATCGTCCCCCGCGCTCGCCGCCGACTCCGCCGCTGCCCGGCTGCATTTGTTTGCACACAAATGAATATGTGCGTGCGTCCCGGTCCCCTATTCTCCGGGTTTGCCTTTTGGCCAAGGTCCAGGACAGACTTAAAAGCCAGTGTTATTTCATTCGAATTCTCATATTTGGAGAGTGTTTTGGTGTACTCATTTGGTGATCTGCGTTTACAGAAAAGTAAGTGACTGCAACCCCACGGCAATACATGTGTGATGTGTTTCTCCATGCACTGGAATACAATTGTGCATTGTAGCGAGACAAGGCAATTTTAATTAATTCGAAGCACAACAATGGCCACCCAGGACGCGTACGGAGCCGCATGAATTAATTATAACTAGGAAGTGATTTTTCGTCTATGGCAAAACAGCTGAATTTATTCGACATTTATCCTGAATTTTAACACATTTACTGGCAGTTTTTTTCTATTCCAAAGCCAAATATTTCTTAATGCACATCTTTTCTATCATGTGGACAGAGTATCATATTTTTTATTTGAACTTTGATTTTTGCCTGAGAATAGCTAGTCTAAACACATTTGACAATTTTGAGGTGAATATGATTTCCAAACATGCCAAACAGAATATCAAACTTGAAGATAGTAGCACGGTATATGTATTTTTATTAAAATCTTGTTTACTTAAGAAAATATTATTAGTAGGAGTTTTCAATGTGGCAGATGAGAACTCCACCTAAAAGCAGTGGTTCAACTCTGCCACGGAGTGGCAGCGTCCAGGGGCTAGGATCACAGTAGACCTAAACAGATAACACCTATAGCAGTATATGGGACTGTAGATCTACGAATTGGCAGACTTGCGAGATTGCAAGGTTTATTTTCTGTTCTGAATAAGCATCGTATAATTTAATTTGCATGTCCTGAGTGAAATATTCATTTTAAAAACATTTGTTGTCCTTTTACTCACCAAATATGATGACACTCGAAGAAATGTTGGGGAGTTGGTGGATTATGTAGTCCTGACCAGTTAGTTTACTGTCTGCTAAGCAATTAGAGCGCATGCGCATGCGTACAATAATATTGTGCTGTATTTTTGTTTGGTTGTTGTTGTTTTTTTCAGTAGTCTTTTATTGATTTCATAGCCAATCAACAATCAAAATCAATTAAATATCATACTTTTAAAAAAAAGGAAAAATATACAGAGATCAGCACTGCACTTCCACAAAAAAAAACAACAACAAAAACAAAAACGGTGTGGGAATACCAAGTATAATACATGCAAACAACTCAAAATGAATGGAATCTACAGTTCGAACCACTCAGTGGTTCCATGGACCTACTCAGTTAGAGATGATTAATGGGATCCTTTCTTTGATCTTATCATGACTGCCGCCACCTGAAAATGTGCATGTTGTCGATGAGCACATTCATTTGTTGTGACAATGTTGATTACGTAATAACGAATCGTCACAAACAAAACAGCATTTCAACTTTCTTCGAATTCATTTCGCTGAAGTGTCATTTCAGGAAATGTACCGTGATTTAAGACAGTTAGAAGAGCAGCGAACCCCAGACTATGATAATTTCCTTGATATGAGATTGATCATTAGAGAAGTGGACACTTGTGGACATGCATCTGAACTTGCCTAACTTTGAAAGATACATATCCTCTACGGTCTTATAAACTCATATTCCTGGAAATGAATCGGAGAAGTTTCAAAATGCAGTTTAAGATCATTGTGTTACGGGAAAATTTACGGGTCTTTCTTGCAGACTGCTTGTAATTTCCTATTTAAAAAAGTATACACAGCAATCTTCATTTGTACGCCACAACTGCACATGCATTTCTATGATTTTAAGTGATTTATTTTCTTCTGCGCATGCATTTTGTAGATTTCTCAAATCAAACTTCTGGTTCTCTTCAGGCTGACTGGCGGCGGTCATGATGAGATAAAAGTGGGGAAGTATGTTTGGAATGTCATTGTGATACTTTTGATAGAGTCAGGTGCATGAATTCATTATGTTACCAATCAGTGTCCATCTCTACTAGGGTCCATGGTGGTTCTATATAGTTAAAACGTCTTTGGGTCTAACCCTCAAATCAACCTCCCCGGTGTCCCCCCCCCCCCCCCCCCCCCCTCACTCCCTTCCACCCCTTCCCCACTCTGGTCTGCGACTCCATATTTTGCTAGTTGCAGAGACGTCTCCTGAAAATTATGGAGTCTCTGAGGAGTCGCAAGAAATTCGAACATGCTCGATTTTTGGAGACCTTTTCCAGTCTCCGCGAAGTCTCTGCGAAGTCTCCGAGACGTCTCCATCAGCTGCGGAGACTAATTATATCCGCGACCGCTGAGACATCTCTGAGATGTCTCTGCGACGTCTCAAAGACTTCTCAGAGACGTCGCGGAGACCTGCAGGAGAACAGAAAGACTGGTGAGACGTTGCGGAGACGTCTCCGCGACTCTACTTGACGATGTTTGACCCACTGTAGAAACCACGTGACTGAACCCGCGTTGACATTCCTCTTGGCCCATGTCAGGTGCATGATCCTGCAAACGCTCTATCCTAATTATTTTGAAACTTGTCGCAGAAACTTCTCTTTTGTGGGAGCTTATGAGACGTCTCCGCGACTGCAGAGACTGCAAGTCTCTGAGACGTCGCGGGGACGTCTCCGTTGGTGAGATAGGACCTTTAGTGATTTCAGTTTCCTTTCTTCTGATCTTCTAAACCACCTTCATTTCATTATGAAGGTGGTTTCTTATGTTCTCTGTTCATAGAAAATGAATATTTAGCAATAATTGGAATATGATTTAGTAATTGATGTTTTCCTTTATTGCTATCCCCCCTCCCAAACCGAATTTCTTTCCAACTAAAAATCCGCATATAAAATCGACATAATCTAAAAGTCTCGCACATCTGTACATGATTCCAAGATTTGCATGATCTGTATATTTAGGGCATATAGTTGTATAAATCAAGTCACTTGTTTATTTTCTTTTTTTAGTCTCAAGTGACAGAAACTCTTTTAATACTCTTTAAATAGGGGCGGCGCTACAGGGGGCATGGGGCGACCACCTTTTCAAGTGACAAAAAGAAGAAGAAAAAAAAGAAGAGGATAAAAAGAAGAAAAAGGAGGAGAAAGGAGAAAGAACAGTATTGGAAAATAGAGGGATGGGTCATGTAACTAAATAGGACCCCTATTTTTTTTTATTTAAAACGTGAATAAACTCACCTATGGGTCATCTTGCCCCCTATCAAAATACCCTGGCGCCAACCTGGTCTTTAAAAATGTAGAGTTCCTTACTGATTTAATGTGATTTGAGAGAGAATTTCAGTATTCCATTGCATTAGGACCTACTCGTACGGACAAGGTAAAGTTATATTGACTATTTCTTGTATCGTTATAACAAGTCTGTAGAATATTAAAGTTGTGGCCATTATAATACTTGAACTCGTTTTGGATGATTTTTAGTTTCTATTGATCTGACTTTCCGAAATTATTATACCACGCAGCGTTATAGCATAATATAGTCAAACAAGCATTAAATGAGTGCAAAGCATATAGGCCTTGCATGTAAATTCATGCATTTTTTTATTTAATGTAATGATGATGCCGTATATAATGATGTCTTCGGCCCCGTTGCTTTAACTCACCATTAATGGTAAGTTTGCCATCAGTGGTAACTACCATGGTAAAATTGCTCAACAGCCAATCAAATTCAGTGGAAGTGCATTGATGGCAAAGCTACCATCACTGCTAAGTTGAACTTTTTTTTAACTTTTAATTTTTTCACTTCCAACAAAATACAATCATTGTAATCACCATGAATATTATATGAAAATTTTAAACAAAACATTATACGTCTGAAAAATAACAAATACCAATCAAAAATGATATGGTAAAAGAAAAGCAGAATGCATATGAACCTTGAGTTATATTCTGTGGAAATGGAGGGGTCCACTTAAAAGCATAGCTAGCAATTTATGGACCCTCAAAACAGTATCGGCAGACCCGCCCCCCCCCCACACCCACACACCCCACACCTTCTCTCTCTTTCTTTCTCTCTCTCTCTCTCCCTCTCTCCCTTGCTTCCTTATCTATATAATTTATTTAATATCTAATTAGTTATATATTAATGTCTATTTATTTATCTGTCAGTCTTTATTTACCCTGTTTTTCCCACTCTTCACAACGCAACTGCCCAATCCAAGAATATGTGGCTTCGTTTTGTCACGAATCGCTTCCATTTTGGCTGTTTGCCCCCTCCCCGACTACTCTACTACACGAAGAAGAGAGATCAAAGAATAGGGAGGAGGGAAAGAAATGGGATAACTTATCGGTAACGATATAAAAATAATAAGAACATTATGAAAATCAATTTCATAAAATGACATCAGTGAATGCCAGCTAAAATGAAAGGCCTGCATGCAAAGTACCATTTATATCTCGACACAATAATACACATGCAGAAAATATTACGGTCCTGCTAAGAATACTGACATGCTGCACCGCTCCTCTACTAAACAGAAACTTTATTAACAAAAGGATAGTACAATAAACTCTAGAGATATTTACAACCGGGTTAATGGTAGTTTCCCTAAAAGTGCAAGCTATACAGCATACAAAATAGCATTACTGAATAATTGAATAAACCTCTCACCTTAGAGTCACAGGATAGGATATCAAAAATTAATTGAATAATTTCAAAGTTCATTGTGTGCCCACTGAAGATAGATATCAGAAATTGAACGACCCCGAATAAGGCAATGATTATATTTCCTGGACGGTAATGACATTTGAATGAGTTTACACGGTATGGCGTTACTGTCTTGTTCAATATGATTGAGTAGGAGTTGGAAACATGTGACCAGCTATTCAATTGCCCCTGACCTACCAGGACATTGGTAAGGCGTGTGTGTATGTGGGTGCGCATGCCCGCGAGCTAGCGTGTGTGTATACATCATGGGTATACATACATGTATTGGGTATTTAAAAAAAAAAAAAAAAGATAACCCACTTTTTAAAAATTCCTATGAATGGATTATGTATTTACCGGTACTGAATTTCATTTCATTTCATATATGAAAAGGTAATTCATATGCTTTCCAATGGTAACTGTCTTGTTTAGGGTCACGCATCACTGAACACCGCTGATTTCAATATGTTGTCCAGAATGTCGTGTAGGCGGTTCACTTTCTCATATTGGACTTCCCCCTTGTGTTGGAATCCTGGTAGTATAACAAGCAGAAGTGTGCAATTCAACGTACGCCTTTTATAGTTCCAACTTCAGTGTTTTATCAACAAAATTTTCACCCGCCTCGGGTCTTCATTTAATAGGTAGACGATATGACGTATATAGACAAAGAAAAAAAAGGTGTATCTACACAGTTAATGCCGAGCGAGCTAGGAAAAGTACTCTCTTTTTTCCACAGTCAAAGTGTTATTTCGTCATCAAAATATATTATATAACACCTTAATAGATCCTTGTCATTTGATTGGTTGTTTGATTTTGATCATTTGTCCCATTTTACTATTACGTCATCAGTCATGCAATTGTGGCTCCATTTACCGTGCAATCTTGGATCCATGCAATTTGCTCCATTTGCACGCACGCCGAGAGCCCGGCACACGTAAAACGCTTGCGTTTGCGGTATGCATGCGATCAAGCATATTGACGGAAGCGCGCTAGATCTGTTTTTAGGTGTCATATAAAAGTTAAAACAAATAATGAATGTTTTTTCATTCGTGCAATGGACAGAATATTTCATTCGGTGAAAGATGAAATTATTGATCCTTTTCACTGGAAAGGTGTTATTTCATCATCAAAATACTTTATTAGCCTATAAAATATTTCAATATGTTAACTGAATTCACTACGCTTGCCGAATTCGATTGCTTTTCGAAAGTCCGAAACCACCTTGTTTTTAAATATTACGAGCAAGCGAAGCGAGCGAGTCCAAAAGTGCATACTTTTCATGGTAGAAATGGTAATTGTCATCAATATACCATAGACCTATAATATATCTGATTCTTTAACACCTGAATAGATCCCTGCCATTTGATTGCTTGTTTGATATTGATCATTTGTCCCATTGCACTATGACGTCATCATTCGTGCAATTGTGGCTCCATTTACCGTGCAATCTTGGATCCATACGATTTGCTCCATTGCATGAACGCCGAGAGCCCGGCACACTACGTACGTAAAATGCTCGCGTTTGCAGTGTGCACCACGAACAGTGCGCTAGCGTATAGCGCTGTTGATTTATTGCGATTTGATCTATTTTTAGGTGTCATATAAAACAAATAATGAATTTTTTTCATTCGTACAATGGACAGAATATTTCATTCGGTGAAAGATGAAATAATTGATCCATTCAACTGGCTGCGCCTCGTTGAATGGATCATTTCATCTTTCACCTCATGAAATATTCTGTCCATTGCACTCATAAACATTCATTATCTGTATAATAATGTATATTCGGTCACCTCGCTTACCGAATTTTTTTTGCTTTCCGAAACCACCCTGTTTTTAAATATTACAAGCGATTGCAGCGAGCGAGTGAGAAAAATGGAAATTCGTATACTGGGAAGAGGTAATAGTGGACTGTTACTACATTCTCGTAACCATGGCCGTATACAAAGAAATTTTTCCGGGGGGGGGGTATATAAAATATTCAAGGGAACACGCAAGGAAAGTGAAAAGCGAAGGAGTATTTCCAGCGGAAGTTTCTTTGAGTGAGTTGAAATATTTCCCTCTAGAATAATGCTTTTTTCGTACAATATGCATGGACACCTTTAAACATGAAGGTCTTTTAAAGGAATATCCGTTTTGCCCTTTGAGCTTGAATACTGAAAAATGAGCCTTATATTTGGCATGAATGCAGACACCCTGTAGAGTAATGTGTCATGTCTTCGAGCTTTATAACTTTTTGTCCGGTGATGACAAACCTGAAGGATACGTATTTTCGAATTTCTTGTTCACCTTTGAATAGCTTTTCGTTCAATTAATTTCATTCTTGCCGTGCTTATTGGTAAGTACAAAATGGTGTCAGAAATGAAAAGGAAACCCACTTTCAACCCCTACTTTCTCATAAACTTTCTTTAAAATCAAAGCCGATACTATTATGTTTGGGGTTTTTTTACAACTTGAATAGTGCACTTTTTATGTTCTGTACTACGCTACACACATATCCAAGTAATTTTCAAATTTGTAATTCTTATTCTTCGATTTTGTTTTTGTGATTAAGATTGGTTTTGTTCCATTTATATGTCACTGTCTGTTGTCACGTACATTTTCTATGCAATAATTTAACTTTAATTTGTGTATTGTCTGTTGGGAGCCGGGGGGTGCTAACTCTGTTTAATGAACATGTTTTGGCGTCCTACTGGCTCTCAGCAAAGATTATGTTCAAAGTTATTTGTAAATATCACTTAATGACATGTTTTTGTACTGTGAATGCAAATATGAGACCCTATAATGATATTTATGCCTTTTTAATGTGCATGACAAGAAATAAATTCAATTCAGTTCAATTATTTTTGTCATCAAGTGTGATGTAAGTACCACTGTGAATTGTGAAGATATTGATCAGAATTGCCATATGACCTCACGCTGAGCATTATTGCTATATAGGAATACGCCCAGAGATAGTAGAAGGTTCACACATTGTGTGCTTGAATAATTTCGGGGTAATAATCATGGTATTTCAATAACGCCGAAGGCGCCACTACCTAAAACTTAAAAAAAAGGGGGGAAGGAAAGGAAGAAAACAAGACAAAACAAAACAAAACAAAAGAACGTTAGCGCAAATCAAAATTGTATCACCAGCGTCGGGTAAGCACTGTATCTTCTTCTTCTTCTTCTTCTTCTTCTTCTTCTTCTTCTTCTTCTTCTCCATAAGTACAGGCTACCGTCGGTGTTCTCGTACTGTTGTGCAGGTGTGTGTACAGTGTCTCGATAAAAACCTGTAGGCTAATAGGCGCCGCTTGATTGAATTCCAACACCGGGGGCGCGGGGCGAGACTAATCGGCGCCGCTTGATTCGAACACTGGCGCCGGTCAAGACTAACCGGCGCCGCTTGATTCGAACACCGACGCCGGTCAAGGCTCCGCTTGATTCTAACACCGGCGCCGGGTAGAACTAAAAAGGAGAGGAAATAGGAAGGAGGGAAAAGAAAAGAGGAGTAAGGTGCGAAAATGGAGTCATATTCGGCTTATTTGCTTGTGTATTTTAACGACGAAATAACAATGGTACCACGAAAGATTTAGACACGAGAAATTTAGATACAGGATGTTTTCGGAAAGCAAACACATTCGGCAAGTGAGATGAACAAATATATAATTTAGATATATTAAGGCCCATCATGTATTTCGATGAAGAATTATCACTTCTACCATAAAAAAGAGTATGTATATTTTTCCTTGCTCGCTGCGCTCGCTCGCATAATATTTAGATACAGGATGGTCTTTGAAAGAAAATAAATTAGGTAAGAGAGGTGACCAAATATATCAAAATAGATATCTTAAAGGCCCATGGTGTATTTGGATGAAGAACCTTCACTTCTACAATGAAAAGGAATAGATGTCCATTTTTCCTCGCTCGCTACGCTCGCTCGTACAATATTCAGATACAAGATAGATTTGGGAAAGCAAACGAATTCGGCAAGCGAGGTGACCAAATGAACATGACAAACAGATACCTCATAGTTCCATCGTGTATTTTGATGAAGAATTATCATCATGAAAAGGAGTAAATATAATTTTTCTTCGCTCGCTGCGCTCGCTTCTATAATATATAGAAACAGGATAGTCTTTGAAAGCAGATTAATTAGGCAAGAGAGGTGACCAAATATAATTTAGATATCTTATAGGCCCATCGTGTAGTTTGATGAGGAATTATCACTTCTACCTTAAAAAAGAGTATATACATTTTTTTTCCTCGCTCGCTGCGCTCGCTCATATTAAATTTACATACAAGATGGTTTGGGAAAAGCAAACGAACTCGGCAAGCGAGGTGACCAATGTACATGTATAAGTTAGATATCTCATAGTTAATTCCATCGTGTATTTGGATGAAGAATTATCACTTCTACCACGAAAAAGAGTATAATATATTTTTCCTCGCTCGCTGCGCTCGCTCGTATAAGATTTAGGATGGTCTTTGAAAGCGAATGAATTAGGCGAGAGAGGTGACCAAATATAATTTAGATATCTTTAAGCCTATCATGTAGTTTGATGAAGAACTATCACTGTCTTCTTCGAAAGAGAGTGTATATATTTCCTCGCTCGCTGCGCTCGCTCGTATTACATTTAGATACAGGATTTTTTTCGGAAAACAAACACATTCGGCAAGTGAGGTGAACAAATATAATTAGAAGGAAAATATGATAGAGGCACACAATATTACTGAACATGCCTGGTGGGCTTTATATAAACGGTCGAATTTATCAATGTTGGTCGTCGGTTATCGGTGGCATGTTTGTCGGCAATCTGGCCTCTACAACCCCCCCCCCCCTCCATTGAAAAAGTCTAGCGACGCCCCTGATTCAGAAGCTTAAAAAACAAAGTAATTGCTCCTGCAAAACCTGCAAAACAATTCTCAGATCTCTGTTTTGAAGTATTTGGATCATTTTGATAGGCGTTGTATCAAGTTTCATCCATAAGGTTACAATAGTCTATACATGTAAGATTAAAAAAAATTGTCTCCGTCTATGTATGGTCTTAGTCTTCTCAGCATAATCACGCAAGATTTTAGATCGCACAGTATCTTCGTCATTTGTTACATTATTATTTGTTATAAAAAATTTTCTATTTCTTTCTTCTTCTTTTTTTGAGAGAGAGAGAGACAATTACACTTATTTATCTGCCTGTACAAGCATATAGAGTCAAAGCCTATGAAAATATTTGAAGTACACCGCAATAAACTCTAAATATCATATTTTGAAAAATGAAACAGAATGGCACGAGTGGAAATATTTTATTTTGAGAAATTCTATTTAACAGGGTCAGATTCCCTCTTTATAATAATAAATGCGCCCAATGTCAACGACACCCCCCCCCTACGATTTTCCAACGTGGTAACTAATTATATTTGTGACGATTCTCTGGTGCCGCCGTTAAAATGCAAAAACATGTGCGCCGCTCGGGCAGCAAGCCCCCCCCCCCCCCCCCCCTTGGTCAAAACCTAGATCCGCTTATGAAAAAGCACTCAAAAAAAGTATACACTTCTGTTCAGTTTGATATTTACGGGGGTTTGTACCTGTTTATTCTGAACAAAAGTCAGAATGACTGACTGCATCAGTCTAGACTGAAGCTGTAATAAACTGGGGCTGGACTAGGATTTTACTTTTTTAAAAGGGGGAATTATTCTAGAAAATCCCTAACAGACAAAATAAAAAGTTCTCCTTTTCTTTCATTTTCCTTTTTTTTTGTACTAAAACTCAGTCGCCTACAACTGCTCGTTTGGGACTAATGCTTATTTCCCCTCTTTTTTTTTTTTTTGTATGTGTATTTGAATTTGTGGCTCATTCAAGTTAAAGTTCGATTTTTACCTCTGTTTTTTTCCCCCTTCTTCTTGTCTTCTTTTTCTTTTTATTCGGCTTGTTCTATTTTTTCTTCCTTCTTCTCCTCGTCCTCTTCCTCCTCCCTCAATCATGTAAGTTTTAAGTAAGCTGTATATCGTGGAATACTATGTACAGATGTATGTAGTAATCGCTCTGAAACTTAATTATTTTCTTTTCTGACTTTACTAAGTTGTTTTTTTTTTTTTAATCAGCATCCTTCCGTTTTCTCCAGTTTATGTTCATAGTCGAGCTGCTCATATTTCTTCCTCATTTTAACACTACTGTTTATGGTTCACTAGTCATTCAACTAGGGCAACTATACAACTCACCTTTTCTCACGTTGAAATCTAAGAAGGACAGAAGAGTGGGCCTATCGACTTGCAATCGACTTTGCCCGGGGAAGGGGGGGGGGGGGGGTATGTCCTTTCACTAGGCGTCAAATTAGCCCATCCACTGGAATGCAAAGCGTCAGAAAACACTTTTTACCTCAGAGCTGGAACACAAACGTCTGTTAATGTTGACTATGTTGGTCTTTGATTGATCTAACCACTGTCTGTCTGTAAATTGATGGAAATAAGGAATAAGAGTATCATCTATTGGAAGCAAATATTCCACAAAGGTCTAGGAATCATGAAATGAATATAATTTTGAAAGGTTTCAGCAAAATAAAGTTCTGTGTCAGTTTCAAACGGGGTAACTCAAAAGGTGCGAGATAAGTTCACATTATTTTTTGCACAAAATATAATCGTTCTTTTTTTGACGTAATGCTTAATGTCGACGAATATATGTCAACGTATCTATTGCGAAATTACATGAAGATTTTGCTTTGCAGCAAACTTACCTGAATCTGATACAGGCTAAACATATGGCTATTTGGAACGAAAAACCTACTATATAAAGAAATTATTTATACTATAATCTATTTATGTTCGCGTATGGAGGAGATTGAAAATAAACAAGCAAGCATGCAAAATAAACAAACACAAGAATCAACTTCTCCTTTAGCACACAGCCGACAGAGGTATTGCTTGAAACTACTTTGTAAGGCATTTAAAGACAGAAATGTAGATTGCTTTGCTCTTGATTATTTTTTTTTTGTCTAGGAAATAGAAGGTCTTCACGAAACTAAAAAACAACAACAACAAGCAATTGGATGGAAGGGAGGTCACCCCCTTTTTCATCAAATTCTACCCCCATCTGTATAGCAGATATTTTATATCGAGGGCTCCGATATAGGTAATGAAAAAAAAAAAACTTTAACACCACAAGTGGACTTTCCTGAGAACGCAGACACCCCCACCAAAAGAAAAAGGTATGGAGTAAAACATTCAACCCTCGTACAGGTTATTCAAATAATAGGCAGTGAGGGGACGTCTTCATCCCCATATTTACTTTGACCCTCGTTCTGCCCTCCATTTTGAGAATGATATGGAATGAATCTAGGGCATCCGTGGCAACGTTATCCATCCATCACAAATACATTACATTACCTAAGGCTAATTCACCTTCTCGAACAATAGAAGTTGTATACTGACACCGCTTTCCTCTTTTATTGCAATGTTGCAGACTGCAGCTTTCATGTTCTTGTTTTTAAGGTACCAGAAATTCAAAATGTGGAAGAATGATAATGATAATAATAATAACTGAAAATATCTGGGTTTATCTCAAATCAATTGATGTAGGATGTAACTTCTTTGCTGATTTTGTTATTGCAAAATCTACATCCTTCGCATTTATAGAAAGAGGTGCATGAGACTTTACAAGCTCGTCTTCAGTTCTGAATCAAAAAAACAACAATAACAACAAAATCAACAACAAAACGTATAGAGAATCCAAATGAGATACTAAGGAGGCCCCGGTCTTACTCGAGGAAATGAAATGAAACGATGCAGTAAAACAAATGGATCATGACTTGCGCTATATATATCTTTGCATATCTACTTCCGTTCTCTCTCTAAATCTGTCTCCTTTTCCTTTTCTCTCTACCTCTCTCTCTCTCTTCCTCCGTCTGTCTTTCTATTTTTCTGTCGCTCTAGAGCTCTGTCTATATCTCTCTCTCCCTCTGTATTCAGTGCCACTCAACAGGCCATTTTCTGATAAAATGTGTTCAAATAAAATGTTCACCTAGAGACGAACTATAAGTCAGAATGCACATCGCATTATGTGTAAATAAGTCGGTCACGTGACTCCATGTCCCTCTACCTGAACCTACGTACACTACTAGGCGCCATTGTTGGACAACAACAGATAAAGATAAAGTTGTCAAGCTTTTCCGGATATCTCCGGATATATATACGCAGGAGAACGATTTCGTAAAAAAATCTCCACGATCATCCCTCAAACAACTGTTTCGGAAGATATAGACTTTAAATGCAACATGAAGTCGATACGTTCCCATCATCCGAAGTTCCAGCTTAGATTATAAGGATTAGTAATTTGACGAGGGCCTCACGCGTATTATGAGAAACATTTCATTTGCCCTGTTATGCCTGTGAAATGATATCTGAGATAGATGTCAATTTATATGTCCAGAATAGCACTTTTTTAATATCGGACTATATGAGGAGAAAAGTGAACCGCATCTCTATTCTTCTACTTTGGTTTTAAGGTAAACATTATTAAATGCGGGTTCCACTCCCTCACCTTTCCCCGCTCTTCGCTTTGCTCCTTTCCTTGCGTGTTCCCTCGAATACTGAACACAGTCTCCCCCCCCCTCCCCCCTCCCCTCTGCAGGAAAAAAAAATCTTACGTACGGCCAGGGTGCCGATATGTGCAGACGCGGATGGATATTCAAATTCGCATATTCACAACGATCGATACATAACATTATCTTTTTGCAAGGTCACATTGGGGTAAAAAAGAAAATCTTTGAGGAAAATATATCCATAGTTAATGAGGCTTCTAGAAAAGCTTGGTGATAAATTCATCTTGCAATAATTTCTCACTTAGACCTACTAAAAATAAATTATTACTGGGACAAAAAAGAAAATCTTTCAGAAAAATATCCATAGTTAAAGAGGCGTCTGGAGAAATTTGGTGATTATTTACCTTGCAGTAATGTCCTTACTTACTGAAAAGTAAAGTAATATTGATTTCTATGTTTGAAAATCATTATCGGGGGCTGTCAATTATTTTAGGGATTTGCAGACTGCACCTGCTGCCCATCCAGATACCCTTGTGGAGAGGATGAATACACATTTGGATGTTTATTACTAAACTTAATAATAATGATAACAAGTATCAAACAGTTAATGCAAGCAATCGACTAAAGAATAACTTCTCCGAAAGTCTTACATTGTTGACCCACGTGCAAGGATTTTATACTGTTACCCACTGCAAGAAATGAAAAAGGAGAAGGATCTTGAAGTTTGTAAAGCTAGGAGGGAATCATTATTATCTAAGGGTGACAATTCTTCAAAGCGTAGACAAAGTCCGTTTCATATGGAACAGAAACAGTATCCTTCACCCCCCCCCCCCCCGCCGCCGCCCCTTTGTTATTCTCTCTCTCTCTCTCTCTTCCTTCCTGAATATTTTATCGTCCCTTTCCAACAATTTTTCAATATAGAGGCCAATTTTTGTGAATATCTTTATTTTGCAGTGAGTTGGTCAGGTCTGAAAATGTACTCAAACCCTGGATAAATGACGGCTGATATCAGTATAAATTAGGTACCAAAACGTTTAAAAGAATGGGCCCACTTGTTCAACATACTGGAAAGGTTGAGTCATTTTTTGCGCAGCATACTTCTTCTCAATTCTACCGCAGAAACAATGTCATTGACCCCTTGCATGAAACTATTTGTAGGTGCCCAAAGTGCCCAGTTCTTCACTTAATTCCACCCTCTCTGTGTGAAATGACAAAAAATTACGAGGGATGCAAAAGGGCCAAAATTGGGCACTTGGGGCACCTGCATGTAGTTTAATAAAAGTAATTAATGACATCAATTGCTTCAGCAGGAAGTTAGAAAAAGTATGCTGCTCCAGTACTGGCCCAACACCATTACGTTTTCAGCATGTGTCACAAGTAGGCCCATTTCAACACTATCAGGTGACTATGGGCAACAAATTGATATTGGTATCAGCCGTGATTTATCCATACATCATGATGATGACCAACTCAAATTGAAAAATAAAGATATTCACAAGAAATTAGCTACTATAATGAAAATTTATAGGAAAGGGGCCAAAGACCCATTTTCAAGAAAAAAGGGGCCCTTTGAGCATTTCAGAAGTTCTAATTAGATATTTAACATGAAGAAAATACAGAAGAAACATATTCATGTATATTTCTCACTTTTTCAGCCTCTATGCATGAAATTATATGGATTTTACAAGGGGTACTAAAAAGGCCCAATTCGGGCACTTTTGGCACCGATTTTCAGAAAGCAGTCGATGGCATGATTTTCAGCATTGAATTTTACTTAGGAATCCACTTCTAAAAAGTGAACACCAGTTCCCTATTGGAGCGGCTGGGTACCTAACTACGAGAACAGTCTCTTCCCGCGACTAGCAAGCTGACATTTCAATTCAAATTGCACTCCAATAAAAAGGAAAGGTTTTATTCTTGTACACGAAGGTTTGCCTGATTAGGATATGCCTGTTTGAAAAGGAGGAATTTTCTTTCTTCAACAAGCATTTGCTTGATATTTGCAAGCTCCTCTCAGAGTACCTTACACTTGCAGGGACATGGGGGAATGACCAGTGGTCCTTTTTTTTTAAATATTTGAACTGCCCTCACATTAATTTGAAAGCTATTGGTAAGCTGATATTTCTCTTTCGCTACAACATTTTAGAAAGGTGAATTTCTTCCATGCAACAAGTTTCATTACATTTAACAGAGGGGAGAAAAAACCTTTTGACAAGGCTTACGCCTCCGTATTATTTTCCTTGATCTGATGTTGAAGTGCACAACTTTACTGTAAACCTTCAAACAATACCACCTGCCAAACCACATGCCTGACATAACGTGGAAATAGCACTTGCTTGATAACCAAGTAAATGTTACACTGCATTATTTGGCCCATTTGAAATAATTGTGTGAACAGTTACGCTTTGCTCGAGCTATCATCATCCTGCATGTGATTTGGGGAGACATACATGGCAAGGGGAAATGTAGGTGTATCCCCTGGTTTACTGGAGCACTCGTGATTTATGAGCTGGCTGGAAATGATCCTTAAACTGCCAGAGAACAGTGCAGTAACACCTGGTGCTGTTTCTAGTCATTTTTCTAGATCTATTAACTTTAATTTAGTTGCTTTTTGTCATAAAATGTATTCTGTGGCAAAAAAGAGAGAGATTATTTAGCAATCTTGATCTAGTCCCAGTCGGTGAAGTGGATGTCTAGCTATTTGTGATCTTAACACATTTCCCCAGTATAACACCTTACAAATGCATGTACAATGCCCGACTGTCACAGGTTAAGCCTCATTTTAGAATTCGTTACAATAAATGAAATGACTACAGGCATTCATTGTCTAAATAACTGATGACATTTAAGGGATATTGCAATTCTCAGATAAAAGAGTATCTATCAGACATGATCTAAACCTTTCTCCTCTATCCATCCATCGTTTATTTTTCTCTTAATGTCCCCTATTCTCCTACGAGAAGCGCTCTTTCTTGTTTTCAGCTTCAATCGTTAATAATGTTTCTACGCCAAAGGAGAACTTTTCGCCCCACTAGCATCACAATGATCTCCCCTTTTCAAGGGTCGCCTACAGATATAACCTTAATTCACTCTCTTTTTCCCCCTGAACTTTTTCATCTCTTTTCTCTCGCTTCCCGTTTTTCACAGGTAAGCCAACACCTTTGAGTAAATCCTCGTTTCCATCACAGTAGGGCGTTATTTGATACAAGAGGTATCCCTTCTTGAAACCCGCCGGGAATCGGTTCTGATGTAAACATGTTACAGGTGAAGCGCGGCGCCGCGCGCTCCGCTAATGCATTAAATTGTATGTAAACAGGGCGGCACATTGGTCATGTACGCCTACGATCTTTGCTTTTAGCCCGGTGCTTTATGATCACTGACCCTCCAAACCAAGCCTTGCATGAATGTCGAATCGCCCAATCATAATCTGCCAAATGATCCTTCAAGTTCCCCGCCCCGCCTTATGAAGTGCGATATTTCTTCTTGGAGAGGGAAAAGATCTTAAGTGTCAGCGAAGCTTTTTATCCGCCTTGCTCGCAATGTACAGTAACCCTGCTGAGTGAGCATGCGTTGTACAAGTTGAAATGCCGCACTTTGTTTTATTTGTGCTCGGTCTTACATTCTAAGCAGTTGCCGAAGTGTGAAGCTTGTGCAGTGTACTATCAGCAGTAGACTGTGAGCTGTCGTCTGCGCACGGAGCATCGAAAAAAAACCCCGAATAATCAAACAAAAACATAGAGAAGCTCTAGCACTAGCGGGTGTACACCGTCACACATAATCCACCACATATTCGCATATCGCTGCGCCTGCTAGGCGCCAACCATTGAAGCTGTCGAGCAGGCTTTTTCTCATTCTTCTTTGCAGAAACTCACAGATCTCCAGCACGGATCTCACCTTTTCTTCGCTGCCGAGCTACGGTTCTTGTTCCTCTATCTTTCATTGCTGTGTGTGCTCTGATGACTGTTTCAAGGTAGTGTTTGGAAAGCAAGGCACGCACTGAGTGATCAGTGGATTTTTCCGGATCCCCGTGACCATCATCGATCTGTTATTGCGTTCATCTCGGCCCCCTCCCAATGATAGATGGATAAGAGCATAGACTAGGAACGTGCCAGCAAATACATTTCTTTTACGCCACTAGAAATTCACTGACTGTTCGCTTGTCGATGTCGGCTCTAACTAACAGAGACCCACATCGCCCCTCTAACAACAAAGCCATAACTTAGGACAAAAGTTGCTATCTGATTGTGCAGCTGTCCCGAATAGGATTCTTAAAGACTTGCGTTCCTTGACTCATGCAGCATAGCAAGAAATCTGTTCTAAACCATTTATAGTTGTTGTTGTTGTGTTTGTTCTCTAAATCTGCAGTAAACTGGACGTATATTGAACCGTGATTCGGCTTATTTGAAGTTGAGTTTGCACCGACATTTGACTTCACTTTTGGACGGTGACATGAAAACGCCAAAAGGCGGGTAATCATGAAAAGAAACATTTGACCTGGAAAAGAGAGAGAAAAAAAGGTAAGTCCTCTTTTTCTGACCTGTCTGTTTCTCCAATGTAGCTTAAACCCATTGTACCTGTCCATGTTTCATCAAAAAAGCCAAATAATTTTATTACTATTCATACATACTGGTCGGTATGTTTGTAAGAATTGATTTCACATCAGACAGTTCCTGGAATTTTGTAGCTACAAAAAGAGTGACCTAACTTGATATTTCTTTAAAATGAGAGGGTACAAATGATCTCTGTCTATAGTTAATAAAACATTAATTTGGCTGAAAGCAAATTGAAATTCATTATCAAACTAAAGAGAATATTTATAAGTCGACATGATAGTGAGGTTATGAAGGACGGTGATAATATTTACAAATACAAAAAGTGATATTTATATATACTGTTTTCTAGGAAGTTTTGTATTTCTCTTTTAAAGAGTATAATTTCCAATTCCGTAGGTCATCGAATAGATAATGAAATCGTGCAAGCATGTACGTTAAAAGGGAGATGGTTTTCCAGTCGGCTTGTAGCATGGATCAAAGGCAAATTTGTCATTACAACTCCATTCTAACAGCTCCCGGTATAATGGCATACAATTAACTCATACTTGCGGGCAATAACAAGAGTGAGGTAAGCCTAATTACCGTATCTCTTTAAACACTAATAGCATGCTAGTAGGTAATTAAAGGCAGAAGTGTTATTAGAAGGAAAGATGTATCGCTATTAAAACTACATAACAAAAACTTCTACAATTTAGAGTGAATTCTAATAGCTAAAAAACTGCGAGCCGTTTTCTATATTTAAAGAGTGATAGGTCGTGTGCTCTTCAATTTGAGCAATTACTTTTCTTTAAAAAGCCAATTTACTTTGTCAGAATATAAAGCGCACCACACTACAAGGAAGTCATTTGTTCGTTTCGATTGAAAGGTATGGTTTAAGTGGTAAAAAATTATGATGACATGTCGAGTTGTCCTATCAGACAGGAAGCCTTTTAATATAATATACATCACCATTTCTACTTCAGCATGTTCATTTATTGATCATGTTGATGCTTTCGGGTTTTAAGGATGCGCATCCATGATTACCAAAATCATTTGCAGTATCAAAGAAAGAGAAATTTCAACTGCCTAAAGTACGGGCTCCTCATAAGGGAATCAATACTAAAATAATATAACAAATAACTGTAGAAACGTGTTAACATGGAAACAAAATGGTCGAATGCTAGAGAAAAGGAGTGAGAGATAAGAGGTATGAAAGGAGAAAATGATGTGATGAGGGGATGATCGAATGGATTGATCTGATGCAGTATCACTGTTAAACCTGCCTGACGTATCATCCGTGATCTCTAAACTACCTACTCTACGCTGTCGTCACAGTATAACAGCAGTGAATATATTTCCAGTCCCATGAGTATCCTATAGATATACATGTACATAAATCAAGGGAAATAGTTGCCTAAAAGATTAAGAACGACTTGTTGTTTGAATTTGGTAATTTTAATTTGAACAAAAAAAGAAATATTTGGGCAGGTTTTCTTTCATCAGCACGACCAACATAACTGAAATAATGAACCTTCAAAATCTATTTCTATTATAAAGATAATAGCTATGGTCATGGGTGGTAGAGTGTCTTTCAAGTGTGGGCCACCAGCCAAAAAGGGCGCTTTTCTCGAAAAAAGTGGCACTTACACAGGATCCGAAGGAAAGAAAATGACGCTTTGGTATTCCTCCATATTGTATTAAACACACATTTAAAGATGAATTTTGGCAATAGTACTTTGACAGTAGTACTTTGATAATAGTACTTTGCGGCCTTATCTGCTCTGGTAACTCATTTGGGAGCGAGGGAAGCGAGCAAACAAAAAAGGTTGCATATATTTTTCCCGAAGGCCACTGTATATGATTTATTTACAGTGACCTGATGATAACAGCTGCCGCAAATTCATTTAGTTCAGTTTAGGGGCACCGTTCGTTCTTATCAAGTCCGGGGATTGGGGCCCCTCTGCCCCCTGCTCCACTGTCTCCCACCGTGAGGGTGATGGTATCAAGAACAAGGAAATATTTTATGATACTGTAGGGTGCCTATTTAGTCATTTTGGTTTCTCCTTGTTTACATTCCTTTTCTGTTCTTCAGTTGGAATTAGTTCATTTAAGTTCAAGTTTCAATAGATGTTATGTTGCCATTCTCCTCATCAGCCTCTGCCCTACTTCTCTCGTCACCTTCTATTCAGATGTGTCCATTCATTCCATCCACACATCTGGTTCTTTTGTTGAACATTCTCCATGACATAATCACCCAGTCATTGACTCATCTTCATCCTAGTTATTTTCTGATTGGTTCTCTTATTGAATTAGGTTGTTACATTTTAGTTGGATCCTTCCATTTTCTCTATATTCATTGGTTTAGTATGTTTGAATATTTATAATGTTATGTTTCCTTAGTTACTGTTTTGATGTGAGCCAAGGAGCCATGTTATAAAAAGAGCATTTTATATGTAAGAAAGACAGATTAGATTAAACACACAGACAGATAGAGACTACAACTACCAGACTCCTTCATCTTTATTTTCATCTCCTGAGTACCTGTAACGTTTGAGTTTGCTGAACGCTGAATGTTTGCTGTTTGAACTTTATTTTCACTTCACATTAACTGTATATTTTACAATCCTACAATACGAAGCCTCTCGGATTCTTTGAAGCTAGGTGTATGAAATTTCTGAGGACTTGGGGCACTTAGGAGAGGTGAAAGGGAGTATTTAAAAAAAAAAGAAGAGAGAAAATGGCACGAGAAAGAAAAGGTGAAAAGACCATTCGAAGAGGGAACTCATCTGAGATTCTGACTAGAAGAAAAATTGCACTATTTGAAACGAAATGAGGCACTGAAAAGGGGCACTTGTCAACATCAAACATTACTCTTAGCAGAAGTGAAAAGGGCACTTATTACAAGGAGAAATTGCACTTGCTAGAAATGAAAAAGAGGCATCAGAAATTAAATATTCATGTATTTAAAGGGCGATTGCCGGAGTAGAAGGATACTTAACAAAATCAAAAGGGCATTTGACAGAAAAGAAGGCACTGGCACTTACTGCATAATAACAGAAGTAAAAGTGGGACATAATGTAACAGATGTGGCGCTTATCAGAAGTACATGGGGGCATTTATCAGCTTTCAAAGCTGGAACTTACCTTAGTCGGAAGAGGGCTATAATTATAGGTTAAAAGGGGCACTCAGCAGAATTGCACCATAATATACGAAAATGAGCACTCAAAAGAGGCACTTATCACATTTAAAAAGGGATATCAATTAGAAGTGAAAGAGGTGCATGCACTTCTAAGAAGGGAAAATAACATCAACTGGCGTAAAAAGGGCATACATAATTGTAGGTCTTACGAAGGACAACTTATCTGAAGTGAAAAGAGACGCTAATTATAGACAAAAGCCTAGGGCACTTATTAATTCAAAGAGAGAAAATGGGCTCATGTAAGAAAAAACAGGGGCACTGAACAGGTTTAAAAGGGGGCATTTTCATGGGTAAACAGGGCCCCGCGACGCCCCTCATTCCATATACTGTTATCTATACTTTTTTTTAATTGTGATTTTATTGCACTTTGTGAAAATTGAAAGCAATCCTATGTGTGTGGATTTAGATCAATAAGCTTTGAAACTTGAAACTTGAAAATGATGGACGTGATGATAACACACCGAAAAACTGGCAATTAATATATCAATGTGGTCAGGGTTTCACTTAAAGTCTATTAGTGAGCGCCTCATCGCGATGTTTTTCTTCAGAAAATTACCCCCTTGGGACAGCAGAGGGCATTGGCGTAAATCCGGGGGGGGGGGGGATATATATATATATATATGCTCTGTTTTCTTTTAAAATCTATGATTTTATTTTTTAATGGCATTCTACTACTAACTCAGATTCTCATATATATATATATATATATATATATATACACACCACACACCCTACTTTTTGTGAGAGGGGGGATGGCGTTTGCAAATATAGCCCCCGCCCTTTAGAAAAAAGGAAATAATATTGTAATCAATGAGTTGCTAACATTTTTGATAAATCTGTCATAAACGACAGTTATAGTAGTAGAATTTATATTTGAAATGCTATTAAAAACCAGAGATGGATGCAATTCAATTCAGTTCATTTCAAATCTTACTGATATAAAATCCTGACATGCATGAGTGTCGATCCCGGGAGGGGGGGGGGGGAGAGAGGGGATGAGGGGATATACCCTCCCCCAATATTTCAGGTGGGGTGGGCTGTATTATCATCCCTTAATAATCACCTTCAAATATGACACGATGAAATATTGAATGATAATGATGATCTTGAGGAGGAGGAGGAGGATGACAATGATGATGATTATGATTATGATGACGATGATGATTAGGCCTATTATTCATAGGATTACCGCCGGTCATGCAGCATCGTCATAATTTTTCTTTTTGATTTTCAAATTCAAAGAAAGTAGTGGAATTTAGTAATTCCAAAAAACCACACTCAAATGCTCTGAATAGTCAGCGCAAGGGGCCATGGCCCCCTGTTCCTCCCCTTAAAGAAAGAGAAGGAAGGAGAAAGGAAAAGATGAATGAAAATAAAGGAAAAACCTGGAAGCGCTAGCTCGCTCGCATTTCAAGTACTTAACCTGAACCAACGCCAGCTATATTACTGTTCTTAAGAAAGTAAATAGGTTTCCATCTTTTCTTCTTATGAAATATATTGTTATGCCATACCAACTAGTTGGAAGAATGCTACTCCTTTGATCTAATTTCCCCCCCCCCCCCAAAAAAAAAAAAAAAAAAAGAATTTGTAGATTTCAATATAAGCATGAATATTGCTGGGCAGGAAACGGCATTTCAGCTTATAAAATCTAGAACTATTCAAAACTGTTTTATGAACAATTTACGTGGATCATATAATTTAACAGTAAAGGATGGTCATAGCCAATTTAACTTTACAGATAAAGAAATATGTATGCCTTTTATCCGAAAAAAGATCACAACTCTTATCAGAAAAAGAAAAATTTAGTTCATGCTATTACATGGTGTTATATACACAAACCAGGAACATCTAACGAAGTTTGGGTTTGTTAAGGACAATTACTGTTCATTCTGCCAAAAAGAGACAGATTTTTTTTCTTTTAATACATTGTGTCAAGCAGACATTACCTAGTAATTCAATAGAATTAAGTGTGTGAATTCTCTCATTAAAAAAATTCGAATCAAGGGCTCAAGGCCATGTACCTTCCAGTGTGAAATACAAAAACACATAGCGGAATTTATAGAGGAAGAAAAACTAGTAGTGAAGAAAAAAAAAAAACACTTTCTGATGTTGTCCGCGTGTGAATGGAGGGGTGGGGGCTCTGTTGTATATCAGTGTATGTTGGTATGGTGCAAGCTTGTGAGTGTGAATGTGAATGTCTACGGTGGGTGGGAGGCATGGCCATACGCAGCGGGAGGGGGGGGGGGACAGGGGGGAGTTGCCCCCCGAAATTTGAAAACTTACATTTTGTTTTTACTGAAAATTTTTACAAAAGACACGAAAAGTGTGCACCAATTCCTTCAATTTCACTTTCTTTTAAAAATGCAAATGCGCCCTCGTGACCAGCTCGGTCGCCTTGTTCCCTCCCTTTTGAGCTTCTTCGAAAATTTTTACGCGTCTTGCCCCTTCAGGAAAAACATTCTGCGTACGGTCCGGGGGGGGGGGGGGCGATAAGTAGAGATAAATAATCATATTTGTTTGAATGGCACCAACTAAGTTCAAAATATTACTATAAATTTTGAAGGATCGCTTTTTAAAAACGTGATTTCATTCCATTTCCTTCATTGCTTGTGACTTTATATGTAACTTATCAAATTATGAAATTATGTCTTTATTTGAATAAAATCTCTATTTAAAAGAAAATATGGGGGAAAGTACGTATATTTTTAGAAAAAAAAAGAAGATTGCCATATTTTGAAGGATCTTTCACACTGAATTTCATTCTCTTTTTTTTTTTTTTTTTTTTGGGGGGGGGACTTGTTAGAGTTTGGAATTATGTATTTTGTCAATACATAATTGATTTCATTGTATTTTTTTTCTTCTTTGCTCATTGATTTGTGAATATGTATTTATTTGTCAGATTATTGTATGAAAATGAAATGAAGATTCGCATCTATATGGAATTATATACATTGATTTATTTTGAATTAAATCTCTAATAAGAAAAATATATGGAAAAACAAAAATACACTCGAGCGTGATGTAGTGCAAGAAATTTCGGCAAAAGATTTCGATAATCTCCCCCCCCCCCCCCCCTCCTCGAAACGGATTTGTGCCAGTGGCAGAGGGACAGTCACGGCTGCCGAATGCGGAAAAATAGCCGCCTGCGTGATATATTTAGTTAGGCGTTCTAATATGCAAATGGAAGTCGAGATCTGTATAAAGATTACAAATATATATCCACGAATTGTGTGAAATGAGTATTATGTCATAATGATGTAGTTTTAGCCAAAATTAATCAGACCTGAAGCTCAGTGCTGCACTATTTGTGGTCACAGACCAATAATTATTTCCCCATTGGGCTATGTGTTGAAATGAGACTGAAAAAAAAAATCATGAAAAATCAGTGCTTGAATGAGACAATGCATGCTTTTGTAATTTATTAGCTGATACATTTCTCTATACCTGAAAAATGAGGGGACTTTTTTCTTTTTGCTCGATTTCTTTCAAATTTGTCTAGAATGAGACTATCACGGAATTTCATTATTTGTGCCCGTAGTGTCGGGTTTTTAAGCCAGTGACTAAATGCCTCTACAAAATTCACCTGGAACCCACTAAATTTCTCTCATGTAGGAATCATCTGAAGTGCCAATACTCTTAACGTAAATATTTTTTTAAATGCCATTCTAACATGTAACATGTCAATTCAAAAAGAATTCATCAGAAACATCAATGGATGTATTGAACACAATCAGGTCCTACATGAAATCATTCAATATGCTAAAGTAAAAAAAAAAATCATACAGTCACTTTCTTCGATCTCGCTTACGTTTTGGGAGCGTCAGCCATGATCTCATATCCCATTCTCTGAACCGTTATCATGTTCCGGATAACCTTACTACTTACAACACGAAGTTGTATGGTAGGCTTCGGGGCTTGGTATTCGGAACGGCGTGGACTGTCTTCTAAACAGTTTCAGTGTAGGAAAGGCTTTTTCAGGGGGACCCCCTTTCCCCTGTTATTTTTCTCGCATGTTTCAACCCAATCCTTCAACATCTCAATGCGCTGAAAAAAAGATCCGGTTACGATCAAGAAGGTAAAAAATATTATCACTACTCCTTATGCTGACGACTTTAACTTGATCACCAGCAATAAACCCACCCATCAAAAGATTACAACCCAGTTACAAAAATATTTACTTCTATGGGCCCCGAAGCCTTCCAAATGTCGCAGTATTTCTATAAGTGCTGGTACGTCTACCGATGTTCATGGGCGTCAATCCATGGGGGACATGGGACAACCCCCCCCCCCAAAAAAAAAAAAAAAAAATTGGAGGGTGGGGGACACAATAGGATATGTCCCCCCCCCCCCCCATATTTTGGAAGTCTTGTATTTTCTATTATAGGCTCTATACGGCCCAACTTCCAATAAAGCACCAAAGATGTGCTCTAAATTATCATTTTTATTGTAAAAACATCATCGACTATTTTTTCGCGCAAATCTCGATGAGGCTATATTTGTTTGAGGGTAGGCTAACGGTAAGCCTGTGCTAAAGGCTAATTTGGCCACCGATATATTACAATTTATGTACGTTTGTATGCTAGTTATTGTGTGCTACAAGTAATGCGTATTACAGACCAAAATGACAAGATTAAGATCAGCATCAATTTTATTCCTCTTAAGACACCCATGTTAAACTTTACTCATGTAATATCTAGATAAAGAATGATTTAAGTAGGCTAACGAATTGGGCATGCAAGTAGGGTGACCAAATATATTTTCGATATCTTACAGGCCTGTGGTGTATTTTCATGGCAAAATGATGTTTATCATGTAAAGAGTGCGATTTCCCTTGCTTGCTTCGCTCGCTCGTAACATTAAGGAACAGGGTGGTTCGGACAGCAAACAGTTAATAATAATAATAATAATAATAATAATAATAATACTAATAATAATAGTAATAATAATAATATCGATGCTTATATAGCGCCGGTATCCGCCAGGTCCTGACGCTCATGGCGCTCAACAAATTACACATGACAATCGAGAAAAATACATATTGGAAAAATAAATTCTTAGATTACAAATATAAGTAAGGAGAGAATAATCATAAACTGAGGTACATACAAATCAACATAATTCAAGGAAATGCTAGCGGTAAAAGATTAAGGGGATCCATTCAAAAAGAGATGAGATTTGAGGGCAGCTTTGAAGTCACTAAGGGTTGATAAGGTACGTATTTCAAGAGGGAGCCTATTCCAAAGATGAGGGCCAGAGTGAGAGAAGGCTCTATCCCCACAAGAGCTCCGTGTCTTGGGGATTACCAAAAGGGAAGATTGAGAAGAATGTAGGTGTCTTGTAGGCTTGTACTCAGTTATTAAGTTCATATTGTAGGAGGGAGCAGAGTCATGAAGGGAACGGAATACTAGTGTTAATATCTTGAAGATGATCCTATCACATACAGGAAGCCAATGTAGGGCTTTAATAACAGGAGTGATGAGGGTTCTACGGGAAGAAAAAGTGACAATGCGTGCAGCGGTATTTTGTAGTTTCTGGAGTCGAGCAATGTGGGTGTTCGGGAGTAGATAGAGTAAGGAGTTACAAAAATCTAATCGTGAAGAGATGAGAGCATGGACAAGTTTCTCTGTAGCTGAACGATTTAAGTATTTTCGAATGAAACCTAAATTCCTTCGTTGATATCTAACTGACTTACAAATACTAGACACCTGAGACAATGACATGGAAGAGTTCAGCATGACATCAAGATTACGACATTGCAAGGATGGACTAATTGCAGAGTCACAAACGGTTACAGTGAAATTTCGGATCTTCTCAAGGTTGGATTTAAAGCCAAATAAGATTAGTTCAGTTTTACTGTCATTAAGTTTCAGTGAGTTTGTGTTCATCGATGTCTGCACCTCTTTTATGCAAGCTTCAAGTACTTTAATATGAACGATTTGCATCACTTTGATTTGGAGAGAAGTGTAGATTTGGATGTCATCTGCGTAGCAATGATACTTGACATCATGCTGCTCTAACACTTGCTTGAGTCTACTGATGTAAACTGAGAACAACAACGGACCTCCGACTGATCCTTGCGAGACTGAGCTGTACAGGATCAGATCTGTCATGATTCACGCACACTATCTGCTGATGTTGATCAAGATAGGACTTAAACCATTCAAGCGCAGAGTCGCGAATTCCAACGGATGCTAATGCATTGACAAGGATGCAGTGGTCGACAGTGTCGAATGCTGCAGACAGGTCTAGTAGCACAACAGCAGTAATCCTACCATTATCCATCTCTGGACCAGCGAGATGCTAAACAAGAGTCACTTGGTCGTGAGGTGACCATGTACCATTTGAATATCTTACATAGGCAAAGAGTGTATTTTGATAACACTTCTTTAACAGCAAGAAGTGGTTATTTTGGCTCTTTTCTGGAAGATGATATTGTTTTGTTTTTTGTGGTTTTTTTGAAGATGATATTGTTTCTTGTGGGGAAGACAAAATCAAACCACTCCTAATCCAAGGAAATTTCCCTAAATTGCTTCTACTGCAGAAAGACCACCCGACCTGGAAATATATCTGTGCAATGTACCCCGTAAGGTTCTCTTCCCTGACTACTCAAATCTCTGTCGTTGGGGGAAAGGCTTACCTACAAATGCCCATTTTGCCAATATGCAACTTGCACTTCACATTATATTTTGGTGCATTGCCCCTCCTTTTTTGATAGATTAACCTGGAGACATAACATTATCCTTATGGGCAACTTTGATTTGTACATGGACATTGAAGACTACTTTAGCTTGGGGGGGGGGGGGGGGCTATTCCTCTCTCACATTCTGGTTCCAAGCCAGTGACCAGACCTGGTCATACTGCTTGTTGTTTGGGAGAATGTAAAGAAGATATTGTTAGTAGAACACACAGTTCCGTTTGAAACTAATGTACATGATGCACACGACAGCGGGTCTTTTTTTCAAGCAATTGAAATCATGGTGAGAGGTCATATTTGTAAAGAAAACAAGGGTAGATTCCAAACTATTGTTGATTATGTGTAAATGTGAAGTCAGCCCCAGGAGTTTATGGCGAAATCAGTTACAAATACTCAATTCACGAGGCTAATTATTGAAACCCGACCTCTACACTATCTCTCTCTCCTTGAACTTGTAATTTATTATGAATATTATGAATTATAACATAATAACGCCCTTTCTCACCTTGCAAATCATATAACTCTCGTTTGTAAGCGTATTAAGCCATCTCTTTTCTTCTGTGCCGAGATTTTTTTTCTCTAAATTGTGATTGCTCAAAAAGAAAAAAAAAACCTCTATTATGTGCATCAAATCTAAGTTTTTATAAAAGAAAATAATTGAATAACATAACGCGTCTCATGCATGAGTATAAATACCTAGGGATGGGTAGAATGCGGTGCTCTCGATTGTATCATGTTTTTCTTTTTTGTCCTGGCTAAAATTCAGCTTCTTACAGTGATTGCTATCCAAGTACAGTTGGGGGTCAAAGAGAAGATGCCCTTTTTATATTTTTTTTCCCAAAAATCGTTATAGTACCTACAGTTTTTGCCTTTTGTTCTGTAATATAAAAGAGTTAGGGGTTAAAATGACGATAGATTATTTTGACAACAAACTTACGCATCCTTTTTAATGATTTAAGCTGAAAACGTTTCTTTTAGGTTGCATGGCGGCCAATTTGGATTTTTACATTTTTGCATTTTACAAGAGTAATTTTTTTTTTAATGGCTCGGATTGTTCGACTAACGCTGATTAGTAGGCCATAAGGTGTGTTCATGCCAAATATGGTGATTTTGTCCGCCTCGTCACGAAAATTTCCCTAAACCACCCAAATATGTTGCTATCCGTTACAGAGGCAAATTCCGCAGTGCTTAAATACGAACTATCTGTACTGGAAGATAAGTAGAGGACTTCACCTCCAAGAGAGAACGGTTTCCTTCCACACCTAAAATGTATGTTTTAGAGGCAGGACCTTCGATCAGATTTTATATATAAAAAAAAAAAAAAATGGTGACTATTTCGGGACAGGCTCCTGGCCTTTTGTTTCTTACATCCGTACGAACTCTTTTTGCTGACTCACCTCAAGAGTTCAAGCGATACAGGAAGTTTTAATGCTTGAATCAGAGACATAGAGAATATTATCGTAAAAAAGTCTTACCTATCACTTCCCTTCCATACTGTTTTTCAACATAGGCCTATGAAGGACAACTATGTTATGGGGAAGAAAAATTAGAAAGTAGTGTTTGCCCATTGTGTTAACTAGTCTCTGTTTATGGAGAGAGGGGGATCAAAAAGACGTTTCAAAATAGACGATAATGAATGCAGATATGCAGAGAGAAATTGCATAGCATGGAAAATATTAGTTGAATTGAGAAACGTTAAGAGAGAAAGTAAACGGAAACTAAAAAGAGGGATTTGGGGGTTCGAGGGGTTGCACCATAAAACAAAACCTTCATGCCCACCAGTTTTCCTTAATGTCTTATCAACCTTTCTTAATTTTTCCTGATGTCTTTAAGATATTCTATCAGACTCTGTCTATGCATGCCATGCATCTTCCCTTCGTCTCTATTCTTCCAATAACTTTCACTTTCGTACCATTCTCTTCCCAACCTGTAAACGTAAAAATTTGGAAACAGTATCCCTCGAAACCTTCTAAAACGTCAACAAAAAGCCTGCGTAACAACTCCGTGACATTTGTTCTGCACGTATAAATGCACAATAACATGCCCATCGTGCAGCCAGCATCGTTTCCTGGACCCCTCAGATCGTCGTCCTCACCTACTAAAGCTTCCAAATCACTGCAGCTTTGTGTAAGCGCAACGCAGAAAACAGAATTATTTTCTCGTTGTGCAGCACTGCCCTAAAAGAGAAATTGGTTTCATGCTGACGACTCTTTAATGGTTGTCAAATAGACAAGTTCAATTTCTCCTTTTCCATTCGAGCTATGGTGAAGATGAGCGTAAGATCTCATTTTCATCTTCAAATTCTACGCCTATCTCGCGCGAAAAGATGAACTCGATCGGAAGGGCAATATTTGATGGATGGCTCGAGAACGGTATCACTTTCCCCGCAAAAAAAAAGAAGAAAAAAAAAAAGAATTTGGTAAAGAAAAGAGAAATGGAGAAATGAGGGGTGGTTACAAGATTGAATTCGAAATGGCTTCTACCATTTTTGGGAATACTGAGAGTGACAATATGTATATATCTTACTCCCATTATAGAGATCAAACATTTTACTATATTACACATTGTTCGTACTTTAAACGTCCACAGTGAAAACCTATAAACCAGTGCATAAATACACCCACACAACGCACACACACTCAAATTTTCTGATTTATTCGAAAAGGTATTCAGGGATTGATAGGCCTTAGACTGTGCGAGCAAATACTGTTTTTCCAAATCTCCAAGAGAAATTATTCTTCTTTCCGATTGCTAAACGTATGTACGAAAAATGTTGGAGGAAAAGGAAGATCTAGGGAAGTGTAAGTCTAACACGAAACTAGTTTCGACCTATCATTGTTATGAATCATAAGAATTCCTTTCTCTATCAAATGTCTCCTCAGTTTTTAAGACTTTGTCTTTCATTCAGACGACCTAGAAAAGCCAGGGGAGCTCGAGCATCCATTGTCATGATTTGTGTTCACCTTCTTTCTTCCCGTCTATGATTTTTTTTTCGCAAAGGAATGAACTTCTCCATGTATTTTGTCGTGTCTATTGTTGTTGTTTGGTTTTATTGTGTTTTTTTCAGTTATGTTTTTTTTTTTGTTAGAACCTAGTTCTTTGTTTGGTTAAGGACGGGAAAGTAAAGGTTTAGGCCAACTATTCCATTATTCTGATTACCATTGCTATAACAGGAAATGATAGCTTGTGTCACCATATACATGTATCTACAAAAGTATAGACAATGAAAGCAATATTGAAAAACTGATCAATTGCCTTACCTAATGGCATACGAAGCACGTTTGAACAAAGTGCCACTGTTATCAATGATCCTATAGTGACCCCATTATTCTTGATCAACTAACTGTCTGTCTTAAAGTCCCCAGTCTTCCGCGAAACAGAAAACGGAAAAATTTCACGGAATTCGGGAAGAACACGGAATTCACGAAATTTCAAGGAAAACGCGATTTTTTCAGGCTAAAAATTCGACTTACGAAAAATACAGCGAAAAACATGATAAAACCAAAAAAAAAAAAATCCAATAAAACAATATCGTGCATCAGCGGAAAATCTGGATCTTACCTGTTCGCAGTGTTTTAGCGTGTGTTCGCAAAGCTTCAGAACTTACGTCTGCATGCATACTGCAGTGCGTATCATTAGGGTAACTTACGTTTATGTTTTAGTTTTTTACTATTAAGAACTGCTTTGTCATATGTTTTTTACATGTCATCGAAGAACACGGAATTGGAAGTTTAGAACACCGAAGGACACGGAATTCGCATTTTAGAAAACGGAAAACTGGGGACTTTAGTCTTAATACTTCTTTTGTTTCATAATGCAAATGCATGATACTCCATGCAAGTCATGTAGACAACCATATACACTGTTCACTGCAGATGCATGCTTACGGTTGCTCTTTTTTCTAGATCATTGCATCAAGAAGTCACCTGGGGTCTCTGCTCCCTTGACCAAAGGACCTAGAGACCAAAGGCCCATGTAACCGCATAATGAATTAAGAGGGAGTTAAGCATTTCCTTACATATGCGAAAGAGAAAAGAGCAATGATCATTTCGATGAATTGGTAGAAAAGTCCCGTATTGTCACTTTGTGGTTTCTTTCATATCTCGACATTAAATTCCTGATCTCAAATTGCGAGTCGCAGGCAATGGTTGAAGAGCACGAGCGTTATATTTTGATGTGCATTCAGTCAAAAGGGTTTTAGAAGTTGTGTTCCTTAATTTTTTATCATTTTGAGTATCAAACGTTTTTTTTTAAATAACAGCAACTCAAAACTCATCTTTTTCTCTGTTTTGTCTAAGATTTTGGAACTTGTTATCTGCAAAAGAATGTATAATTTCCTTGAAAATCTTGAATGTCTTTTAAAAAACCAATCAGGCGTCCGGAGATACCACTCAATACAACTGCCAGTGTCACTTTTTGAACTTATGAACAAAATAATTGATGCATTCGAAAACAACTAATTCACTATGGTTGTATTTATTGATCTGCCAAAGGCCTTTGACATCAACCACGGTATTCTGCTATCAAAATCAAGTCTTATGGCATTCGTTGAATTGCACATGATTCGTTTTCTAGCTACCTTAATAATCGTCAACAGTGTGTCTTTATAACTCTCCTCAGTCAGACTTTAAATGAATAAATGTGGTGTCCCTCAGGGCTCATTGTTAGGTGTTAGGACCGCTCCTTTTTATTCCTTTTGTAAAAGGTATTTACTGATCCCTTCTTTTATTCTGTACGCCAATGATACTAATTTATTTTATTTTCACAAAAATCTTGACGTTCTGAGTAGAACTGTTAATACTGATTTGCTGATTTCAAAATGCTTCTTTTTCGTCATTTCTTGTCCGATTTCGATTCCGTTTGCCTTATATGACAGCACTAGGTGGGGGATTCAAAACATCTACACAGAATTTTGAAACTTATTAAATATGCTAATTTATGTGCATTTTTCGAAAATCACAAAAATATGCTTCTTCTCCTTCACTTGTTGACCGATTTTGATTTTTTTTTTTTGGTTCAATATGGTAGAGCTACGTGAGATACACCGAAATTCTTCACAGAATTTTGGAATATTTTCTTAAAGATTATTTATGCTAATTTATGCGAAATTTATTCGAAAATCACAGAAAATGCTTCTTCTCCTTCATTTGTTGACCGATTTCGATTTTTTTTGTTCCATATGGTAGAGCTACGTGAGGTACACTGAACTTCTACACAGAATTTAGAAATTTTGTCTCGAAAATTATCTTTGCTAATTTATGCAAAATTAATTCGAAAATCACAGAAAATGCTTCTTCATTTGTCGACCGATTTTCTTCTTTTTTTTGTTGTTTCATCTGGTAGAGCTACGTGAGGTACACCGAACTTCTACACAGAATTTAGAAATTTTGTCTCGAAAATTATCTGTGCTAATTGATGCGAAATTTATTCGAAAATCCCCCCAAATGCTTCTTCTCCTTCATTTGTCGACCGATTTTCATTTTTTTCATCTGGTAGAGCTACGTGACGTACACCGAACTTCTACACAGGATTTTGATATTTTGTCTCGAAAATTATCTGTGCTAATTTATGCGAAATTTATTTGAAAATCCCCCAAAATGCTTCATCTCTTTCATTTGTCGACCGATCTTGATTTTTTTTTTTTTTTTTGGTTTCATCTGGTAGAGCTACGTGAAGTACACTGAACTTCATCATGAAATTTTGAAATTTTGTTGCGAAAATTATCTATGCTAATTTATGCAAAATTTATTCAAAAATCACAGAAAATGCTTTTTCTCCTTCATTTGTCGACCGATTTTTCATTTTTTTTTCCATCTGGTAGAGCTACGTGAGGTACACCGAACTTCATCATGGAATTTTGAAATTTTGTCTCGAAAATTATCTATGCTAATTTATGCAAAATTTCTTCAAAAATTACTAAAAATGCTTCTTCTCCGTCATTTGTCGACTGATTTTTTTTTTTTTTTTTTTGTTCCATCTGGTAGAGCTACATAAGGTACACAGAACTCTTACACAGCATTTTGAAATTTTGTCTCAACATTATTTTATGCTAATTTGTGCTGCTAATTTATGAGGATTTTATTCGGAAATCACAAAAACTGCTTCTTCTTCTTAATTCATGTACCGATTTTGAGGGATTTCTTTGCTGGATGCCGGATGAGCACAACATCATTGATGTGCTCGTTCGAGATAATTCTAACTTTAATATCTGAGTTGAAAAAGATTTGTGAGCCCGTCTGCTGCTCTTGTTCAGTTTATACTGAGAGATTTCGCTTTTCTTGAAACGTTACAGTCAACGGCTGCTTGTTACATCTGGGTGAAGAACGAGTTTCTTCAGACCGAGTTTCCTTTTCTGGGTTAAAAGCTTTCTTCGTCAAGAAATAAGAGAAGACAGTATAAACAGAGGGAGAGAGAGAGAGAGGGAGGGGGGGGATCCAGAAAGGAGAAGAGACTGTTGAACGGTGGAGAGATGGAGTAGGATGGGGTATTAGAGAGGGAAAGGGAGCATGGCCGTACGCAGCGGGGGCAGTTGCCCCCCATTAATTTTTTACTGAAATTTTTTTACCAAAAGTGTGCACCAAATCCTCACTTTCACTTTTAAAAATGCAAAAGCGCCCCCATGACAAGCTTGGTCGCTTCGCTCCCTCGCTTTCGAGTCTCTTCAAAAAATTTTACGCATCTTGCCCCCCCCCCCCCCCCTAGGAAAAAATTTCTGCGTACGGCCCTGAAAGGGAGATAAAATAAGACAAAGATACACGGGAAATAGATGCGATGAAAGAAGAGAGAGGGAAACAGAATACCAAGACGACGAGAGAAAGAGCATGACGTGACGACAAAGGCTTCACATTTTCCCTTTAACTCTACCGTTATTGAGCTATTTCCAGTATTTGAAATCTCAAAGAGGTGTTTGTCTTACATTGTCATTTTGATTTAGAGATACATTTTTATGTACTGCGCGTCATTTACATATTCTCTAAGTGGTTATGACTTCAGAAAGGAACCTAAAAAACGAAATTTCCAAAACAGGATGAACCAGATTCACCACTTTCTTCCACCAACATCCTCAAATCATTGCGGTAGGATTGGTTCTCCTACGCTCTTAGTGATCCCTAGAGCTTTTAGGCTGTGTGCTATATGCTATTGATTCGAGGTCTCGCGTCATCTCATTTACCATGTTAATGGTGTCGTGTAAACCAAACATGAACTTCTCACCATGATGTGGTGGTGGTGGCGGGTTAATGACCGTGGTTGGGATTCTGAAAGCGACCTTCACTGAAAAGGTTGGAAAAGAGAGGGAGAGAGTGAGATAGAATGTGAAGAGGAGTGAAGAGAGTGTAATAGAAAGGGAGAGAGGAGGGAGAGAGAGGGGGAGAGAGAGAGAGAGAGAGAGAGAGAGGGACAGATATAGAGGGGAAGAGAGAGAGAGACAGAGATGAAGAGAATCATGAAGAGAGAGATGGGATTGATGAGAGTGACGAAGAGAGACAGACAGCGGGAAAGATAGATAAAGAAAAATTTGGAGATAGATATGAAATTTATGGGAGGAATGAAGAGATAGAGACTGAGTGAGTTAGTGATTTAGTGAGGTTTAAAGTTTACAAAGGTTTGTCGAACGATCACTGATTTTACGGAGCTTTCCAATCTTTAATTGTGAGATGTGCGTCATGAAAACGGCAGCGTTGTTTTCGTTTATAGCTGATGAATGAGTGACTCTTGTTCTCACATAATAAACACGATATAAGGTTATGAATATTCATAAATTATGATTGGTCAATTCGAATGTCTTTTTTCTCAGCGTAAATATTATTCGTGTGAAATATATTATTTCGATCTAGATTAGGGTTCAGGCTGGACACACTAGCATAAATGATCAAGCAGTTAGTAAAGTGTAAAAGGCAACTATGCTTTTCCTAGAGTACGAGAATACACAAGACGGTGGCCTGTACTTATAGCGAAGAAGAAGAAGACTCAAAATTACACTTTGATAGTGTTCAACTATTAAAATGGAGATCCTTGGTTTGAATATCTTTCACAAATTTTAATATTTTAAGCACGTTAGCCGATTATTCTGTAACTCCCTCAAACTAAAATACTTCCTTAAGAATGAAATCAGAATTGATACGTAGGAATATATAAGTCAATTGAATTTCAGAAAGGTTTCCGTTCACTTATAAGGCCTCAAAATTGAATTAAAACTCCGTTGACGAAGAATTTTGCACAAATTTTCGCCCTTAGTGTTTTATCAAGTGCTTTATTAGATGTAGAGCAAATCTGAAAACAATAATGATATCATACATCATAAAATTCACTTGCAAGGATTAGCCAGGAATGTCTCACGTGACATAAAATACTTTCACCATGGAGGAAAAATGAATATCGAGTGATCAGACCTCCGTATATATAATATACCAATATTTTGACGTCACCTTGTTCGTTATTGTGGATATACGCTATCGATATCGATATCGGACGGAAAGCCCTGAGCTATAGTTATTAAGTTAACTTGTTCCTGGCGTTCCAGAGGTCGACTTATCTTTATCCTTTTCATTGTCAATTGTTTTCGCACTCTGTAATGTTTTCTTTGCCGAATAAAATAACAATAATGATAATAATAATAATAATAATAATAATAATAATAATCCGAAAATGTATCGCGATATTAATGTTTGAAGATGAGCGGCTGACTTGTGGTCGCGAATTTGACGATTTTGGTCGTCAACTTTGCGACTTGAAGTACACGTGACGACAGCTAGACGACAGGTCACCTTGAATTTCGCTACCAGAATCGTCAAATTCGCGACCACAAGTTTGCGTCTTGGCCGCGAAATTCACCTCTTACATGACCTGTTGTCGAGCGTACTTCAGGGCCACCATAGAAATAAGTGCAAACCACTACTTGATTTGTCTATGGTGCAAACGGCCGGTCGACCGTCGTACATACACGGACAAGGTCTAGGTCTAGATTCTACATTCAATTCTTATTTTTTACCTTTCGAGGGTTGCTCTTGTAAGAGATAAATCAAATATACCATGCACTCTTTTCGAGGCATCAGTTGAAATTATGAATCCTTCGGTGACTACCATAGTTACTATTTTCTTTGGGGCTGCCGCTTTGGGCTCAGGAAATAGTGCTATGCCAGTCACCTCAGAGAATCCATACTTTCAACTGGAGCCTCTCAGTCAGGGGCGTAGACAGCGCGGGGGGGGGGGGGATGACGTGTACAATCATCCCCCCCCCCCGGTTTTAGGGAAGGATGTTTGCTTACAATTAAACTGAATTAATATGTTTAGAAATGATAGGAACACAAATAAAGATTATAATAATTATTATCATTATAACAACAATAACAACAACAATAATTATAACAATAATAATAATAATAATAATAATAGTAATAATAATAATTCGTAATGTATTATTATTATTATTATGCTTATGATAATAATAATAGTCATCATCATCATCATCATCGTTAATGTGATTGAAATGACGATTACTATCAAAACTATATCGATCATTATTATGATTTATGTAGTTATTTATATTACTTCTGGGTAATTTCCGCGCC
This sequence comes from Echinometra lucunter, assembly GCA_029962745.1. NCBI lineage: Eukaryota > Metazoa > Echinodermata > Echinoidea > Camarodonta > Echinometridae > Echinometra > Echinometra lucunter. The sequence goes on along the minus strand of CM057161.1, from coordinate 2,368,801 downwards.
GTCACAGTTTTTCTGAAGTGGTGTAACAAAAAAATTTTTTAAAAAGAGATATATATATATATATATATATATATATATATGCATATATTGAGAATAATACCCACGTGTTGGATGATTAATAATGTAGAGAGTAATAACTTCAAAAAGAGTCGAAGGTATGCCATGTGCAAATCCAATATTAGCTTTTATTGTTCAGAATTTTACAAACTACACACACTCTACATTTGCTGCGACCGTTGAGTCAGGTAATTGCGTACTTTATGTTAAGGTTCATTTTCCTTATTTCGTTGAGTCATACCGCTTTCTTTTTCCGATTGATTTACAACTTTCATTTATTTTTATTTTTCTGTGCGTTTATCATGATCACGTTGCTTTACTTATAATCATCTTGACTGCGTTTTGTTGCCTTTAGTTCTGTCAAGCTGCTCTTCATTATAATTTGTTTTATTTATTTTGTTTTGTTTTATTTTGTTTTGATTTACATAGCAAATAAATCTGATGAAGGCCTAGCAGCCGAAAGCTCATCAGTCTTGTGGTCCAGACCTGCGTCATCTTGTACCATACCTTTTTTTTGTCTCACGTATGTACATATAAAATGGTACAACCGGCTGGTACATACATGCAAACCTCTCCCGATATATATATATATATATATATATATATATATATATATATATATATTATTTTTATTTTTCTGTGCGTTTTATATATATATATATATATATATATATATATATATATATAACGAAGAGACAAAATTATAATTTTAAAAAATTGTCACTTAACGGAGTCTCCTTTTATACCTTTGTCTCTTCTTTTGATATTCGGACCCGTCGCAAATCTTTTGAACTTACTTTATATATAAGTGAACGAAACCTTTTTTGAACTTCATTTCATTGTTTTTGTTCATTTGTTTGTTGTTTATTGTTTTTGTTTTGTTTTCGGTTTATTTATGCATATTCTTTTTTTATTCTAATTTATCCATCACAACCGTTTTCATTTCCATTATCAAATAGTATCCTATAACCCCTTTTAACAACCAAGCTCCATGCAAAAGAAAACATCTTTTCCAGCTGTTTTGGTGGAGCAACTGAATACGTATAGATAATAGCATACTAATGTTATTCCCATGATGGAAAGATATCGGAAACCCATATATCCTGTTTCAAATCTTAAGAATAATCCATGAAATCAACTGGGCACAATAATGGATATCTGTTCTAATTCCTGAGACTTTGCCCATCAAAGGGAGGAACTACATAATGTTTTAACAGGATAACAATGTAAAAGATAAACTTGATAACATTCAGTAGCATCGGAGGAAATTAGCACAAGAGAAAATGAAAAGGGAAAATACCGTTCGTCTTTTCTTTTGTTTACTGATGAAACTCCTTAATGTGATCTATTAATACTGTCGAGAATTAGATGATCGATAGTATAGCTGGAGATTGGGAGGAGGTGTGGTGTAAAGACAAAATAACACCTTGGTTATAAGTTAATCCAGTATTTTCCTAGGAATCCAACGAACTGAACTGGTATCATTTGAAGAATTTTACCCCATGATGTAGCTCTGAAAGAATTTTTGGACGATGCATCCGTATTGTAAGTTGTAAAGGCTTCGTACATACGTATACATAGCCGACATAATTGGGGGCGTTTAAATTAAATCAAAAGTTAACACGTGCATTGCAATTGAAAAGCTTGTTAAACGTTGTCTTCTATATTTTCAAGCTATAACTTTGACGAAAACAATTCTAACAAAGTTCACCGTTCAAGCTCAACAATATTCTTTTCATTTGCGATACTATTGGGCCTAATTAATTAAGAAACTACCTATGTTAGGAAAAAATGCACGCCCCAACCCTTCCATCAAAAGCGCAAACGTTATTGGCTTTAATTGATCTGCATGGCAAGAGTAGCTAACCTCCTATAGCCGTTTACTCTTGAATTAACAGGTTAACTGTTAACTGTGCTCTCCTCATCTACTTTTCCTTATTACATCGATCTACTCAGAGGCAAGCTTCCCGAATCAGCCCGTCACCTATTCACGTTTCGTGCCACTTTTCCATGAATTACCATACCACAAAGCATGCTGTTCCTTCATGTAGATACATTTTATAAAGTTATAATTAGAGTGGAAGTTTGAAAATTACACATCCGCCAGGTTTTCTTCAGTAAATCGATCTGTTCAGAGTAAGTCTTCTGTGCCAACTCGTCAGCTATTCACGCCAATGATTCTCAAATGCTTTGCTAGGCCATGTGTGAATTACACGTTCCCATTGCTTTAATTGGCCTTTGTTGGCTCGATGGAAAAGCAGTGCGCTTTTCGACCGTGTCAAACTTTGCGACATGTCATTATGAAGGTAGGTTCTGTGTTGTGATAACTTGCACAGGGCGAAGGTAGTGAAGTACGTAACGATGCATGGTTATCTCTACAGCATAAATTAGATTTGGGGTTAATCGATTAGTCCATCAAACTCACCATCATGGCATCGTTATATCATCGTCATCTTCCTTATCCTGCTAATCTCTTCCTATTACTCGCTTCTTCGGCACCTCCTCTATCCTTTATCTTCCATTTCCTTTTCTAGTCGTCATTGCTATTATTATGCCAGTTTTACATTTTGAGTTTACAACATAATTTTCTTGTTTAGAATTAAGACAAATCAATGTACACTTAAACATGGTCTGCAAGTCAGACTACTGCTAGCATCAAAAGAGTCAATATATTTCAGCAAGAATTGAGTTTTTCCTTCTGTCCTGAGCCGCGATTAGTGACTTTAATGATTTTTATTTAGATATCATACCATTTGCAAAATACTGTAGATTCGTTAGAGTGGTAGACTGAATTTACAGTTGCTAACAAGCAAAGCAAGCGAGGAAATTTTTAACCAGGTTTTCTATCGATTTTGTATTTGAGGCCTTTCTCGTTTGTTTAAATTGTTAAACATAGGTAATAACTATCTCTCTTCTTCATTTCATTGTTTTTCTCCCAAAAATTTAATTTCAAAGCTGACTATACAGTGTGTTCCAGAAAAAACTAAACCAAGATGTATCGATGTTTATTCATATTTCAATCACAATTATGATTAATAACTAATACATATTTTTAAAGCTTAGACCCTCTTCTTTGATTAGAAACCACTCATATGATAGTATACTTCACGCATGAGTCAATTAGAACAATATGAAGAAGGGCTACCAAAAAGTCCTTTGCACAACCATACCTCAGATTGAAAGAGATAGATATGAACATATTTCTGTTACTGTGATATGAAAATAATACTTCTGAATAGTTCATTTTCTGCTCTTTAATATGACTCCTCAGTGGATGAAAATGCGTTGGGGATGACTAAGCTCTGTTCGTGTAAAGTGATGCTTGAATTTCCATGATTTATTACATGAGTCCGTTTGCATTCGCTGCCTGTCCTAGCAGTGAACAAAGAAGACAAAAGACCTCATACATGGTTGATCATCAAGAAAATGGAGTGGTGAGTACAAAACCTCACAAAAATGAAAGTATGTTTTCATTAACATAATTCACCTTGCAGTTAACAACAGATTGATCAACGAGTGTTTCTAGTAACGAAATAGGGACGTTTTGAGCTCGAGAGCCTTCAGCAAGTTGCTGATGTTGCTGTCTGTCTAGCAGTGTCATGTCAATTTATGAATAGCTTTTATGGAAAGAAATTAATTCTTTAAGCGTTGACAGCTATGCAGTGGTGTTTGACTAAATAAATTTATTAAATGAACAAACGACCATAACATCAACACACAAACACGCATACAGAGGGAGCGAGAGGAAGTAAGAGGGGGTGAAGAGTTAATGGTTTGGAGTTCCGAGTGGGGTTAAGGATGGGGTGGGGATGAGGAGTGTGGGAGGGATATGTTTCAACAATTTATCGGTTATGCAGTGTTATTTCACTAAATCTATCCGTCAGATGAACATAACACAATACACAAACCATTACACACACATAACGAGAGAGGAAAAGGGAGCTTGGGGGTTTGGGTTCCAAGAGGGATTGGGGATGGGGGTGGGGTGTGATGGTGATGAGCAATGAGGATGAGGAGGGTGGGATAGGAGGAGTCTCTACACGAAAATTTTTTAGATCACGTGTGGCCATCTCAGCATCCATTCATGCGAATAATTGGTGCGAACAATTGGTGAGAAGTTAAGAAACAAATAATTTTAAAAATCAAGGAAATGCAATCAATATTTCAATTTAAGTTATCCTGGTTCATTTTTCCCGATTAAGGTGTCAAACGAAAGGGCAGAAAATGAACTTTCTAAGGATGTGATTATCTCTATGAAATTCAAATATCGTTGGCCAAACGAATTTTTGGTTACCCAAATTCACACTGTCTTTATTCACTCAGGCGTGAAATGAGTGACATCGCATGAAAGAAGAGGATCTAAGCTTTACAAATATGTGCCAATTATTAATCATGATTGTGATTAAGATATGATTAAACATCGATTAATCTCGGTTTTGTTTATTTTGTGACACACTGTTTACTACAAATAAATAGTTTACTAGTTCGCAGTGCGGCAACCACATGTTTAGAGGAATTCCCGTCATTTATTTTCACTTGCAATGAATTCCTTTTTTTCCCCTCTCTCGCTGGAAATTAGTCATTAGGGCATCTGATAACTTTCATTTCAAGAAATCCTAGTAGACCTTTTCAGTGTTGTGACTGTTATTTACAGTGTCATTGGTTTTCTTCGTGTTGTCATTGCTTACCTTAGCCTATTCAATTTTATTTTCAAATGTTCTGTATATCCGTTATGCATTTAGATGTAAATATGTTTATGATTATTCCGGGCCGCATGGAAGACCACTTCTTATTGGTCAATGGGCTACCCTGACAAAAGATTAGAAATAGATGAAAAAAGAAAATTCTTTCCTGTTTGCCGTTGTTCATGATGATTATGAGATGAATAATACCTTCTGTCAATGTGTAGGAAATGAGCTGAATCTGACGTAAAACTGACATGACATGTACTACTAACCGTTCAATGCATGTATTCAACTGACCGGAAATTCACACTAAAATACCTACGGTTGATATAAATAACACATGCATGCCTTTGCTGGAATACTACTTCTTTGAGGTCAACATCAATCCATGCCATCGGGTGTTCAACATCGGCTCTCCAATTAATCCAAACGTTCTAAATGTATGGAAAATGTTATGGTCAAGATCTGTAGTCCAGAGGCCAAACCATACCAGGCTTAGCAACTGCTACCCAAAGCAGATATAAGAAATATAGAATATGACAAAATGTATCCACATCTAATCTAGACGAAGTTGAACAATGCGTGCTAGTGAATCGGATGACCCCTTTTCAATATTATAACTGTGTGATATGCCTACTGGAAAGGTAGGCATTGTACATACACAATGACGCACAGTAACAAAAAGAACCAAGAACTTTATGAAGGCCCTGGGTGGCAGTATAGGGACAAGGGTGACTACGCCCCCTTTCCCATACGATTTCTCAAGGGACAAAAAAAGAAGGGGTAGAAGAAGAAGCAGAAGAAGAAGAAGAAGAAGAAGAAGAAGAAGAAGAAGAAGAAAGAGGGCAAGAGAGGGCAAGATCATGCAACTTTTTACTAGCTCTTTTTCTCCATTTTAATCATGAACTCACCTGTGGGTCAAGGTTAAAACCAGATGAATAATTTTCCCCTACCCCTATCAAAATACCCCCGCGCCTCCCCTAATGTTTATGATATGGCTATGTAAACGATATAAGGGTTTCAGGTTGGCATAATCGGACAAGTTCCTCTTATTCATTTTATATCATCCAAAGCGAACTCTTATGGAGCCCCTCACATGAAAAAACCTCCCATTACAATTTAATCAATATTCACATCATCCACTACCACTATTTCGCTGGAAGCACAGACTGACACCTCTGACTCGTTCTCATTAGCCTTACAGTTTCCATCCATCTTCACGCTTTGCGTACCCTTTGAAGTTCTTAATTATGCATCTCGTCTCACCTACTTACACACTTGGCGCTGTTAGTGTATTAGGCCTATTACTAATTTAGAGGAGGATGTGCATGGCAATCGTCCCTCAAGCTTCTTTGGGATAATCCATCAATAATGTGATGGAGATCACACGTAAACCTACAATTATCCATGCATGACGATTTTGAGCAAGTGACCGGAAACTCCTCCCTCTACATGTACCAAAATGGTGACCTCGATGGTCATTTGAACGCCGTTGGAGAATGATGATTTTTTTTTTAAATTCTGGTAATAAACTCGTTACAGCAGTTTTTCAGAAATGAATTTAATGAAAATACGGAGATCATACAAAGCAATTTTCAATCCATTCGAATGGATTCTGATCCATAAGTTTAAAAGACTGAAATTTGATTAGTTGACAAAATGATTATTTTCGGGCATGATACAGATCAATTCTTTGTATCCTTGAAATAATGTTTGATGCGACGATATTCTCTGTCACTTTCTTTCATTTTCCTTATATATCACAGTTTATTGTTACTTCAAATATCCTGTTTTGTAGCATTTTAACAAAAACACCAGCAGGTATTGGTGTTACCAAATTGTATTCATGAAATCAGAAGCAAGCATGGACAAAAAGACGAATCATTCTGACTTTGCAATTCATGAATGTAGTTATTATCTGTCAAATCCAGAAAATCCGATAATAGAATCCTGAATGATGTGCTGATAACCTTTGCAGATGCGTATATGAAAGTGAAAAGCTATTTACTTAGCTGATTTTTTTTGCTGGTTTTTGTTTTTTGTTTTTTGTTTTTTGTTTTGTTTTTATTTGATTTTTAGTTCTAGCCCCCAAGTAAGTGACATGATTGAGTGAGTGGGCCTATATAAATGGTCGGAAAATAAAATCATCATAAAATCCGTAAAAATATAAGAATTCTATTAAAAAGTTATGTATAGTTGTATGCATGCACATGGGTGCTCTTTGGTCATTTTGATTTTCTGTGAATTTTCTTTGAGATTGTGTGTTTTACTTACCCAAATATCCCATTCATGCATAACGTAAAAACAAAATATTCAGAAATGATTCAAACCATTTTTTTTTCTCTAAAAAAGGAACAAAACTAGAAATTACATTACCTCTTTCTACCCTATCACATGCCCCCTTTGGAACGTTCATTAGCCCATGTATTGTTTGGATATAGAATATTGTGGCTGCCCCTGGGGTGCATTCGGTTTAATGGATTTGAATTACCCTGCAGCATTATATATTCGGTAAATCAAAGTCACGCTATACAGTGCAGACGGTAGCGTAAAGATAGAACTGGAAATGAGCGGGCGAGCGGGAATCGATAATTTCGGCATGATATCAAGTGTCTAACTTTGTGATCGAAATCTTCGGCGATACCAAAGAGGGGTTAGGAAAAAGTGTTGAAAGGGGCAATAGAGGAGAGAGAGAGAGAGAGAGAGATAAAGAAAGGGGGAAAGAGGGAAACTAGAGAGTGAGAGAGATAGAGCGTGGGGGGGGGGGTCGGGGTGTGACAACATGATAAATTATTCTTCGAAAGTTGATGGCAAGGATATTTCATATGATTGGACATAAAAGCCGTCTGTCTTATTCATCCTAAAAATCCCACTTTTTAGGATACCTACTTCATAATCAATATCTCTACATCCACTCCTATGAATAATGCATGAATTGATTAAAACTCTTTGACATAATTGTAAAGAAAAATGAGAGAGAAAACAAGAGAGAATGGATTTCCAAGTGCTGCATACTTGTATTCAACATTTGCTTTAATATCGAAATCCAAGATACCGTAGAACAGCATGGATGACGTCATCATAGAGCTCGATTCTCCTCGGTCATATTCACTTTACCTTTTCCAGCTTTTAGAAATGTGGTTGCCAAAATATATTGTGAACTCAATATAACCCACTATTGCATTATCGTGAAATAAGTCACTAGCCCATTCACTGCCATTTATTTTGTCAGTGCTGGTGACAGCTTTCCACTCCCATAGACCTTGTACACAATGCGAGCGCATACACGAGAAGAGAGGTGATAGAGTTCACGATAAGGCCCGAATTATCGTATCTGCCGCGGAATCAGTTATCAATACCATATGAGACTGATATTGTAAACGTATAATGTTTTTATTCTGGAATGGAAGAAAAGAAAGGAAATTTACCCTCACCCCACCCCTCCCAAACGTTTTAGAACCATCAGAAATGAAACCTTTCATTTTAGCAGGGAATGATCCATAAGGGTGAAAGAAAATGCGGGGAAAAAAATCATTTTCGGGCATATTTTCTTTTAGTTTTAGCCGTAGGGATCTCGGCATGTTATCGCCGAACGATTTGTCTTCCATCTGTACGGTGAAGAATATAGCGGCTCTCATCCATGAAGATTACATGTCGCCAGTGCCCAAGCCCTAATCTTTTGTACTCCCTAGCCCAGGGAAGTCCGGTAACCCCGTGTCTAGCAGTTAGGCGTGGACACTTGGTCATTCATCTTGCTTGGTAACCGAGGTGGAGCAGTCTTTGATTTACAGGCGGGAAACGTTGATTCCATAGTGTCTCGTCCACAAACGACAAAGGTGGCTCGCTGACATCTTCCGGTTTCTGCGGCATAAATTGAGCAGTTGCCGATTCACTTGTCTGGTTTTCACTCGCGGGCGTCTTGGGGGTTTTTCTTGTCGCAAATGGCCCTCTTCTCGACTACGCTTTAAAATTTTACAGACCCGACTCTGTGATATTCCAAGAATATCAGACAGTACTTGTCTGTAGCCGTCTTGTCGGAGTGCAAGCACACTTTGGCCTATTGCTAGTGGCGTAGGACGAGACTTAGCCTAGGCAATTTCTGTGTCAAAATTTGGTCGGAAATTATTCGGCGAATACGGAAAACGTGGTCTTATTGCATGTAGATTGTACACGGGAAAAGGGACAGGGAGAATGGAAAAGGGACTCATCAAAGGCATTTTCTATGTCCCGAACGAATGGCTAGGTTACGTAATGGAACATAACGCATGAGTGAATTTCACACTTGCAATTTGTTAACATGGAATCATTACACCTGGTCAAAACTCGTACTGATGCCTTTAGATTGGACTAAAGATATGAATATGTGTGGAAACAAATTTATTCCACCTTTATGGGCAACTGTGCACTTAGGATCCATGCTTGAATATGCTTCCTCCGTTTGGCACACTTCGATTACCCTAATGAGACTAATACATTGGAATTTGTTCAAAAGAGGGCCCCTCAAAATACCTGTAAAATATGATGTGGATTATACTAATTCAGAAATTAGAAATAATTGCGAAACAATTAAGCTAGTAGGATGACAGGTGAAAGGAGAAGTCTGAATGATGAGTTTGCGAATAGGATTCTGGAAAAAGTGAATGAAATCCTAGTCAAACAAGACCACACACTGTTCAATAACTACCAATTCATGAGATCAGGTACACGTCTAAAGGCCCTGTCCCACTCTGCCGTTTAACGATTCCGTCTGAGAAACGAACGCGTACGTTTATTGAACTTTCTGAATTCGGTCTTCTGCTGGTTTACAGACGTATTTAGACGTTGGCAGACGGTGCTAGCCGTTTTAAACTTTGGACATGTTCAAAGTTTGAAACGGCCAGCTTCCTGTCGCGATTGGCGGTACTTATAATGTTACTCTGGCGGTCTCTTGCCGTTTTCATCGTTACTCGAGCGGAATGTTACCGGTTTTAGGACTTTCATGGCTGTTGGGAAGACGGACAAGCTCACGAATAGATTATTCAGATATTTTATAGGCCTAGTGTATTTCGATGAAGAAATAACACTTTCAACATGAAAAAAGCGCATAGTTTTCCTCACTCGCTGGACTCGCTCGTTGAATAATTGTTTAATGGTATTTGAAAGCAAACGACTTAGGCGAGTGGGGTGACCGAATAAATAATTTAAATGTTTCACATGCTCACAATGTAATTTACTGAAGGGGTTACTACTTCTACCATCAAAAAGAGTGTGTGTTTCCTCGCTCGCTTTGCTGGCTCGTAATAGTTAGAAACACGGTGGTTTCGGACGGTAAAGAATAGACCAGGGACGTGCTAAAATAGAGTCAATGGTAGTGAGGTGACCAGATATATGACTGAAATATTAAAGCGGCCTATAGTGGTCCGATAATGTATTTTGATACCAAAATAACCGTCTTTAATTGCAAATAAAGTTGTAATTTTGGCACGCTCGCTTCGCTCGCTCGCAAAATTAAAAAAAAGCAAAACAGGGTGGTATCTAGCAAGATGTGTCGTTTCCCCCAAATTTAAAAATGCTTCACGTCTCTGAAGACACCTTGTTTCGAAATTACTGTTTTTATTATGATAAAAATGATAAAAAAGTAACATTATACATAACATTATACATATTACACACACACAACCCCACACACTTTTCCACTCCGTGCCCCCCCCCATGCGTTGACCCACGGTACTCCACTGGTTTGCTGGCATGAAATGAAGTGTGAACCAAATATCCGTATAATTTCAGAACGATCGATGTGCACCGTCCACGAGCTACGACTGTTGTGATTTGATAAGACGGAAACTGAATGTTGATTACACTTATTGCAGACGTTTTCGTTCGTTACTCATGCTTAAGCAGACGTTGCTCAGGCGTTCGATGTTCCGTAAGCTGGGCTCAATGAAGACGTTACTCGTACTTAAGCAGACGTTTCTCAAACGTATTTAGACGTTACTTGTGCTTTTCTCTGTACCGTATTAGCCCCAAATATTTGAATTTGCCACTCTGACATGAATATTTAGACGGAGGCAGACGGAATCGTGAAACGGCAGAGTGGGACAGGGCCTTTACTAACAGAAATCTGATTATGCTTCGTACTATTTGTATAATTTAGGAATTAGCGAGTGACACTCGCCACAAACTCCACCACAAAGACTCGTCTTTAAAATACCGTGCAACATTGCATGCTCTGAATAGCTTTTATATTGACCTCTACGATCTGGCACCACGAATAGGTAGGGCTCTTTTTACGGACGAAATGGTTAATCCTCGGGGTGTACAAGAATAACATCACAATGGCATGGAAAATTGCTCCACAAAACCATTTCTGGAAGTGTTTCAATATCATTGATTAGTATGGTTTACTTACAAATGCACCAAATTTGTTGCTTTTAGACAAAAGTGCACAATTTTTCAGCTATGCCGCTCTGCTCTAAGCAGTCCTGCGTGTCTTGTGCTTTCTTGAAGGATATTTTCTTAAAAGGCTTATGGAAATATGAAGGAAAGAAAAGGGTGGAGGAATCAGAGTTAGGAGTGAAGGAAGAGCATTGACAGGGAGCGTTTATCTGTAACAGAGAGAAAGAAGATTTAGGAATGAAAGAAAAGTGTAGCAAGAAATAGAGAGAAGGGGAAATAAGAATAATTCCTTCGTGTTGACTGTATTTATCATTAACTTAATTAAGGGGAAAAGCTCATTTTTTGTCATTGTAGGGTAGTGTGAATTACTTGAGGGAATGGAGAAATTGGTAAAGTTTGGGAGATTTATGTGTATTGCCTGTGTTTATCGTTTACCTGATTAAATAATAAAAAACAACATATTATTACTGTTGCTGTTGAATGGTATACTTATTAAAAACTTGCATAGCAGCCAGTTGGCTAAATTGTACAATTTTTTTTTCAAATAAAAACGGTATAGTCACAATCAGGGTGCAACTTTTCTGAAAACAGTGTTACGCATCACTCCTGAAAACCCAAAGCCATATAATCAAATGTCTTGTGGCCTGGAATGTTGGACCATATGAGTTCTCCATCAGGCAGCAACTTTTTTTTGGATTTCATGTGTGTTGGCTGTGTGAGAATGGATATATAGGGTCAAAATGCCCCTTTTTGGCTGTTACGCATTTGCATTTTGAAAATTTGACTTTTTAAATATGCTATCACCATGAAATCAAACAAGATATGCCAGATCCTTTCATGCCATCTCGTAGTCCATTTTATCCCCTCTCAGTATCTCTTTACGGCTTGAGAATCGACCCACAAATTGCGATACAGTGGTTATTTATGTGAAAAAAGACATGTGTAACACTTTTTCGAAAAATGGCTACGTACATAATTTTGCCCCAATATTTTATGTATCTTTTGCATAATATTAATTGGTTATTGGTTATATTTTCTTGGTAACTTGCTGTCCTATCATTAGAAACAAAAAATCAATCATACATACAAACTTTACAAAAATACATGCCCCCATTGCAACCATAAATTTTGTCCGGAAATTCTTGTAGTGTCCGTAACGGTGTCATTCCTTCTATTTGAAAATGTTTTCAAAGTTCTCATATACTTTGCTTTGTGTAACCACCCCCGGGGACTAGCTGTGGTCTAACAACTTTCTGCTAAGCATAAAGATTTTTTTCTAGCAATTTAATTAATGGCATTTGTAGTGTCCGTAATACCTGTAGTGTCCGTAACACGAGGGTGTGATGTGTAAAAAAGACTAAATACTTCTAACTTGTCATTTCAGTCTGATTTTTTACAGTTGCTCTCCTTGATATGTCTCCATATGAATAAAAAAAATTTCCCCTTTCCCTGGAAGGTCTTCTCCAGGATATGAAATTTTGCAACAAAAATGTTATTTTCCATGAATTAATACAAAAATTAAACAAAAATTGATTTGATATTAATTTGATATTCACATTTCATTCTAATAATATCAGTTAGGTGTAATAAAGTACAAAATAAATGCATTACTGTGCTTTAGTTTCAATATCATGGGTAGAAACAGGCAGGAGCCAGTGTTACGGACACTACAGATCTGTGTAACGGACACTACATCAGGAGTAATATTAAGGAATACAAGTCAAACCCTACCTCCTTTTCTGGTTAGCATTGTTCTTAAACAAATTTCAACTGATGTAAAAGCTGCCTATGGCATCAAATATCTATAATAATGAGAAAATTAATTATTTTAATCATTTACATGCCTACCTATCTACACATGTAAATATAGCCAGAAATTTCAAGAGGGGGGGGGGGGAGCCATCAACTTTTTTATGTGTCTGTTTTACCAGAAAATTTTGTTTAGAAGCATGTTGGGGGGTCTCGCATTACCCAATACCGCAATATTGCGTGTAAAGCGTGATTTCCCAAGGATACCCTTTATATCACTTAAAAAAAGAGAGGGTAATATTACAGTAATATCGCAGTATTCTCTCTTTCGTCTCCGTTCATATCCGCATCCTCAATATCATATATTTTGTTCTATCTGCAAGTCCTGCATTGCATCCTGGTTACCCAGCATACTATGCGCAGGGTCCAACCCATCGACGAGACACTACTATTCCCCACAGCACCAGCCATATGCATGTTCCGCCTCTTTTGCCAGGATTTTGCAGATGCTTCTTATACACCATGGCCCATATTCCTAAAACCTTCAACGGTCTAGTTGTCAACTAATATTGTGTACAGTGACCTATGTAGCTTAGTAAGGTTTAATGAATATGGGCCCTGGTGTCCACAATTTTATATTACTATAGGTCTTAAAACGTAAAATAGGTGCGTAATAGGCACAAAACAAATATGAAATATGACAAAGCAAAATACCACAATATTTGGTAGGAGCCGTTCATATAAAAATTTACCAACAGTCCTAAGCTTACATGTATCTGTAAAATAAGCATAAAATATGCCCTTAGGATAGGTGGGTAATTTGAATGGAGCTCATTTTTTACCCTCAAAATTCTCTGATTTAAGCAAAAAAATAAAAATAAAAAATGGCAGAAATCATACGGTTAAATGACCCAGTGTGCCTATATTAGTTTCCTGTTTTATAAATTGTTGTAACACTGCCCAAAAACGAGAAGTGGGTAGATGTGCTGCAGTAAAATCACGTATCTATAACAAGCTACAGACAATTAAGATAGCATGAACAAGTTAATTATGACATCAATGCTACATTATTTTTATGCACTAGAGTAGAATGAATGTGTTGTTATATAAAACTGCTGTTACTATACAATTTTTTTTCGCTGATAACCTGATACGTAGAAATGTAATTTTGAAATTGTGTTTTATTGGAATTTTCGCCTTTTATACCCGGCCAAAACAGTTCCTACAATTTTATATTGATCATAATGCAGTAACTCTACAAGTCCCCTAAAACTGCAATATTTTATTTACATTTCTGCCCGACCATGACTTGAATATTGCAAATCACTGCAGATTACTTAACATTGACCAATCATGGGTTAAAACAAGAAGCCTCAAAGATTTGTGACATGCTTTTATTGGGTTAAAAAATGGTGTTACTTTCATGGGAAGGAAATGGAAAAGAAATGATTATAAAACAATTATCTGACCAAAAACTTCCTCAATTTTATAGTGAGCCAGCGTATATTTTACAACAAGTGTAAATAAGATCATTTGTACTTTCCAAATATGGAAATAACATCAATGTGCACTCCATGACAGGGTTGGAAACAAGAAATATATAACCAATTTTCACGTATTTTATTCAAAACAATCAAATTTAGCATTCCGATTAGTTACCATGGCAGCACAACATCTCACAATCAGTATGATCAGGCAACAGTCATTGCGCAAGGGTCATGCAACAGGTTGCATGCCTCACTTGCCCATCACAGGGCTATAGACAGAGGGTCTTTACAATCAAAGATATGTTTTGTACTGCATATATTAATATTGCTTGATCCTGACTCTGTCATAAATTCATGGATATTTTGAATGTAAGGAGGAAAAATATGAGATTCTAGTGGTTCCATACATTATACATGTACTGCATATACATGTATGCCTCTTCGTGCAGCTCACATAATATGTCTCTTAACCACCTGAAATATTGTGAAGAATATTTTTTTATTACAATATCATCTGTAATAATTTTTTCCTTTAAAAAAAGACTTACACAATATACCCGTGTTGGTGAAATATCTATTTACTCTTGCAGAAAATTTAATGACCACCGCAGTCATAAAAGCAACAAAGCTTGAAAGATGTCCAAGCAATACAGCCCACTGGGTGCTGGGAGAGTGTACATTTTGGGCACTGGAAATAAAATGTGTGTGTTTTGCTCAAAGACATCCGATCTGCAGTCTGACCGTAATTAATTATTTCTCAAAGGTTCTTGTTTCAGGATAGACTAGATGCTGTTCATAGACAAAAGTTGGCAAAAGAAAACGTTACGTGAACATTTCATACTGAATAAATGTCAGTAACAAAGTCACCTGTAGTGTCCGTAACAGGTTAAAGTCAGTTATAAAATATTTAATTCTTTCATCATATACATCATAATATGCACCAAAATAGAATGAGTGACTGTTTTTAAATGGACATGGGATAATTATATTATATTGGATGGCTCTGAATGGGATACCAGAGAATATTCCACGAATTAGGGCCAATATTGCACGAATCGAAGATGAGTGCAATATTGGCCCTAACGAGTGGAATATTCCTGGTATTCCATGAAATATAGACATGCAATATAATTATTATTATCTATACCTAACAGGAAAGGGATTTAAAATTCAATCAAAGTCATTTCAGCTACTAAAAAGGTCCCCCATCATACATTTATTTTGATCAGTTTGGCTTACCTCTTTATGACGTCATCAAAGTGTCGTTTGTGCATTGCGTGTATTGCGTATCCGCGCGTTGTGATCTTTATTATTGCGCATGTTTGTTTTATTGCGCACACGCGAAGAGACCATGCAATATCGCATAATATTGCACGGTAAATTTGTAAATGAGCCCATGGGGAATTCGGCGTTTTATACAATATGCTTTGATATTGCACAGACAAATCATGCAGACAAAAAATACGTGTTTCTAATGCGCCGCTAAAATGCTCTATACAGATAATAATAGTCAATACTGTCAACTTTTAACAATTTGAAAATGCATTTTACTCGCTATTTTTAGCTTTTTGTACCTAAGACCGCAAAATTGCAATGAAGAGATTTGAAAAAAATATTTTCTGTTGGTTTTAAAATTGTAATAAGGCCTCAACATATGCAGCAACAACATAAATGACAGAAAAAAACGCAAATGGAATACTTATTTTTGGCATCACTGAAAAGCATCATACCAATGTAGTGTCCGTAACACCCTATAGGAATTCATACACAAGTTGTTTGGACAACTTATAATATGGAACAAGCCTTCCTTGCAAATTAGATTTTTAAACTATGTATACAGATGGAACTAAAGTTTTACATTTGTGTAATTTACCATGGGTTGGTTGGCTTTTTAAAAAGTTACAGGTTTTGAAATAAATGGCATTTATCAGATTTGACCTTGTGCTACCCCTGATATGTATACTGCATCTAATTTATGGACTGGAGTCAGTCCGAATTGCTTTATTTTTCGTGAATGTCCAAAAAATTATCCAAATAAGTGTAAAATATTTGTGTATTAAGGTAAATAATACTCGAAAATGCTATTTGTGTTGCTTTGTATAGTGTCCGTAACACCTACCACCCCCTGTTGTGTTGCTGCTCATAAAATCTTCAGCGAAGATAGTTTGCTTCAGGATACTGCAGGGTATTAAGCCTAGGGTATCGATGAACAATTTGGGGTTGATGAAATTACTTGATTGCATACTTAATTTTTGGACCCCAAGTGCAAATGGTTTTGCACCCTGATTGTGGCTATACCGAAAGGAAATCATACATGAAGAACAAACATAATGTCCACAACATAAACATGAAAATATATAAATACAAAAGATTAATAGAACAAGAGTCATTATGTGTACATCAGTGAAGTGACGGTATGTTTCAATTTTGGTTATTTCAGTACTCTATTTCAATATTCTATACTTTAGAATAGTTCGAGGGAAAATATAGAGCAAAATTTCTGAATTTTGCTTAACTGATTGATTCTTTTAGAACGCTAGGATAATTGAAGCCGCTTACTTATATCAATAACAAGGCTATGAATAAAACGATCTTTTCGATACGATACACGATGTGGATATTCTATTATGAAACCAATATTTGGAATGACACGGGTATACTCCTAGTGCAACGTTGATTGATGGGGAATGAGATTGGAGCGATATATCGAAAGTCTCAGGAGGAAGATTCAATTATGATTATTCACGAAATCGGTGTATTCTTTCATTGTTTGTGGCCCTCCGATTACTATTATACAAATATTGACTGCCTTTGAGGGGCATGGTTGGAACTATATAGCCCGGGGTGATCTCGAAACTGTACTATGTCCCGAGATGAAGTCGAAGGGCATAGTACAGTCTCGAGATCACCGAGGAGCTATAGTTTTAACCGTGACACGAAAAATAAGCAGTCAATATTTGTTTTATATACCGCATCCCACTTAATTTATGCTAAATTAGGGCATTAAAATGAAGTTTGTCGTGCTACCGTATGTACCGATCAGAGAAATGAAAGTAATTCAATTTTCACAATGCGCAAAATAAAAAATCTTACCCGGCCTACTTCTCTAGACAATGACAGTGACAATGACAATGACAATGACAATGAGTTTTTATTTTCCCATGTCACCCTTTTCAAGGGCATTGAAGAAAATCAAGTATAAACACGTCAAGTAAAACATAACTTGAAGTAAATTAAACGCGTCCATATTATTTCGATTAATGAAAAAGAAATAGAATTAAATTAGATGTACAGAGGTTGAAAGTTTTTGAGACTTGAATTGTATATGACTTAACTAACAATCAATGATAATGTTAGAGGAGTAAAACTGAATAGATATGAATTAGATACGCAAAGCAGTACCCCCCTTCCAAAAAAAAAAAAAGGAAAAGGGTAGTATTTAAAAGATTGCGTAATTAGAGCTGTGAATTAATAATGGCAATTTACTAAGCATTTCGATTAATGAAGGCACAAACTAACTGCGAATGAATTTTAAAAGAAATGAATAAATTATAGGCATCAACCACTAATTAAGAGTGAGAAGTAAACTATCAAAACAATATTGTTTTTAGAGCTAGCGCGTAACAAAGCATGTACTTATGTATTTTACATACACGGAGGTTGAACTATCATGCCCAGTCAATAGTTCTTTCGCTATATGCCCGGCAGTCAGCTAGCGGTTTCCACGACTGCCTCTTTGTCCAATCAGAGGCCTAGAATCTTAGAATAAGGTTTATAATGATAACCATGATTACTATTCAGCGGAATATTCTATGTTGATTATTTACGGGATTGGTGTAATTTTTTCCCCTCCTGATGCAGGCTACTTATAATAATATCGGTCATAACTAGAATTTGCGCATTAATTTTGATTGGAGTATTGCGCATCACGTGACGAAATACAATTCCCACTGTCCTCATGTAAATGAGCAAATATCCAATGTGACGTCCTTAGCCGTGAACAGCACTACTATTTTCGGCTGATCATTTCCTTATTAAGCCCTGTGGGCGAAATTTCGGTATATTTTTTATCTTTCTGCGGTTTTATTTATTGTTGACTTTTGCTATTCTGCCAATGAACGCAGGACATTTATTTTTATTTTTAATAATATACTACTTGATACGGTTACAATTCACGGATGATATCACAAGCAAAATGAGCATACTTTATTGTGACGTCAGGAATTCTGTGCGCATCATTATCTTGGGTGATGATGATGTCATCATTTCGGTAATTTTGTATTCCCGCTATGCAAACACTGCCTGCATTTATTTTGTTTGAATGAAAACATATGTCTACGCTTCGTGGATAAACTATGACGGATAAAAACCAAACATATACTGCCTCTGTTCGAGTGTCCGGTCAAACTATGGTGCCTTCAGTGACTAGAATGTGATCATAGTAGCATTCAGGGCACACGTTTTCAGGCTCCCATAGAAACACGTGTTAAATTAAAGCACTTTTAAAAAATATATATTATTTTTAATAATAAAAAATTATGGATGTGTATAAAGAACTTAATACTCATATTTAATAATAATAATAATAATAATAATAATAATAATAATAATAATCTACTCAGGGTAGCCTCTTCAGTACTATGTACTGTTCTCCCAGAGGGCCCTGCAAGAAAATAACCTCTCGATGAAAATCGTTTGAATTGACGGACTTTAGTAAAATACTTAGAACTTCAAAATTAAGGGCTTTATTTGGGCACTTTTTGCTGAAACAAAAACTGTGAAGGCCGAAACGAGGCTAACGTCGATTCTCGACTTTTCCTTGCAAGCTGCTCTATCATCTCTTTGTCTTGTCAAGAGCTGATGATGGGAAGTAGGTGACCCTTACAATACTGATTTACTGTTTTTTTATTATAGAAAAAACACAATTTTCACAATTCACTAAGTAACTTATTACTGAAATTATCAATTTACACCAAATGGCACCCTAAGAAAACGACAGTAAGCTCAAGATTGTTCTGAATCAATTTGACCTGAAATAAATAAGGCACTTTTGAGTTATTAAGGTTGGAAAGTTAGAAAATGGATTTCCCCAGATGCAGAGCATTTGGGGTAGCAAAGCTTAGTTGAAGGGCACTTTGGTTTTTTTTCAGGGGAGTATTAGACCCTCTTCCCGAAGGAAATATTTGTCAGTTTTTTTTTTTTTGAATGCAAAACTATATCTCTTCCTTCTGACAAAATTTGGTATACGGGCCTTATGGGGAAAAATTCTCCCCATTTTTAGGGCCGTCTGACAACCCATCCCGACGGAAAATTTTGTCAGTTTCTGTGTTTTTGTAATGTATAGTCATACAATTCCTCCTTTGATTTTGATTTGATTTGATTTATTTGTCAAGTTCAGATATACATAGTTCAGATATACATAGTGATAAAGAGCACACGGTAGACATAAAGAAAAAGTTCATGAAAGCTCGAAAGCTTATTTACAATGGGGTCCTAAATAGAACAGAACAACTTGACTGCTGGTAACATGGCTGGTAAGTATTTAGCACTATATACATAATGAAACATATTTACAGGAGTATAACAGCAACAAATTTAAACCGGAAAAAAAAAATCTACACAAAAGAACGAAATAATACATATGAATATCGATAAGGCAGAGAAAAGAATACTGATCTGTATGTCTAAAGCATATCATACAATTGTGTAAATCATGTCACTTGTTTCTTTTTTCTTAGACTCAAGTGATAGGAAATCTTTTAGTAGTCTTTTAGAGTGTGCACAGTTTTCTACTCAGGGCCCTAGCTAGCGCCCCCCCCCCCCCCCCTGCTCAGGATATCGTCGGTAAATCTGCGCTGCTGTCGGGAAAAATGTAAAGGGGAGAGAGAAAAAAATGAGAAGGGGAAAGAAAAAAGAAAGAAAAAAGGAGAAGAAAAAGAGAAAAGGAAAATGAGAGAAGAAAAAGGAAAAAGAAAAGAAAAAGAAGGAAAAAAAATAAAAAGAAAAGAAAAAAGAAAGGGGAAAAGGAAAAGAGAAAAAAGGAAGAAAATGGATAAGAAAAACGATGATGACAAGGTAAAGAGAAGAAAAAGTCTCGGAGAGAGAAAGAGAGGTTCTGAGGTTGTGCTTGCGCGGGTACGGTGCAGACGTTGAGTCGGGGGGAATGATGGACCATATCGGGTCAGGAAGGGCTGTCCCGGCTGTACTTTGTCGGGTATTCTTGCTTAACCCTTCATCATCCTTGGCAAGTTTTGATATTACGCAATTGGCGCGCTCTCTGTATACCGACGATAGTGTATCGTGATGAAGGGTCGTTCAGTAATCGGGTTACCCAGCCCTCCATCGAGTCGGGATTGGAATCTACAGTGTTTATAGAAAATATAGCAATATTTTGTCGGTCTCTCGCTTCGCCCTGGTAGAAACAGCGAGCGGGGTGCCCAGATATTTGGCAAATAGGTGATCAAATATTTTTAGATATCTTATAGGAGTGTATTTTGATGATGAAATAAGAATTCTACCATTAAGAAGAGTGTATAATTTGCCTCGCTCTCTGCACTCACTCGTATAGATGATGGATGGTTTCGCTTTTTGGGCAAATAGACAATCAAATACATAATATGGATATCTTATATGTTTAAATGTATTTTGATGACAAAATAACACTCATTCTATGGAAAAGGGTGTAAAAAATTTTCTCGCTCGCTGCGCTCGCTCGGATATTATTCACATACGGGATGGTTTAGGAAAAGCAAAAGAATTCGGCACGCGAGGTTACCGAATATATGATTTAAATATCTTACTGGCCTAAGCGTATTTTGACGAAATGGCATGAAAAAGAGTGCACAGTTTTCCTCGCTCGCTGCGCTCGCTCGTATAATATTAAAAAACGGGATCGTTTTGGAATTTAGATACCTTTCGGCCCATCGTGTATTTTGATGAAGAATGAATAATCACCTCAACCATGAAAAGGAGTATATATTTTGTACTTGCTCGCTTCGCTCGCTCGTAAAATATTTAGATACAGGATAGTTTTTGCAAGCAAATGAATTCAGCAAGCAAGGTGACCGAATAAATGATTTAGATATCTTATACTGGCCAAAGTGTATTTCGACGAAATAACATGAAAAAGGTGTATATTTTTCCTCGCTCGCTGCGCTCGCTCGTATAATATTTAAATACGAGATCGGGCAAGCGAGGTGACTAGGTATATAATTTAGATACCTTTCGGCCCATCATGTATTTTGATGAAGAATAAGCAGCTCAACCATGAAAAGGAGTATATTTTTCCTCGCTCGCTTCGCTCGCTCGTATAATATTTAGATACAGGATAGTTTTTGAAAGCGAACGAATTTGGCAAGTGAGGTGACTAAATGTATAATTTAGATACCTTTCGGCCCATCGTGTACTTTGATGAAGAATAATCACCTCAACCATGAAAAGGAATATATTTTTCCTCGCTCGCTTAGCTCGCTCGTATAATATTTAGATACAGGATAGTTTATGAAAGCGAACGAATTCGGCAGGCGAGGTGACTAGATATAGAATTTGGATACCCTTCCGCTCATCATGTATTTTGATGAAGAATAATCACCTCAACCATGAAAAGGAGTATATTTTTCCTCACTCGCTTCGCTCGCTCGTATAATATTTAGATACAGGATAGTTTTTGAAAGCGAACGAATTTGGCAAGTGAGGTGACTAAATGTATAATTTAGATACCTTTCGGCCCATCGTGTACTTTGATGAAGAATAATCACCTCAACCATGAAAAGGAGTATATATATTTTTCCTCGCTCGCTTCGCTCGCTCGTATCATATTTAGAGGCAGGATGGTTTTGAAAACGAATGAATTCGGCAAGCGAGGGGGCAAAAATAATCTAGATATCTAATAGACCCATCGAATATTTTGATGAAGAATGATCACTTTTACCATGATAAAGAGTATATGTATTTTTCCTAGCTTGCAAGCGAGGTGACCGAATAGGCTATTATTTAGATATCTTATTGTTCAAAATGTATTTAGATGACAAAATACAGTCAGTCCGCAAGTCCGTATGCCAATGAGTAATTACGTCAGATTTATCCAAGTCGTCTCGTGAATAGCATGACAAAGAGTGTATATTTTTTCTCTCTCGCTGCGCTTGCTCGTATAATATTTAGACACAGAATGTTTGGGGAAAGCGAATGAATTCTGCAGGCGAAGTGACTATATTTATGACTTAAATATCGTATAGGCCCATCTCGTATTTTGATGAAGAATCATCACTTCTAAAATGAAAAGGAGCATCATTTCCTTGCTCGCCTCGCTCGCTCATATAAAAATCACCAAATCTGGTTGAAATTGAATGAAAATGTGTAGGAGTAATCAGTGGCCTCTACACCCCCCCCCCCCCAACGAAAAAGGTCTAGCTACGCCCCTGTTTCTACTGCTTTAATATTATTATGGAGAGAATTTCAGTATTTTGATGGCGTTATAATAAAAGCAGTTGCCAATACTGCCTACTCGTTCGGGCAAGATAAAATTATTTTGACTATATCTTGTATCATAATTATGTAAGTCTGTAACAAGATTAAAATTGCGGCCAGTATAATGATTAGTCCTCGAGTTATATATTTTGTGTGCGTGGTGCAGTATAAGTTGTTTTGATCTTTGACTAACATAAAGTAAACCGACTGCTGAGAGCTCGTTATAGCCAACGTGCGTTCTTGGGCCTAAACAATGCATGAATCTTACCATCTTATTTTGAATGATTTTTAGTTTCTTTTGATCTGACTTGCCTAAATTATTATACCACGCAGCGTTAGCATAGTCAGATAAACACTGAATAAGAGCAAAGCATAGTATACGCCTTGCCTGTAAGTTCATGCAATTTTGGTATCTGTACAAAAATTTCAAACGGGGTTACTATAGATTCTACTAGAGATAAAAAAAAAAAGAAACCTGGCTGGTTAATTCAAATTTTGGTGCTTACGTTAGATTGGGTGAAATCAACCCGACTGTGGGGCCCTTTTGGGAGACTTTGGGACCTTGGGGCCCCAGCGGCTACATTCAGGCTCACAAGCATTTTGCGAATGAGATTGATAGTCTAAGTAACTTTAAGGGGTCAAATTCCATATGTAAAATGTGACTATTTCGGGACAGGCTCCTGGCCTGATAATATGATATGAATTAAGTATTACGCTTTATATTATGCATATTCATGAATATTTACGAATATCTATTAACACTTCGTGGCTTACTAGTATAATAACGCACTGGATGCATGATTCATTCTTAACCCTTGCCCAGCCTCGTGACAATTTTCTTCCTCTCACGGTCTCTCTCTCTCTCTCTCTCTCCCTCTCTTTCTCTAATTAATGAGGGTTCCTTTGGCATTTTGAAATTTTAGTATTACTCCAAATAGCTTGTAAAATACTTTACATCCCCCTTCTATTTTTCTGCTGTCAGTAACAAATGCACAGTGTTCTGATTTTGATTTCATTTTGAAATATTATTTTATTTTTTTCTTTCAGTGACATCAACATAGCAAACAAATTACAATCATGAATTGACAAGTAACTTCATATCTACCACGATACCAGTAAAATCAAAGAAGAACAAAGAATTTATATACGTAAATGTACTTGGAAATCAATATTTATCTTAGTTAACTAACAGTGTAATTAGATATAACTGGTCCTTTACCTGTTTTTCTTTCACTGAAAGAAAGATAAAGAAATAAAATTAAGAAAGAAAATTAAAAGGAAGGCTGAAAGATGAAAAAGAAAAAGATATACACACCCGCACCTCCCGGCAAAACACCTTATCCCTCCCCTTCAGCCCGCCCCCCGCCCTTTCCCCTTCCCCATCCCTGAGCACACCCCTCGCAATCCAAGAAGCATGAGAATCTGCAGACAACCAATGACGCAACTAAAATCTTTCCTCTCTTATCCATAACATTTCTTATTTTATTTCATTATTTTATTTTGAAATATCAAATGTTTTAGTAACAATATCAAATGATTCATATACGTCTTCCCTACATTGCCCAAAGGCACACCAAACAAATATTCCTTTCCATTTCAATTCTTTTAAAATGGGCAGGTTAAGTGCATCACCGATTATCCTCCATAGCGACCAATGTGTTCACAATCATGAAATACATGACGAGAGGTTTCTACTTCCCTTTTGCAAAAGGAGCATAAATATTACTAAGCGCCACGCAGGCCAAATCGATGTAAACCATGATTCTTGAAAATAATCCCATGTAACATTTTGAATTGGAATTGCCTAAGCTTAATATACAAAGTACATTTCCTTGGTCTGAGAAAAATATTTTCAGTGTCTCTGATAGACAAATCAAGTAATTCTCTTAACCGGCTGACTACAGGGGGACTTCTAATTTGCTGTTGAGAATAGTGATATCGGGAGGAGAGACCTGAGGGTTACAGTGATTCAGTTCACTTTTCGCCTCCCAGGCACAGGTGACGCCAAACCACATAATAATAATGATAATAATAATTATACCATCTCTTTGAAACGACATCACTTACAGGGACAATTTGATCTGAAACCATAAATAGAATTTCCTCCATATCTAATTCCTTTTTCCTTGCTTCTCTTAATTGCATTTGCCTTTTCCAACTCGACGGAATTTTCTCACATTTATCTGCAATATATTCCATGAACTAAGACCTTTACTTGTGAAATATGCATCCGTTTTCAATTTACCATCTTTATCTAGAGTATGTTTCGACCTGAATATACTCTGTGATATAAGATCTGCATGACAGAATGGAAAGCCTCGAAAACTTATATGTTTGTTTTTAAAAATTACTTCATAACCTTTGTAACTGCCACAAATTCGTCTCAAATCTTCCGATTCTCACCATGTCTCTAATAGTTCCAAGTAAAATGGCGATAAATATAGTTTTAGCTGTCTAATTTCATACTTGCAGAAGAAGATGAATTTCCCCTCCTATATGCCAAGTACAATAATCAAAATACAATTCCCATTTCATTTGTTGATCTCCACCTTATCGTCTCTGTACCCACATAATTCTCTTAACTTTGATAAAGAATTAAAAATTCCCCCATTCTTGTATTCAAGAAACATAGTAGTCCGCTTTACTTTGTCTTTTCCTCTCCATAAAAAAAAATGAAAGTCATTTTATCAAGTTCATGAAAAATCGAATGAGGAATTGTAGTAAGTGACCCTGTAAACATTAACTTAGAATATATAAAAATCTTTAATAATTGAATTTTACCCATTAAGGTTAAGCCTCTTTGTTTCCACCATGCAAGAGATTTTTTAATTTTGCTCAAAATTTTCTTGTAATTTCATGCCCTCTTCTGCATGTATATCTAAGCTGAAAAATACTCCTAATATTTTTTATAAATGGTAATACTTTTCCAAAAAGGCGTTGTTCCTGGGCTTTCTTGATTAGAATTACCTAGTATCATTACATTTGTCTTTTCTTTGTTCATTTTAAATTCAGATACACTTGCAAAACTTTCAAATATTATTTCAAAACGCTTCATCGACCCAAGATCTTTAACAAAAAGAGTGATATCATCCGCATAAAAGTATCTCTTTACTTCCGTGCCTCCAAATTGCAAACCAAAAGCCAGATCATTTCGAAACACGTGAGCAAGGGTTTCAATACAAAGAATAAACAAGTAGGGGGATAATGGATCTTGTCTTACTCCCTATCGACCTTGAAATACCCGGTTGAATATCCTCCATTTAAACAAAAATGGAGGAAATTTATTGCAGCTACATGCCAGGCCTAATTTCTTCTTTACCCCCCCCCCCCCCCGCGTTTCAATGATACCCCCTTCCTTTTCAAAAGGCGATGGATCATTACATCTGCAATCTACGAGAAGTGTCATGCATGACTCCTCCTCTCCACAAAATATCAGATACATATTCCTCATATGGCTGCAATCATGGACATCAATCGGGGGGGTGGGGGACATGGAGGCCCCCAATTTGTAACACTAGGGGACATAATAGGGTATGTCCCCCCCAAAGTTTGGAACGAGAGACACTTTGTCATAGCAAATTCCCCCTGAAAAATGCGTCGTCATTTATTTTTTTTTCATATTCAAAGCACTTTACTAGCGGAAATTAACATAACTGCAAGTGAATATTAATAGTAATAGTGACAAAACTAAAAGAATAATGATAAAATTGATAATGATGATAATGATAATAATTGTAATAAGAAGAATAGGTATAAGAATAAAGAAGTCTAGAGCGCAAGTACTACAGCACTACTCAAAACACTACATGTACTATGTCAAAAAAGTTCCAACTTCAATTTAAATCATGAACAAATTCAGACATGTACAAAACCAGAAGGAGAACCAACCAAACAAAAAGAAAATCACCCTCAGTAGGTCTGCATGAAAAGAAGAATCGATTATGGTATGAAATTTTCTACGATATATATTTACGATACAAGTCAGTGAAACTAAACGTTTAAAAGGAATTCGAAATACTGATTTCATCACGGCTTGTACTATCCGTACATGTTTATAAGACAGGCATCAAAGAATGTACTAGACTATTTTGGAAGTGTATATTTTCTGGTGCCAGGAAGTTTAAAGGAGAGGAATATCCAAGGACCTATAGTCTGTGAAAAGCAAAAAGAAAAGTAAAAAATATGAGCGCCCTCAAACCCCATCAGCTTCCTTCTTTTACTGGAATGATCATTGAACTTAGTTAATTTGAAAACCTGTCATGCCTGTAGATTACTTTGCGAATATATAGGATTATATTGGACATACACCATCCAACAGGTCCTTTAAGGGTTACATGGGTACTAGTCTTATATCATTACAATTCATTATTGTTCGTTACTCCGGTAGGCCACACCTAGACAAATTTGTCAGTTCATAAAATATGTTTGTTCTGAGACTTCGCACGACTCCGAGAAAATTAATTAGGGTAAACTAAGTGGAAATGTAGGAAGCTGATGAAATGTGCAGGGTGGTAGGGAAAGAAAGAAATACAGACAGACAGACAAATACATCCACAGAGAGAAACCTATACAGGATGTGGTTTCATTCACATTAGGTGTGCCTCACATTTTGACCTGAGAAACATAACTTTTTTCATAATAGTGGCTATTTCCCCATCTTTTTAAAAATGTAAGATAAAAGATCTCTTGGAATTGACTTAAATATCAAAGTTTGTATGCGAAGGGCCTACAAAAGAGTACTTATGGTCCCAGGAAATAACAGAATGGTCATTGAATGTTGTTATATGATTGAAGAATCTTCTGGAAGAAAGTTATTTCCAGTTTTCTTTATGTACTCATAAGCATAGAAATTTCTAGAAAATAAATCATTATTCATAGTTTATTATGATAAGTAACACAAAAATAATCCTAGTCTAGAAGAAGAATATTCTACATTATTTTACATGTCATGGATACTAGTATTGCATTAATATAATTTTTAACAGTCTCTGTTTAAAGCTGTTGAATAATTGGATGCATGTACTAGGTGGAAGCTCCTTGAATACCAATGATTCTTGTTTTGTTAAGCCAGGTGACACCAGGGTGACCAGACGTCCCGTATTTTTAAGAGGCAATCCCGTATTTGAGCCTTTATCCCGCGTCCCGTACGACCCTCTCAGGGACGTCGTTTGTCCCATATTTCACATTTATTGATGAAATAATGGAATATTTAGCCCCAAATTGATAAATAATATACTACATATGCATAACATGAAGTACGCGGAAGCAGAAAATTGCCTCTCTCTTTTTTTTTTTTTTTTCCTCCCCTGCTTCGCTCGCTAGGTTTGGAAAGTAGAATATTTTTCTGTGAAGTCCCCTAGCTAAATTGAACAAAGTACAATACTGTTAAACAGTGACTAATGAACTGGGATGTTAGAAAACATTTAAGAACCGTCTAAGCTCTGATTAATGGCTTTACGTCTTAAGAGCTAATCATGAGAACAATGATAACTATGAAAGCGGATTCTTGATTTTTATCAAGAAAAGGTGCTAATGAAATATATCCCCAAACCACCAAAGTCCAACATCACTGTGAATAC
This sequence comes from Echinometra lucunter, assembly GCA_029962745.1. Lineage (NCBI taxonomy): Eukaryota > Metazoa > Echinodermata > Echinoidea > Camarodonta > Echinometridae > Echinometra > Echinometra lucunter. The sequence continues at coordinate 2,340,403 of CM057161.1, read as the reverse complement.
CCGTATCTCTTTTCTTAAGACATGACAGAAGAGGTTTTCGTCCTAGGAATAAAAATAAAGTCATCTAGGAATGGTACACCCTGTCCCTGTCGATGTAGGCCTACACCCATGAAAATTCTGATCTGCAGCTTGGAGCAACAGAGTGCCTGAGAGTAGGCCTATGTATTTTCTATCTATCAATATGTTGAAAATATAATTTTATAACCTTATATCACTGACCTAAATTATAAACCTACTAGTCATTGCTATGAAATGGTGATAATAATGATGATAATAGTAATAATAATAATCATAATAATAATAATAATAATAACAACAATAATAATAATGCATATAATGGTAATAGTAATCTCAATAATTGCTATGACGTATCACTACGATTTGGAATGGAGTTCGCTTTTGTTCATACAGGGAGGCTCGCAATAGCCCGGAATTTCGATTTTAGTATTCATAAGACTATTCGGAACTTTGCTCGTTACGATTTTACATGTTTGAATGCTCATATAAATATAATGCTATTATATTTTTTTTCAAAAATCGGATCGCAGACGGCTCGTTTAGTGTGCGGTGGGCTTAAAAGGAACAAAATATTAATATTACTAATACAATACAATATTAAGTTGAATGAAACTAACTACTTGCCAGCGCCTGCTATGACTGATTAAAAAGGTGGGTTTCGAGAAGGATATTGAATGATTCAGTGGATGGGGCATTTTTAATATGGTGTGGGAGTTTGTTCCAGAGGGTGGGGGCAATCCATGAAATAGTACGGCCACCGTATCGTGTTTGTTTGTTTTTTGGTACGTGGGCCGTGATTAATTGCATAGATGAAGATGAACGGAGGGATCTGACAGGAGAGGAAGATCGAGGGAGACTATAGGCCTTGAAGATATTTGGGGGTAAGACAGGGGCGGCGCCAGGGAATTTTGATAGGGGGGCAAGATGACTTATAGGCAAATTTGTATACGCTTTGAATTAAAAAAAATAGGGGTATTATATAGTTGCATGACCCAGCCTTCTCTTTTCCCATACTCTTCTTTTTTCCTCCTCTTTTTCTTCCTTTTCTCTTTTTTTTTTCTTTTTGATCACTTGAAAAATCATAGGGGGTGCTCGCCCCCCATGCCCCCTCCCGTAGCGCCGCTCCTTGGGCACGATTATATGTTATTTTGTATAAAAGGAGTAGAATCTTCCGTTTGGTTACTGGATCCGGGTTACCCCTGTATTAAGTCTATGGGAAAGAGGGAATTCAACGGGTTAAAGTAATACGAAAATTAACCGGTAGCCAATGAAGTGAGCGAAGAATAGGGGATACATGGTCACGTTACCTAGTTAAGGGGCTCATTCTAGCTGCTGAAATTTGAATACGCTGGAGTGGAGATATATGAGAAATAGGAGGCCGGCAAGGAGGGAGTTGCCAGATGGGAGGAGACGAGGGCGTGGATAAGTCTTTCAGTTGAGGCGTTTTCGAGGAGTCTCATGAGTTTTCCGATTCTATACCCCAGGATGCTGATTTGCAGAAGTTTTGTGCTTTTGAAGAGTAAGGTGTTTGTCCAATGTAATGCCGGGGTCTCTAACATATTCAGAAGTCTGTAGTACACCTTCCTCAGTTGTGAGATTTGGTAGAGGAGCCGTGCTCATGAACTGCAATGAAAAGTGGATCAGTTCTAATTTACGTTCGTTGAGATGGGGTCTGTTATTGGCCGACCAGACCCTGATGTCTTCAAGGCATTCTTTTAGTGAACTGACAGCGTCGATCTTACCACGAGGTGACATAGTTTAATAAATTTGAGTGTGGAAATTAAGTAAAATGTATCGCGTTGCCATCGCATTTCAGCACTATAAAATCAAGGAAATGTAAACCCACGTAATCTATGAACAATTGAAAGCTTAGTCTTACATTACGAATGATATACTACTATAGGATATCTGTATATTCTTAATGTAATTTTCTTTTTTGTTTATTTGTTTGCTGCATGCAACCATATTCTAGTCGGACATAAATGCCACATATACACATATCACTGGTTGAAAATAATCTGAGCACAACAAAATGTACAAAGTTTTATAATTAAACAGATTGATATATATGCATTCATATGATTGCAACATTCGTTATACATAACACCTTTTCAGGTTTGTGATTTGGGGTGTTCAAATTGACGTTGAAGTCAACTTTTGCGGCTAAAACCAAAAGGCCTCCCTCCCCCCCCCCAAAAAAAAATACTAACAAAGTAATATAAATAGATGAATAAATAAACAAACAAACAGACAAATGATAAAAAATGCTAGCTCACATTTTAACTGTTCAGTAGGAGTAGGCCTACTCTCATGCTAGTGCAGCAATAATAACACTTTCAGTTGTTCACTGATAACCAAGTTGATAATTACATGATTTTACTACAAAAGTGTGGCTTCAAAATGTAAATGAAATTGTAATTAAATTGAATCGTAAATTGATAAATCAAAATTAATTCTATGTCCACTAAACCCCTAAATGAAAACATCACACATATCAGACATTGCGTATAACGATTTTTTTTTTTTTTTTTTTTTTTTTTGGTCACAGGTTGCATTCACGAGTTGGACTTGCTTGCTATTAAAGTGCCTTGTCTGTTCCAGTCATTGGCGATCAAGGCTTTCCATCTACTTCTGTCTCTGGTTATTTGTAATGTGCTGTTATTACTGTTGCCAGTCAGCCTAATGAACTTGTCCATGTACTTTATGCGCTGCCTCCCTCTACTTCTGTTTCCTTCAAGTTTTCCTGTCAGTATCCTGTTTTCTGTGCCTTCTCTTCTCATGGTATGCGCAACAAACTGCAGTTGTCTTTTTCTTATGATGTTACACTCTAAAATATAATTACCCAATATTGAGTAAAACTTCACACTTTACGGACACGAAAAGGAAACATGGTTGTCATTGAAGTAAAACTTTACCCAGGGCAGGTTGTGTAAATATTTCCCAAGAAATGTGCAGTATTTTACTCAGTAGTTGAACACATTATTTGACACAATTTGAAGTGTAAAATTTTAATCATGCTGAGTTTTAAAAAAGGGAACATGGTTGTTGTTGGGTAAAACGTTATACAACACAGCTTGTGTAAAATATTTTCCAATAATTGTACAGTATTTTGCTCACCAGCTGAGCACATTATTTGGCACAATTTGAAATGTAAAGTTTTAATCATGCAGTGTGAAAAAGAGTACATGGTTGTTATTAGGTAAAACGTTACACAACACAGGTTGTGTAAAATATTATTCAACAAATGTAGCAGTATTTTACCAAACATCTGTGTCAATATATTTGACCATATTCCCTTTTTACACAACAATTTGTATCTTTATCTTTTACCAAACTCGGCTTGTGTAACTTTTTGATCATGCTGGTGTTTTGTATAATTGTTGCTCACCTGGAAAGTACATTATTGCATACATTTGTTCTTTTTAAGGTTTTGTTTGTCCCAGAAGAGTATGCAATGCAGTCTGACAGAAAGAAACAGTATAAAAAGTATCTTCTGACAAAACAAAATGTGTGATTTATTTTACTTTACGCAAGCACTATATCCTCAAATCTGCTTATAGAACGACCAAGTGTTAAAGGCTTGGCTGTAAAAGCCAACAAACAAAAAACATTAACACGGAAATGTTAACACCACACTGAAAGGTTCATGATCCAGATACCAAGTCTGGATAGATACGTCTTGACTAAAAGAACCCATTAAAACCTTAACATGGAAATGTTGACATGAAACTGCCAATTTCTTTTTACACTTATACTTTCTCATATAACCGTAGTTTGATTATAGATTTTTGTTTAAACAATGAAAGTAAAGACCTTACGAAATCAGATATTTCCAGCTTGTTAGGAAAACCATCTTTTTTTTTTCAAAACAAAATGTATAATCATTTTACTTTAAAAAGCACTAACAGAGGTCACTGAGCTAAAATTTTTGATGTCGTAAAAATTTCTTATACTAGAGGTGGTTGAAATTATAATAGATCTGTAATATGAGTATTTTGGCACTACTCATCCTCAAATGTACTATCAAAGATTAAAGGCTTGGCTGAATAAAACCATTAAAACATTAACATCGAAATTTTGACACATGACTTTCAAAATTTTGAACACCATATCTACTTTCTTTGTCATAAAACTATAATAGTTAGATTATAAATTGTAAGACAAGAATTGTTGATAGTGGATCGCATAATATGAACCCAGACAATACTAACTTTCCCTCTTTAAGTTACCTATCTTATGTTATAGTGCAATACAAATGAGACACTGAAAAACTTTGGCAAATTACTCTTTCATACAACATGATATCCATTCTAGTTGTCTAAGTTGTAAAAACTGGACACAATATACAGTTTCACCTGTTTCGATACAGTTTTGTATCAAATCATCATTTTGATATCCATTAACTTGCGGGTCCAAATCACTGATCCTTCATTACGCTGTCTTGAAGTGGTAACAGGCACGAAATGCTTTGACCGATCCAAGTTCATGGTCCACCTTCACGCCATATACCAAACTGTCGATAAACCTCCAAATGCCCTGAGTCTGTGGAGCATATTGGAGGTTGAGGATGTGGTAGATCTTGTACGTAAGGTCAACTGCTGCAGCCAAGGCTCTTGTCTCCAGGGCTCTTCTTTCCACCACTGCGAGCTGTTGTTGGGGTTTCGTGATGGTACCTCCCGAAGCCAGATTGAAGGGCTGGCTTTTCTCCTTCTCATTAATCTCCAGTAGATATCTACCCACAGCTACTCCTTCCTGAAAAGAAATAAAGTGAATAGAAAGAAAGTTTTTTTAAAAATAGACAAACATAGCACTGCAGGTCCCTATGTTGTTCGATCTCCAAGATTTTCCTGATTACATATCATAACATGCCATTACCATGGCAATGCAGTTTTCGACACATTCCAAAATTTGAATGATCAAGATTTCACAATAATCAAAAAAAATATTGCATCTTTCACCTGAATTTCAGTCATATCATCAGGAACCCTCCACTGCGCCTTGAACTCAGTCTATTTATTGGACTCTAGAGGTCTAGCACTCACTTTGTCCTAAAAATTCTACAGGAATCTCATTATTTCCTTTGTTTGAAGCAGTATGAGCAAGGCAAAGGGTGGACAATATCTGGGAATGTGTCTTGCCTATGAGTTACTTGGGCCGGCCTACTCTAGACTAGGGCATTTAATTTAAGTTCAGTCATCAGTTTGAAATTACCGCTGACTGTGTACGAAACGAGGCCCCAACAGCGATCTCCCGGTCCCTGGCCCCCGACCCCGGGAAGATCATTCCAAATAAGGCAAGAAAATACGGTACGGTATGGTACGGTACGTGCTGATCAAGTGCAGCACAGTCACAGGGCGATTTGCGCCAAGGCGTATAAACGATATTTAAACAACAACTGTTATACCTTCGAATGCTTCAATGACATCAGGAGGCATGCCCCACTGCCGAAATCGATTTCCGACGTTGTACATCGTCGTGATCACCTACAAAAACGATGTACGATGACGAAGTTTATTTATGCTTGTCATTTCGTTTGTTTCTCTTTGTTTTGTTTTAGAACCCTTGATAAAGGCCTTTGAAGCCGAAAGCTCGGGGAAATAAAAAGTGGAATTCAGCTACGTCCTTCACTGTCTTGAGTATTTTCGTTTTATATGCCACTATACAAGACATGAAGACAAGGCCAATTATGTTAATGGTTGTGCACACCTTACATTTATATATACATATAAATGTGTGTAGGTGTGTGTGGGAGTGTGTGTGTGTGTGTGTGATCAATTCAGAGTATAATACTAATATAATGAGGATAGGAAAAAAACAGGAATGACCTGGGAACACTACCATTTGGCAATATTGTAACGGAATTGAAAATTTTAGGCGTATATTTTTCCTTGGATATAAAGAGGATGGAAGACCTGAATTATAAGGAGATTTTGAGTAAAATAAAAAGGATTCTGGGATGGTGAAACAGAGAGACGTGACAATAATGGGGAAAGTACATTTGCTTAAGACATATGCCTTGTCAAAACTGAACTATGTTTCGTCATCATTAGTTGTTCCAAAGTGGGTAGTAACAGATGTCAAGAAAATTTGTTTTGAATTTATATGGAACGGAAAAGACAGAATTAAGAGAGACATTTGTTACCAGGACTACGGAGATGGCGGCTTAAGGATGATAGATTTTGATTTATTTGTGAAAACTCAAAGAGTAATGTGGTTAAAACGGTTACTTTATGGGAAAAGAAAGATGGGCTGGAAGCTTTATTTTGACTATAGCTTTAGAAAAGTGGGTGAAAGGTTTATTTCACTTTGTAATTACGATGTTAAATTATTAAATTTAAAAGCAACACAGTTTTATTTTGAGATTTTAAGGGCTTGGCAAGATATGGAGGAAAATAGGAATTTTAGTGCAGGAAAAGCCAATCCAATTTTTTTTAATAATACAGATTATATTTCGAGAGGTAAAATGATTTTTGATGAAGACTTGTTTAAGAAAAATATTTATCTAGTAGGTCACATTCTCGAGGAAGAGCAGGTAAGAACAATCGAGTATTTTCATAATTCAGGTTTGAGTGCTGAAAATATCATGGAAATTTGGAAATTAACTGATGTAATTTTGAAAAGCGGAAAATATAATGGGAATTTCCATCATCTATGCTCGAATGACGTACACAATTACAATATCTCTTTGAAGATGTTTGGAAAGATAATTTTACTGAAAGATGTACCTTCTAGAAAGGTTTATGAAAATTTTGTAATAAATTTACAACATCTCTATACTTTACAAATAAGAGATGGCCACAATAATTTTGATATCTCAAAAAAAGAAATCTCAGGAATATTTATAGGACCCAGAATCACAATAATCCTACCAAAAGTAAGAGAATTTCAATATAAATTACTTCATGGTGCAATATACACCAACGAACATTTGTTCAAATTTGGTTTTATAGATACTAATAACTGTTCATTCTGTAAACATAACCCGGAATCTTATGAACATTTATTCTGGCTCTGTAATAATGTTAAAGCTTCATGGCAGAGGGTCATTGAAAAACTTAGTTTGATAAAGCTTCAAAATGCAGAGTGGAAAGATATACATGTGGGAATTAATTGATCCGATCTTGAAGTGAAATTTTGTAATACGGTAATCTTTTTAGTGAAATATATCATTTTTAGGTCAAGGGCAGAAGGTAGAGTTCCTACTCAAGAAGAAAGTATTCAGAGAATCGTAGAATATCGAAATGAAGAAAAAGCAATAGCTATTAAAAAGAACAAGTTAGACAAGCATTTGTTAAAATGGGAGAGAATGTACCGAAATGGCAGGACTGAGGGCGATACCCAGGTGTGATTTGGGGGAAAGTGACTGTGTAGGTGTTATGGGTGTGTGTGTGTGTGTGTGTGCGCGCGCACGTGCGTGTGTGTGTGTGTGTGAGGGGGGTTTGTAGGGTTTTGGGGTGTGTGGGTTGATGTGTTAACAGAATCATTGTGATTTCATTCCAGGGATTATTTGATTTGTGATTATATATTTAATTCATCAATTGTGTTATGAAGTTAAGATTTGTATTATCTAAATTGATTTTAATGTAATGATTTATGTTGAATGAAATCAAATACAAAATATTGACAAAAGGATTTTGGGGGAGGGATGGAAAACAGACAAAAGATTTTCTCAGGTACTATTTTTGATCATTTATATGACAATACTTGTAAATGGATTACGAAAGTGCTTTTTGGGGGGTTTATATTACTGTAATTTATGTTAGACCAATGTATCAATGCACAATCCTGTTATATGAAGAATATGTAATTCTTTTTGTTATGATTTGTATAATATTTAGTTGATTTGAGAGAAAATTAAAAAAATATCATTTTAAAAAAAAATAAACAAATAATAATAATAGCGTAGCATGGATCAAAGTTCCACAGAGCTGTATGTTTACCCATATATATATATATATATATATATATATATATATATATATATAATTGTGATCAGTCTCGGTGATGTACGTTTGCGGTTCTTCGTCATATTATATGTGTGATCCGAAAAGGGGGGTTTACGAAGAGGGCCGTTGCAAGGCATAATATACCACCAATTAAGACCAAGCTTTCGGGCACCTGCCCTTCATATATATATTTGTGAGATCAATTGAGAGAATAATAGCGGAGCATGTATCAAAGTTCCCCAAAGCTGGCCTACCACTTTTGGAATTTTCGCAAAGGTTGAAAAAAATGTCTCCGATGGGAATCGAATCCGGGCCATCGGCTATGAACGCCAATACCTATAAATAACCACTAGACATGGATATATATATCAATGTACGTATATGTATATAAACATACATACATGCACAAGTTTATATAAACATAAAGGTGGGTGTTACTGATCATAATTAAGACAGAGGCAAGGATGAATGTTATGGTTAATGACAACGACACCTTCAAAATTTGTGGCAAACTTGTTCCAGCTTTATATTCTCTCTGCTTTTCTCCGAATGATCAGACACCCTTGTGCCCTTCCCACCGATTCAAAATATACTGGTGACACATCTGATCAAAGGGTATCGTCATCTGGCTAAGGCTATCTCCATATTTTGCGTCACTTCTCCTTTCATATCCCTAGAAAAGGTTCATTAGCATTTCCAGAAGGAAAAAAAAAACGGGATTGGCGTCTAATGAGGGTAAACATCAAAAGGAAAACACCTGCGATCTAAAGTCAAGGAGTACATACGCGTAGCATGTGGACCGACTCTCACGACCTTTATTGTGCGCTGAAAATGTTTCCTTTTCGACATTGTTATAATGACAGCTATTCCCGAGAGGACTGCAAAACAAAGAGGGAAAGGGTGGGAGAAAAATTTGATATAAAGGTGTAAACGCGAGAAAAGGGACCATTGCAAAGCGTAGCACGATTATCCTTTTAAAGAATGAACTTTTATAATGTCTTGATCGGGATCGTAAAATGATAATGCCCAAATAGCTTAGCTTCACTTACTTGACATTTGAATTCATTTGTTCCTCAAACCTTCATTTGGAAAGCGTTAAATTGCAACAAAATATATGCAGTTTGATGAAATCAAACAAGGCTTGACTCGTGAGAAAAGAAAAAAATGGGCCTATATCATTATGTTTCATGTAGTAAAAATATATCATAACACATATAAATCTGTGGCATTACATAGAAACAGAATAGTGATAGTAATTATATAATATAAATGATTGTAAGGATAACAATAAGGGGATATTTGCAACATGAGTTGTAATTATATTACAGTTGGCAATTAGAGAGTCGAATACATGTTCTTTAAATTCGGTCTGTAGTATATCATTTATCGGAGAATCGTATTGAAAACAGACTCCAAGCTTTTCGACGTACACTCATGCATGAAAGAACAGAAAGTTGGTTGTCATCTCGGATTTTTGGCCAAAACCTGTTATGGACTCTTCTAGTCCGGCATACACATGAAGGGAAGAACAAGCTAACGAACAAAAAACAGAATGGCTTATTATTTCTAGATATTATTACTGTGAAATTCAAACTTTCGGGGGTGGTTCTCATCTCATCGGAAAATGACGCAGGCAAATTGACTTTTTATTTTTTATGTTTATGCAATGAAATCACATTATAAGTTATGTTACATATCACATATCTTATTTTGATTGATTTCAATATTATCGAATAATGTTATAATTTCAAAAGAAAGTTGTTTATGATGTTGATAGTAAAGGAATTTTCCATTCTTAAAGAATTAATTTTTTAGATTATTCACTTAATTAATTGATTGATTAAAGTGATAGCAACAGCAAGATTGTGACAGTAACATCAGTGACGGTAATCATAATCATAGTACTGTAATAAACTAATACATCATTAATGCAGCAATCTGAGAATTCTAATTATCATTTTATTTTGTGAAACCATTCCTATTAATAGTTTTGGCAATAAAAAAAGCTATGCTGAAAAGGGGGATCTCTAGGAAATAAAGCCTCCTTACTATTTACTTTATATTTATCGCTTTGATTTACCAGAATTATTCTTGTCAGAACTACACTTAAACCCGCTCAAAGCTAAATTCTCTTGTTCCTGTAGGTTTGATGCAGGAAAAACTTGATTCCAGTTGGCAATGGGTGGCAATTTTCGAAGACTTTATCACGACTTTGAACCATTTCAGCGGTACCACTTTTAGACATTACTTAATGTCTCCACGGACCGAAGAAATTATATATCACCATACGATATTTCCTTTGACAAAAAAGTAGGTAATAACCTTTCTGATGATTATTCCCTCTGTTAATATTACATGTACTTTATGACATGTATGAGCGAATATCTTGGATAGTAGCACATCGTATGAAAAAAAAAATCATTGAACAGAGTCAAACTTACTATTATCAGGATTGTCTGCATCTTATTCTGTAATTCGTTTGATCCATATCATCATAAATGTTTAAACAAATGATCATTAACTATGTATTATAAAAATACCTGTCGAGGCTCAATTCAGTATTCTTTTGTATAAATTTGACAGTGGTCGAGAAAGGGGAAAAGATGTAGAAAGAGAAAATATACATGCATTGCTAAGACAAGGAGAGAGAGAGAGAGAGAGAGAGAGAGCAAGGGAGGGATTACGGAAAGATCATACACTAGATACAACGATGAAGAAAAAGCAGAAGCAGGAATGGTAAAAGGAGGAGGAGGAGGAGAATAAGAAGAAGGTGGAGGAGAAGGCAGAGAACTACAAGGAAGAGCAAGAAGAAATTAGGTTCAAGATTGAAAATTATGAAGACAACAAACGCCTCAGATGTTGGACCAGAACTGCGCGTCAATATTTGTCTCCTCTCCGTATCCGCTATTTCCTGTGGTTGGCAGAATCCTATGTAATCAAATACCTACTACATATTCTTCCACGAGTAAAAGAAAAGAAAAAAAAAAAAAACTAGGAACTCCAAGTGCAAACCCTGCAATCTGATCAACGTGATAAAGGGTTCCCATTTCGACAAACAACGGGTTCTTCATAACAATCCCGCAGCAAAAACAACTTTAAACATGTCTGTAGACGTACAGCATCCTCGGGATCCTTATCATAATTGACTGTCTCCCTTCTTCGTATCTTCCGTTCATCGCTTATTAACACCGCATATTGTCAACAGATTGTATAGTGCATAAATGTACAACCGTTTCATTTTTTTAATGGCTTTGCTTTGCTTTGAAATGTTTTCGTAATTTGATAGAAATAATAAGATAATATAACAAGTACCATCTCTTAAACAGTATATGACGCATTAAATTTACTTATTAATTATGCTTATCAATCATATGGGAGTTTTCCAGGGAAAGCATAAATTTACAATGTAATGTCTCCTCCAAAAACAAAAAAATAATAATGATAACTCCTGGGAGAATATATTACATTGCTTACATTGTAGATTTTTTTTCGCAGTATTTTCTTCTTTTTTTTTTAATAGAGAGACCGAACAGTGACCAACAAACAATAAGCTTGGTCATTGCACCTAAAAACAGGCCCAGAGAACAGACAACATGTACGGTATTTTACTCTAACGTGACAAACAAACACACCACTAACATGACAAACAGTTATATTCATTTACATGAGATTAGTAAAACATGACAAACAGTTGTATTCATTTACATGAGCTTAGCAAAACTATGAACAGGTATCAGTAACATCATATCTCATTTCAGATGAGCCGAAGTAAATGCCCCATCACGAATGAGATTTCGGATGCATATTCTGTAGGTAGGAAATTATCAACAAGATTGGTGCATGCATAACTAAAGTCAACATAACACTCGTTGAATATTGGTTTGCAAGGCTGAAGGTGGCATCATTAATACTAGGTTTTTCTGAGAGATTTATGCCAGAAATACCTGCCGTTCTCAGGACCACCTCAAACGGCGCGATTCTGGCTGTGGGACATTTAAATGCTTAGGACTATACATGGCAAAACCTTGATTTCAGATATTTTACCGCCTCAGTTCTTGTCCTTGTACAGTCTGCTTAAACTTGAGAAAATCATCCTTTGGGCCATTCTCGGTCACGTGTGTGATTCAAATCATGAAAAATAGCCGATTCAAAACAAATTTCTCATAATTTATCTTGGCGCAGAAGTCTCTCATTTTGGAATTTTAAATTACTGTAGTACCCCCAATAGAATGAAGGCAATAATTTTAGAAAAGCGTACATCATCTTTCTTTCAGAAGTCAAATTAGGTCGGTCACGTGTGTGACTTCGCACAGAAATGTGTCTTACTTGTTGGTATTCAAACCTATTTTTCTTGCATTTCTCTGGGAGTGTAAGTTTCCACTTTTCATTACGGCATGAAGGGGATTGCTCTAAACAGTTTTAAAGCCCTTTTCCATAAATGAATGAACATTCTGTTCTTTTAGAGGTGAAAATGGGCCGGTCACGTGTGTGACCACTCAAAAAGGCGGCATTTTTAAATGACTCATTATAGTTGAGAAATTATTTATTCTTATCAAAGAAAGGGGGGCCTTTTTATGTAAAAAAAAAAAAAAAAACTTTTAAGATAAAAGAAATAGAACATGTTATCTAATTTTCGAGCAATGAGGCAAAACTAGATGGTCACGTGTGTGACCAAAAGTTACACTTTCCAGAGAATGGCCACTTTCCAGAACCTAAGTATAATAAGTTATTATTCAAACGGCCATGACTGGCAACTTGGGCGTCAGTTTATGTGATTGGCAGATTCACAGCACACACAAAAAACAAACAAACAAACAAACAAGCAAACAAACAAACAAAAACAACAACAACAACAATAACAAATCACCGAGTTAACAAGACTGAAGAAGCCATATCTAGGGTTGTTTCAGTGAATTAAGTGGAGTGAAAAATCTCTACTTCTGTGGCGGACTTAAGGATGTGTGTTTATAGTCTCCATATATGGGGTATCCCAGTTGATCACGTTATAAGAATTATGACGCTGATAATAATAATAATAATAATAATGATAGATAATGATAATCATAGTGATGATAGTGATAATAATGAGAATGATAATGAGAATAATGACTGTAACAATGATAATAATAGCAACAATAATAATAAGTTCAAGCCCCGTTGACCGAAGGCCACTTGACCGAAGTCCCACGAGACCAAATGCCCACGAGACCGAAGGCCCACGAGACCGCAAAATCGAACATCGCCGTCAATGCTCGGCTCTGACCGTTTCAAATCTCCCTAGGTTTGAAACATGTAATTTCGAAAACGGCTGATATGAAATGAGAGTTTATCGAATATTTTTCCATCTAAATGCGCAACCCCCATGTACGCATTCGGTATTCTTTGCTCATGATTCCTTCCATACTGCTATTTATCTTATTCCGGGGGAGGGGGGGGGTCAGAATATGGGCGCTAAATTATATGATGCGCTCTGTATTACTCTGTGTGGAGGAAAGGGAAATTATATGAGGGGGAATCTTATTTCATTCGGTTAGGTTTTTAAATCTGGTCACATGGGCTTTCGGTCTCGTGATGTTTTTTCATCATTTATTTTCGGTCTCGTGTGCCTTCTTTCAAGTGGTCTCCTGGTCCTTGTTTCAAGTGAGCAGGCCCCGTTACAACCTGACATAAAAGCTTCCTGGCTGATCTAGGGATGGAGGGTCCTTTCAAATGATACAGAAGGCAAGCTTGTTTTGCACTGCTCATCCTGCGGAAAGTATTGAATTAGAAACAAAAGTGAACAATGAGAAGAGGACTTGTTCAGTAATAATAATATTATAAAGCAAATAACCCTAGATTTCTGAAAGAAATCTGGTTGCTGTTTAATATAGCCTACCAACAGAACTTGCAAACATTAATAACTGTAGTTTAAATTATTTCTTCTTTGTTAAAGAAAAATAGAATACAAATACAAGGTTAATACTACCGTAACTTCAACACAGTGATATATATATAAAAAAAAAGAAAACATGCAGGATTGATAGAGTTACGGTAGTGACATAAACATATTAGAGGGAAGTTTGCAAATAAACCAGGTCTATGCTTTTACAGGCCAATAGAGGTTTTGCATGTTTGTTGTTTTTTTATACAGATGCATATTAAAAGTGTCGTAACAGGTAACTTAATAGAATTAATTCTACCCGTTCAGCTCTTTAACTAATACATGATGAAGGACGGAAAGCGATATCAGGGACAGCAATCTATGTCAGATGAAGGTGGTGGCAGTAAGCCAGAATTTGCAGTATAGCTGGTTAATGATAATGTTAAAGAATATTAATTACAGTAATAAAACAATGTAAGGTAGTAAAATGCAGTTCGTGATATTATGTAATAGCATTTTTTGTTTGAAGTAGTATAACTGAAAAGGAATAATTTTTAAACCCTAAAAAGACTGGGGGCCATGATAGCCGTCCCCCTCGACAATTTTCACCGCGAAATTTGAGCCGCCGCATTTCACGCCACGCCACGCCACTTCCTGACTTTTTTCTTTTAAGCCTTGCGTTTCTTTTGACACCAAGATCTCTCGGACAATTTCTGAGTTTTGTGTACAAAACCAATGGGGAAAAAGCATTTCCTTGTATTTCTCCATTATCATCTATATTTTCTTATGTATGCCTAGGTCACAAATCCACCGGGCCCCGTACGATTTTCCAATCCGGCGGCTTGCCGTGGATTTTAGAGATCGTACGGATCCCTTTCGATTTTCATTTCTACGGCGTTTATGGTCACATATTCTGCGGGATCCGGTCGATGCTCGTTAAAAATTGGTGGAGTGTAATCGCAAGACACCCGTCAACAAACCATAAAGTTGCCGGGCGGGTGCCGTACGGTAAGCTTCCGGGCTCCGTCCGATGAACAGGTGCCCGGTTGGGGCCCGGCGGGGGTCCTTATGGCGCCCGGCCAACGCCCTGGCGGGTACCGTGGGTATATATTTATATTCATATTTAATCAGAACATAAAGAACTTCATGCATACATATTGCGCATGCAAGGGCGTTTACCGGTTCTGAGAAGTGGGGGGACCATTAGCGAGGGAACGAAGTGGCCGAGCCCGAGCTTGCGAAGCGAGCGAGGGGGGAGGGTGTGGGAGGGGGGGGGCCCCCCCCCCCCCCCCCCGGTAGGGAGCTTTTTTCATTTCTTGCTTGAAATAATGCAATTTGGTGCATATTTACAGGGTCTTTTGTCTACTTCAAACACATTTTTTTTTACTTCTGATCCCCCCAAAATGGGGAAGGGAGCAAATGACATGATGCCCCCAACTTTCCAAAGTGGGGGAATGTTCCCCCCCCCCCCCCGTCTCCCGCCTGCTGACGCCATATGCGCATAAGAAGTTTTTTATTTATTGTACAAGTACAGACAATAGTAGCTGCATAGTACATGATTTCTCAAGGTGCAACATAGACAGATTCCCTTCTGTTCATTAGCCCTCTTTTTTTTTCTTTGACGATAGTCCCCGTACCTATTCTTGTCCCCCCCCCCCACGTTTGGCTACATAGAGTATCTCAACCTGACGGGGGGGGGGGGGGAGGGAGCAATACTTAATATGAGCAAATGGTGACGGTGACATATACAACATTTTCAAAAGGGGACGAGGGGCAGGCCACTGGCAACGATTTTTCACAGGGGTGCTGGACCCAAAATCACCTGTTAGGTTGAATTTCAATATTCGGGGGAAGGCGAGCAGGGGGGGGGGGGGGTGTCATACAATTAAATTTTCCCTAAATAATTCCGGCCTTAAAAATCCTTTATCCATTTCACTTGTGCTGAAATGAGCACTAAAAGCTGACTTTGGCAGAAAGAGAAAAGGAGAGAGAGATCGAGGGCAATGTCCCCTTTAAGCTGTTATGATCATCTATTCTAACTGAATAGTTGTCCAGAAACAGCAAAATGAGGGGGAAAAGACATATAAATAGTCACAGTTGAAAAACAAAGAAATACTTAAGAAATTCGCAAAACAATAGAAAACATAAGTATTGAAATCATTTTCAGATTTTTCCTTCCCTAATAATGTTTTTAATGTTTGTAAAGAACTTCTTGCATAGGAATTCCATCTCCAGGGCCTTGCATTACCTGATTATTTTTATGCATATAATTTGCATAAATTATAATATTAGATAAAAAATAAAGATTAACATACAAAATAACGATGGATTTGTGTTCTTTAGGCGATTATGGATGTCCGTGCAAAATTTCGCGTTGATCGGTTATGTTCCCGGCCATCATAGACCCCCCCCCCCCGGTCCTCAATACATCCAATGTAGTCGGTAGGGTTTAAGCCATGAGAGAGAGAGAGAGAGAGAGAGGGGGGGGGGGATCGAAAGTGGAAATCATTACTATAATAAAACAATTCCAGATAAGATTAAAAAAAAAAACACGGGCACATGCGTGAACAAATAAGCAGTATTACTATATTTGTTATTATTATCATCGTCATCAGTAGTAGTAGTAGTAGTGGTAGTAGTACTAGTAGCATAATGATGTCATATTTGTAAAAAGTAATCATTCCGCTTTCGTAAAATATTACAAAAACTTAATTTGATACCAACCGATTCGTTGCACAAACAAATTAAATAAAGTCTCCACTATCATTTTCCTCGCCAGTGATTTTGATATCGCTTTATGGCCTTGAAACGTGCAAACAATCAACCTGGTTTATCTGCTCAGTCGGTCGGGTAAAATTGAATTGACTTCGATGCTTTAAATCGTCTCTCATGTTTAATGACTTTACACCAGGAGCACAAGATAATGATATGAGCAAGTCATATGTCTTTCCAGTGGATACAACGCGTTTTGTGATGTCATCCCCAGGTCAGCATAGGAGTTTTGGCTAATGATCCAAATTAATGCCAAAATAAAGACGATTACTGTGTTATATAACCAGTAACTTATTCATATTACAAAGAAGAAATATAGACGAGATATTTGAATTCGTCACTGGAGACGAATTAAGTGGTCTGTCAATATGTTCTAGTAAGAGAATGTCTTTTCGGAGGACACGGACACATTTGAAGAAAAAAAAATAAATAAATAAAAAAAAACACCCTACACCAATTACAGAAGGTGGGACTGCCCTGTAAAACCTGTTTAGATTTTTTTCCAAAGTTGAAAAGTTGAAATTCATTCAAAATTGTCGGAAAATGTCATGAAATCTATCAGGAGTGCAAATCATGCGAAAAAAACCCCGGCATTTTTACCTCTGGTATAAGGCTGCGCGCGCAAATGTGGCGCGCGCGTACGCGAACGTGCGCAAAATGTTGAAATGCTTAAAATGGCCTGAAACGTGTGCAAAATGAATTTGAAGCGATTCTGATGCATTTTTTAATTTTTGCGCGCGCACCGACACGCAGACGTACGCCTACGCGCGCGTCTAGGTATCTAGAATTCATTGGATTTAAATTGACTTTAATCTTGCCAAATATGAAGGAGAAATGATCATCCGTTTAAAAGATATGACTCTAAGGTGATTTTCACAAAATGGCGCCTAGGTAACGTCACGATGACCCGATGAATATGAAAATGATTGGAAAAGCTAGATCTCATTAGGACCGATGACTGACCAAAATTTCGTGCAATTTGAACCAGCCGATTCTGAGATTTCGTATGCACAAAAAAGTGGGTGGAA
Organism: Echinometra lucunter; assembly: GCA_029962745.1. NCBI lineage: Eukaryota > Metazoa > Echinodermata > Echinoidea > Camarodonta > Echinometridae > Echinometra > Echinometra lucunter. The sequence goes on along the minus strand of CM057161.1, from coordinate 2,322,779 downwards.
GAAACAACAATAAACCAGAAATGTAATTCGTCATGTAGACGAATTAGGTGGTCTGCCGTAATTTTCATTTTTCAATGACATTTTGACATTATTAGTGGTGATTTCATTGGCTATCGTCTGAGAAGGAGATTAGCATCACAGAAACAGGACGATTTGATGTTTCAGTATTATGCAAAGTTAACTGAATAGGTTCAATACACGTTCATTTGGGATTGGGTTTTACATGAAGTACTGTACACAGCGCAATGCACTGGACACAGCGCATTGCACTGTACACTACATACAGCTGCACACTACATACAGCGCATTGCACTGTACACAATGCAGTATAATACATTGCAATATACATTACAGGCAAAATAACGCAGTTATTGCATTGTTTCTAATTGTGTAAAAATAGTCGAATAAGATGTTAATATGAACGGACAAAAAAAAAAAGAAAGAAAGAAAAAGGACCCCGCTGTCGCCTGGATTCGAACCGGGGACCTTGAGCATGTGAGGCAAGTGCTTTACCGATAGACCAGAATGTGGCCCATAGAGATAACACGTAGGTGGAAATTGGGATTCCTATATCATATCTTACAGTTAAAATTTCGATATGTTCCCGACATCTGATTAAAAAAATAAATGGACTCTAACGATAGAGAATTTTCTCAGCTAAACATACTCGAAGCTGGGCGGAAATCAAGCAGAAATAACGGAGGTGTTGCTCAAAAAGACGGGAATATAGAATCAAGAATGAAGAAAAGGTCATGTCCCATAGACAATACACGCAAAATATGAAACATTGACATGCCTTCGTTTATCGTAAAATTAGAACATGAAGACGTTATCAAAATGAAAAATGAAGGGAATTGATGTATAAGAGCATTGTCTCAGCTACAACATACTGAAATCCTGGTGAAAATTGATTAACAATAAGCGAGATAGTCTTGATTAAAGGTAAAAAATATGACGTCATAATTGAAAAAATGAAATTTTGAGTTCACATGAGAATAGTGGCGACGTTCCCACTATTTGACCCCCCATTTTATTAATGAAATCAAATCTTCAACTCATAGGCTTTCAGAAAATGTAAAAAAAATTGGGGGGTCCCCATGCTTTTTAACGGGTTATGGCGGATTTTAAAAGGGCATGTTTTTGCATGTTTTTACGTTATTTGCCCCAAGCCCTCTAACCTCCGCCATTAGCTTTCGTCCATTAGAAGCCGAAATAAGCCCTTCTAAATAATTCATGAGCTGTCATGAATTATGCATTTCGTAAGATGCTCCACTTCACACAGCGTACCCACATGACAAATAGTACGCGAGGGGAGACAATGCAGACATCAGCGCAAGTGAAAAGGTCAGATCGCGTAATATATGTATTTATTGTAATTTTATTCACACGTTCCGCGCTGCCCGCGCAAGGGATGTAGCATATCAATTTCGGCCATTCTGATGCGCCAGTTGACGCACTTAAAACTGGTTATCGATCACAATTAAACAATAGTACGGGGGCGAAGCCTCCGATCTATCATTTTGAAACCATTCTTCTTTCTTGTTTACCTGACTGGGTACCCACCATCTGTATTATATCTTCGAGTCGATAATTTTTTTTTTGATTGGTGGCCTCTACAAGGGTTGGTTGGAGCCTTCTTTAAAAAAAAAAACATTTTCTACGTGAAGGTCTGAACCCTCAAATGAATAACCTGTTATAATTTCTTTCTAACTGTATTTCAGTCTTTGTGTACACAGATTTAATTTTAAAATTCACTTTCATTCATTATCAAATCCAAGCATTCATTTATTTATTTATTTATTTATTTTTTTTTGTTCACTCTCTTTTGCACTACTCCTTTCACCGGCTAATCTGGGAGGTGGGAAGAGATTATGAAGGCACTCTGATCGTGGAGAGAAGGGGAAAGAGAACTCCAAGAAGAGGGAATAAAAGGGGGAAACTGATCTGATGATGATAATAATCAAGTAGAAAAGAAAGGGAAACAATTACAGAACTAAAGAAATAATGATCACACATTACCCCATTTGCTGTACATTTTACAAATGCCATTTCTGCTCTCACACTCCTCAGTCTCCACTAGCTCATTCACAGATTTTACTATCAAAAATACTTCTTTTCAAGATATCCACTCTTTTTCACTCGGCACAGTTGTTCACTTTCTTTCTCTTGTAGCTTTGCTAGAGCAATTTAAATTTGACACATCCTTCTATCTTTTCACTTTCTCAAGCCTTCACACTTTCGGTTTTCCTTCATGGCCGTACGCAAATAGGGGCTGCTGTTCCCCCCCCCCAAAAAAAAAAAAATTCAACCCCCTCTTTTTTTTTCTCACTTTTTCTTTCTTTTTTGGAAAATTCCCTAAATTACAGTCAGATCATTCTATTTCAATTCTAAAAATGCAAAAGCTCCCACTCGGTCACTTTGTTCCCTCGCTTGCACGTTTCCTAAAAACTGAACAAATTCTTGCCCCCCTCCGAGAAAAAAATTCCTGCATACGACCTTATTTACTTTTAACAGCCCTTCACATTACACATGTAGGTACATTGTATTACCCCCCCCCCCCCCTTAAGCATAATTTCTTAAGGGATATTATTTTTGGTACACATTATTTCTTAAAATGCTGTAAAAACAGGTTAATCTTCCAGTGTTCATTGCATGTAGGGGGTCTAAAATAAAGATAGGCCATTCAGTCATTTGTGGATAGTAAACTTTTAATTAAAATAATAATTTAATGATTCAACACATTTTAACTTCAAACATACAAAACTGAAGTTACCTCGATGTAACATTTGCAAGCATCTTGCAAATCTTCATAGAAGTCTAGGGGTTAATGAATTCCTACATCCTTTGATTTAGATTCCTATAAAGCAAATATAAAGTAAAAGCCTTTCTTATTAATTCTAAATTTGAGATGGCAGTTGACATTGTGTCCATTTAATTCTCTACGTATAACTCATGCAAGATTAGTTGACTTTATCATTTTAAAAGATAAGAAATCCCCAAATATTTACTCTGTAGCTTTCATTTAATGCGATATTCAATGGGACATTTAGTGATAAATTATGTTAAAATCATCTCTTTAAAAAAATCTTTGCTACTATCTGAAGAAAGCATTTTCAGGGAGTAGATGTCATCTGCAGTCACCGTCAAGGCTGTAGTCTAGGTGAAAGGAAGGATGAGCCAAAATCATAATCCAGAACTCTGTGGAGAAAAAAAACAACATAATAAATGTATATCAGATGCATTTAATAAGGATAACATTTGGACACCTGCAAAAAGGACTAAAATGCACAAGGTAGGAGTGTGCAAGTGAACAAACCAGCTACACATATTTTGTCCTACTGACATTTTAGAATTTCATATTTCTGATAGCCCAACTGGAGCATACATGATGCAGACGAGATATAAAATAAAAAATGCTTCTGAAGTAAACCTATGCTCATACGGTAATTTAGTAATACTTGGTAATGAAAGGGACTTTGAGTCACAAACAACATTGGACGGGTCAGATTATGCACTGCATGATGTAATGTTACTGAAATCTCGTAAATGTAAATACATTTATTTTATAGACCACTCTATGAAACCAATTAAAGTACTTTGGTAAACTAGAAAATTAGAAATGAATCATCTATGACAGTAAATCAAATCTAAGACTGCTTACACCTAATGTGGTCAATGATGGTTAAGGGGATTGGTTACTTATAGCAGCAAACTTACTCTCAAATGTTCAAGTCATGCATCTCTTCTTTGTTCCCTCAGGATTTGTCAATTCCAGTCTGCATCAATCATCTGCTATGGCATCATACTACATTAAAAGGAAATTTTAAAAAATATGACTGAATGGGGTCTCTACATAGCTAAATAACCTACTTCATAATTATGTTTAAATGAGATAACCTTCATACACATGAATGCTTTGAAAATGGGGAGCAATGATACAACTTTACATTAATCTACACAATAGCGAAAGCACATGGGAGCTTAAATCTAGATAAAAATTTGCATTCATAACTAAAATTAACAACTGAAATTTTTCAGTTTCCATTCAGAACCCATACAATGAAAAATTAGTGTGCCGACCTGTTTACACACTAGCTACATTTGGCAATAAATGCTGTCTATTAATCTGCATTAGGTGTCACTCTGATCTCCTGTACAAAGGATCTCTGGGAAGTCTCCCCTATGTCAAGCTTTGTCAACACAGACAAATTTTGTTATAGAATGGGAGAGGGAAAATATTTACATGTGCAATGAAACATACTCTACAATATATAGTTAGAGATATGAATTTGTGTTACAAGTGTCACTTTACAGGATTTTCTGCTCCATCCTCGACTTGTAGTGACATGTAGTGGACATGTTGCGACATTCATCAGTAGAATTTTTCCAGCCTTCCAATATCTAACTGTGTGAACAAAAAATAAATAAAAATAAAATTGATTAAAAAATCAATATCACTGTACCAAGTTGTAATTCATTTCTGACTGAGATACTTACATTGAAATATACATGTAGTATTTTTAGTTCTATCAAAATTTTATCTTTTCATGGTGTATCCAAGATTTTAGATTTCCTTCATGTAGAAACAGAAAAGCTTACCACTGAGTTACAAACATCCACCCCATAAAATGTTTCAGTTCTGCCACCAAAATAGAACAGGACTATTGTAAACTGCCATTAACCAGACTACGAAGAAACCATGCATGTATTAAACAAGTGTCTGAATAGCCCACTCCCCCCCCCCCCCCCCCCATCCCCCCCCCCAATTGAAATAATAAGTAAACATAATTACAAAAACTAAGAATAAAACTGAATAAATCAAATACATGGAATAGCATTCACACAGTAGCATCTTCTATTTATGTTCAGAAGGGGGTAGGGTGAGAGGGCTAAGTAACAGTGTGTCCAGATCTACTCAAGATTTTAAGACACTTCCAAGAGGTTTAACTGTTTTGCCTAAACTTTTCAACTGAAGAATGTGGTCATTCTTAGCTAGATTCAACAGTTAGAAATAGACTAATGCTCATTCAATAATTGTTTCAACTTCAAATGTTTGGAGTTTACAAGAGTAACAAAATGGCAAAAGCATCAACTGGAATCGTTAGCGTAGCGTTTTAATTGTATACTCTCCAGCCCGCAGTGAGTCCAACTAAAGTTACACAAAGCCTATTAAATAATTAGAGTCTACGCTCTAATGGAGTGTTCTCAAATTCATTACTGTGATCATAATGTGAATAAGAAGGAAAAGTGTTCTGGAAAATTTTTGTTGTTACCTGTCGCTTCAGAGGATTCTCTGCTTCACCTGGGGCCTATATTACATGTAGTGATGTTCATCAGTCGAATTTTTCCAGCCTTCCAGTTCCAATATATCCATCTGTGGGAACAACAACAAAAAAAAAACAGAAAAAGAGAAAGCATTATTACAACCAGGTAAATTGCAACATCTAGCATAGGTCTAACCATGTAGTATTTGATTGTTACTTCAAATTGCACTCTCTTTAACAGCGGCATTTTCTATCTTCAGAAGAGCCAGAAGTGGGGTGAGACTGAGAGGTTGAACAAGATTTCAAGATTTCAAGATAACTTATTGTCATGTATAAAAAATACACAAAATTTGTTTTCGGACATGATAAAGTGCGTAAATGAATACAAATAATAAAGTGACAACTTGATCCAACTTCCAAGTATACAAATTACAAGTGGGTCCAGATCTACTTTAGATTTTTTAACAGAATTTCTGATAACTGTTAACGTTAGAGCTTGTAAACTGTCGATGAATGTGGATAGTAAGACCTAGAGTAAAGGTCACTCAATAATTGTGTCAACTTCAAATGTTAAGCTATGGTGGATTTTAGAGGGGCGTGTTTTTGCATGTTTTTACATTATTTGCCCCAAAGACGAGCGCACGGATTTTGCGCGCGCGTGCGACCTTATGGTTAGTCGAAATCAGTTTTAAATTAATGGAAATTGTTAAGAAAAGTGTCAGGAATGCAAATCAAGTGAAAAAACGGCGTTTTTACGTTATTTAGGACCTGCGCGCGGACCCGGACGCGGAAATTTTTGAAATGCTTAAAATGGCCTGAAACGTGTGCAAAATAAATTTGACTCGATTCTAAGCATCTTTAATTTTTGCGCGCGCGCTGACGCCCCGACGTACGCGTACGCGTTCGTCTGGGTGTCTGAAATTAATTGGATTAAAATTAACTTTAATCATGCCAAAATGAATGAGAAATGACCATCCGTTATGAAGATATGACCCTAAGGCGATTTTCACAAAATGGCGCCTAGATGACGTCACAATAACTTGACGCTGAAAACCTTGCTGGAACTTGTTCTCAGTAGGCCTGATAACTGACGAAAATTTGACGAAAATTGAACCAGCCGATTTGGAGTTATCGTGTGCACAAAAAAGTCGGAAGAATAAAAATACAGGAAGAAAGAAAAATCTGACGAAAATAAGAGGTGATCTGTCCAAGTTGACAGACCACCTAATAAATAAAGAAAGAAAATTCTGACGAAATCAAAAGGTGATCTGTCAAAGATGACAGACCACCTAAATAGAGAAGAAGGAGTGATGTTTTAGTTGCTATACATGGACATCACACTTCTTATTCGTCTGCTTGACGAAAAGTGGGTTATACCAGAACTTTTCACTCCATGTCTGCCTTTTAGAGAACGAAAAATGTTGATTTTTTTAAACAGAGTAATGAGAAAAAGGGCGATCTGAAAACCAGCTCTGGCATCCCCTACCAATTGTTTTTACGTGTATTATGTTTTCTAACATCGTCGTAACTATTAAGATTTATCGTGGTATGGCTCCATGAAATCGGTTATTTCGTACTGCTCGAAAAGAGATCTTCTTGCACCCAACTGACCACATATTCACCCTGCAGGCAAGGGTCGAGCCTACTTCAGTTTAGGGTCGAGCATGAATGACTATTTGTTGAAAGAGTTATTGCAGCCATAACATTTAATGATTTATGCTTGCTGTTTTGTATTCTTTTATTTTCTTATTAATGTCCTGTGGTTATGAAACAAAAAAAAAAAACTATTTGTAACATATCTATAAAACGATAAAATGGAGAGAGAATATCTTCATACTGAGGAGAGGCGGGACGTACCTGATAGCTACTAGACATTCACATACTGCAAGGGGTATATTTTTGAAAAAAAATATCATTATGAATCGTTAGTTGCTGGTATTATTGCATAATATTGAATTAAAGAAATATAATACAGCTCAAAATAATGGATAAACATTACCCGTTACTCTTTTTTCCCCTTTAATTTAAGGGTAATTACTATAGTATACTGTCCTGCCCTATTTTGCTTTCCTCCTTCGTTTAAATGAGACAATAAAAATCTCACATCTTTATTCTAGTTTCTATTTAGAATTGTTTTCCCGATTTCGTCTTGTCTTTTCTAGCGCGGAGCTTGGGGAGTTTTCCTCTATAGGCCGCTCGATATTTTTGGCTCGAAGGCCGGCCGGTATCACGGGTAAGAGGGCCAGTCACATTGAAATTCCCTAACGCATTTTCAGTCTAAGTTCGCCCATGAACGCACACTTCTTGAAAAAAAAAAGTTTTCTTCTATCTGTCCGGTGTAGATGACGTCATACTTGACGCATACCAAGTTTCACTTCCATCCGTGTCACATCATGTCATCATGTTGATTCATCACTGCTTGTTGCGCTCCTTTAAGACTGTCCTTTAGTCGAGGCACTCGGGTAAATTTCAGGGCAGAAAATCTATGCCGTGTTCTCAGACGGATTGTTTACGACAGGGAACGTGATCATGAATTTGATGAGATGGAGGGAGAGCGGGGAGAGATGAAACCATCTTCTTTAACTCCTGGTTCTCGAATACTTTTTAGGGAGGGGGTCCTGACTCTGTCTCCAATCTAACATGCTCTTTTTTGTGTCTGTCATCCGACCCTTTGGACTTTCTCTGTCTCTCTCTACATGTTTCTCATTATCACGTTATTATATATACATTCATATTTAGAGAAACTAAAAAATACGTCACCGTATATGCCTGTGATTATGTACCGTACGTAACAAAAGTAAACCGTAAGCCAGTCAGCAGAAGTGATCTATAAAGACCTGTATACCAAGGAACCAATATGATGTGGTGGCTACAGGGACAATGCATTGCATAAAAATGAAATAAGTTTTAAGAGAATTCTGTAGGGAAATACAAAGAAATATCTATGCTTGTATGCTTTTTACTGATGTCATCCCTACAACATGATTTTAATATTCACCCCATAAAACAATATCACAGCACAGAGTTGGGCTGCCTATAATCCGAGGAGCATAAAAATCGTCATTACAGCAATCATTTCTAATTTCTTTAACACATTGACACATTGACTTTCCAAAGTCGATGGCACTATGCCAAACTTTTCTAAAGTTCATAATTTGTTTTAATCCAGACTTTTTAAAAGTCCCCATGATTGTGGGTGCATGAATTTGAGGTATCATTTTCATGTGTATTCATTTAGATAAATCAGCATGTATCCTCTTTTCACTCCATTATTCCTGTTTTAGGCCTCCTGCTATAAAGAGATGCAGTATCATGTTCGTCTCTTTCTCTCCAATACTTTTCTCCTTCTTCTTCCACAGCTGGACTATATCATTCATTACTGATATTTTATTTCAGCTTCTTAAAATCAAGTTGCCTTGGTTATATTCTAATATTACAAGTCTATTTCTTGTCAGCGGATCAAAACTGTCCCGTTTACCGGTTTTGACTTCACTGCCATGCATACTCGAAGTCTTCTTTTCAGTTAATATGCTCTACTAAATGTGTTTATAAATATCTATGTATACATATAGAGTGTGTCCCAGAATAAACGAAACCGAGATTGATCGATGTGTGATCATATATTAATCACAGTTATGATTAATAAGTGGCACATATTTGTAAAGCTTAGATCCTCTTCTTTCATGAGATGCCACTCATATGATACATATTTCACACATTAGTGAATAAAGGCAATGTGAAGTAGGGCTACCTAAAATTCGTTTGGCCAACGATGTTCAAATTTTAAAGAGATATTCACATTTCTAGAAAGTTCATTTTTTGCCTTTTCGTTTTACACCTCAGTCATGAAAAATGAACCACAGATGTCAAAGATAACTTGAATTGAAACTATGATTGCATTTCCGTGATTTTCAAAATATATTTTTTTAACTTCTCACCAATAATTATTCGCATAAATGGATGCGGAGATAGTCACGCATGGTCTAAAAACTCTGGTGTAGATGATTGCATTTCCGTGATTTTCAAAATATTTTTTTTAACTTCTCACCAATAATTATTCGCATAAATGGATGCGGAGATAGTCACGCATGGTCTAAAAACTCTGGTGTAGAAACCCCTCCTAGTCCCACCCTCCTCATCCTCATTGTCCATCATCACCCCACCCCACCCCACCCCATCCCAAATCCCTCTCAGAACTAATCTCCCTCAAGCTCCCTCTCTCCCTCTCCCTTTTTTGTGTGAGGGTGCATGGGAGGAGGTGTGCGTGTGTGTTGTGTGTATTGTGTTATGGTCGTTCGTTCATCTGATCAATAGATTTATTCAAACAAAACTGTGTATACCGCATAGTTTGCATATGATGAAACTCATCCCTCCCACCCTCCTCCTCATCTCCACCTCATTCCTAGCCCCCCCCCCCCCCTCGGAACCCCAAACTTTCAATACCTCACACTTCCTCTCTCTCTCTCTCTCCCCCTCTGTATGCGTGTATGTGTGTCTAATGGAATTATTTAGTTAAATAACACTGCATAGCTGTCAACACTCAAAACTAAATTAACTTCTTATCTTGTTTCCATAAAAACAAAAATATATATTCATAAATTCAGCCAGACATGACACTCTTACATACAGCAAGCTCAGCAACTTGCTGAAGGCTCTCAGAATAGAACGTCCCCATTCTGTGAAACCGTAGTAGGTCCATGGTGAAACACTCGTTGAACTATTGTTAACTGTGTGGTAAGGCAGAAATTAAAAACCTACTTCATTATCAATCAACTTTTCATATCATTTTGATGGGTTTTTTTCACTCACAACTCCATTTAGTTGATGATCAACCATGCATGAAGTCTTTTGTCTTCCTTGTTCACTTCCAGGACAGAGAGCGAGTGCAAACTGATTCATTTAATACATCATGGGAATGCAAGCATTACTTCACACAAACTGATCTTAGTCATCCCTGGCTCACTTTTATCCATTGAGGAGTCATGTTAAAGAGCAGAAAATGAACTGTTGATGACTATTACTTTCATATCACAATAAAAGCATTTTCATTTCTATCTCTTTGAATTTGAGGTTACGTTGTGCAAAGGACTTTTGGTAGCCCTGCTTCATATTGTTCTCATTCACTCATGGTGCAGTATTGATCATAATGAGTGATGTCTGATGAAATAAGAGGATCTAAGCTTTACAAATATGTATTAGTTATTAATCATAATTTGATTAAGATATGAATAAACATCGATACATTTCGGTTTCGTTTTTTTTCTGGGTCACACTGTTTACATGTATTTCTTCCCGTTGGCTCTTTTATTTCATCTTCATTTTTCTCCTGTGTCCCTCCTTCTCTCCACTTTTTTTCTTCATTTTACTTGTCCATGCGTCTTTCTATCAGCATCTCTGCATTATGTTTGACTGTACCGTTTTCTGTCTTTCTCTCCCTCTCGCTCTACTTCTCGGTCGGTTTTCACACCTGGTCCTATTCGTTTCCATTACACTCCTCTTTTCCTGGTTGTCCGATATACTGCCTTCATCTGTTTCTTTTCCTCTCCTGGTCAATTTGTCATTCCTTGGATGTAGACGCAATTTTCTTTTGACACCCATCTCTCTCTCCCCCTCCCTCCCTCTCTCTCCGCCTTACTTTCCGTATGAATTGATCAAATATTGCTGTTCTTGCTAGAAGACCGATCTTTTTCTCCTCTTGCCCTCTCACCCCCCCCCCTCTCTCTCTTTCTTTATTGACATAAAATTAGAAAAGAAGCAGACACATTGTTGTAACTGTCAGAATCTGCTGTCGATATTTACTTTCCCTAACGGTGCATTATCACAGAGTAATGTTATTACACTTGTCACCTAGTTACCCAAAAGGCGCCAACAGAGCTAGAAACGAGTTTAATGATATCCACGGTACTTTTTGATGGAGAGAGCAATCATTATGTACATGTAAAGGAAGATGAGGAGTCACTGTATGTGTAAGTGCTGGTGTGACTAACCTTGGGATAACCCTGTTATGAGTGTACTATTTTCATACACCAGACACCTCTCTGGCTAAAGCGTCATAACTCGTTACGAAAATTACAGAGAGGCCTTTTTAGTGCCTAAAGAGAGAAAATGGAGAAACAAATATGTAATGCACTTCAAAGCTATAACTTCACAGGAATCGTTATGTCCCGGACTCCATGCGTTGTTAGGTTATTGATGTTGTCACGCGCTCTATAGCCGCATGGATAAATGTCCTACAAGCAGTACTTTGTAGATTAGATTGGATTTGAAATAATACGTGAACATCATGTTCTTACAAACGTCACTAATAGTTATTGTCATTCAGTAACGACAAGAAGTATTGCAATGCTCACAACAGGAATATACGCAGTGGACTACTGTCAGACCTTCGTTACAAAGAAGTTTTAATACATCTTTGTTCCATGATTTTCCAAATTACAGCAAATTTCCTATGGTGAACATAATTATTGGAATTTAATTCCACATCCGATTTTCCGTATATTTTGTTGATTTCGCTGGATAACCACGACCTCTGATGACGGCGCTCATTCTGCTTGTCAAGGTCTTTGCAACGGCCCAAAGGAATCTATCTTCTTTTAGTGTGGGCATTTCCTGCGCCCGCTTTTGGGTAGCTTATCGGCAATACTTCTAAAGTCATGTGTATGCGAACTCTGTAAAAAGTTTGAAGACAGATACAGATTAGTATCATTATTTGGTTCAGTGAACCCTCAGCGCTCATAATGGCAATGTGTTGCCTTGGGACTTTTGTCTCCTCCCTTGTTTCTGACATGATGTCCAGTGTCTGGTGATGTGCTGATCTCAAAACAGAAGAAAGGACAAGTTATGCAATGATCGTCATCATTAAAGATTTTGAACGAAAAAAAACACAGTACGCATGAAGGCTTATTTTTCCCCAAAAAAAAATCCAAAAAAGAAAAAAGGGCATTAATTCTAGCCATGTTGCAATACTTATGGACAGTGAGGGCATTTTAGTAACCATCTAATTCAATCATTATCAAATTGGATAGGGAACGATAACTACGTTGTACATGGGAACAATAATATGTGCATTTAGCCCATCGTGAATAATCTAGGACCCCTTTAAAATGAATGATAACCCTGAAGGAAGGCATTTTATGACTTTCAAAGAACTATTCTTTTTCTTTTTTTTATACTTTCTTTGAATTCAGATATATGGAATCATATCACCTTGGCATTTCCAGCAGATCGCATTTAACTACCTTTAATGAAACAAAAATTTTACAGGCATTAAAATTTCCGGTTGGCGGGATATTTTAATTAATTTAGAAAAGAGTAGGAGGCCAAGGCTTGATACGTGTGGGTGCACGTTATTAGAAGGAATAACTAAAACATATTTGTTCATTACTTAAGTTCATTCATTATTCATTTCTGAATTGAATTAGATATTGCAACCCTTGCATTCAGGTAATGAATGAATAGTTATCTTAAACTGTTCTCACTTACAGTGCACACAACAACAAAAAACAAAAAAAAAACAAAAAAAATCTGATGCCTCCTTAAACGGATGAGGGCACGTATAGTCGATTAATAGTTTCTCGTCCGTTTTATTATCATTTTTTTCGAAAATGAGGAGGAGGGATTCCATGTTATTTGATATTTGATATTTTTCTAAGATGGCCGCCGCGCGTAAAATGCTATTAGGCAGGGCTTTTCGTTAATTTATAATCTCTGGCAGTTCTATTTGTAGCAAATACCTATACAAGTATAAAAAAATATATAAAATAAAAAAAAGGAATGAAATATAGATTTAAAAAAATTAAATGAAATGCAAATTTATGACAATATCAAATACTGTAAAATTCAAAAGGCACTGTCATCGTAGGACAACGCTTTATCCCCCAGTGGGATGTTTTTTTATTTTTTTTCTTTTCATAAATCGTCTTCCAAAAAAAAAGAAAAGTAAAACAGTTACTAGTTCAAGTAAAAGAAATAAACTATGGCATAGATTAGCAGAGGCTGCTGTTATAGCGATCAGTGTATGTGTGGGAGCAGATCTTTGTGGGTGTGTGTGTGTGTGTGTGTGTGTGTTTTAAGAGTTACTGTGGTGTGAATCACTGTGAGAAAATAAAGACTAACCGTCTGAGGAAGATAGGAAAACCTTTAAGAACTCAGATTATTTCAAAATAGTTATCATCAAAAAAAAAGAAAACTACTAAAATTATGACTAAATTTGAACTCCATGCAGGGGCGGCGCTACAGCAGGGACAGGGGGGGGGGCCGCCCCAATGAGTTTTAAAGTGATCAAAAAAAAGAAAAGAAAAGAAAGAAAGTAGAATATGGGGAGATAGAGCAGGGTCATTTAAAATGTAAACCTGTGGGTCATCTTCCTCCCCCCCCCCCCTTATCAAAATACCCTGGTGCCGCCCCTGACTCCATACCATTCAAAACTAAACTGTAAAAATGTAAAGTCAATCATTTAATCCTGTTTATTAACGGATTCCTGTTCTGGAAACTTATTTTGCTGTCAAAATAGTGAATTTCTCCGAGTTTTTTTTTCTAACTCAATAATGTTCCTAATTGCGATCGTAAATATGTTATCGCCATCGTATCCGCATGTGATCACACTACACAAAATGATCAATATTCATGTTTCAGTGAGATCGCACCAGTTGGAGAATTTACTAATTGAAAGCTAAATGGACTTCAAGAAACAGGAAGATAACATCAGATAGTCTTGAATGAATATCTTTTCTGTAAAAATGAACTGTTCCTTGAGATTGTATCAAGTGTAAAACGGACAGGGCCTAAAAGGTGCAATTTTAGACCGGCACAAGCCATTTTAGGTCTGTAGAATGTCACGTGGTTATCCCACTTGTAAATATCGAGTAAGGTTTGTAAATGGAAATAACTCATCTGAGTCTCGATCATCACACTTGGATTTTGGACCTCCAAGTTTCCATTAAATACACTTTTATGCAGTATTTTAAATTATGAAATTCTATTTCACCTAAGCAATATTATGCTTTTTCCTCTAAAATGAAATATAGATCCATTACTGATGGTAGACATTTGGCTTTTGTTTTTCCTTTTTTTTTTTTCCTTTCCCTTTTACACTATAATAGGAAACAAAAAGGAGGCAGTCGCCAAAGAGGAAGCGGGCGGGGACAAGAATCTATTGTTCAGTTATACTTGGCATTAAGTTGAAGTAACGAAGTTCCATTAAGTGTCATATTGACGCATATAATAGTTTTACAAAGCAATATGTGGTTTTCGGCAAATGTTTGGCTGTTCCAAATTATATAATTCACCGGGTTCAAAGCCCCGCAATTCAAATGTCAATGGGTTTTGACATTTTTTTCTCGAAAAAGGTTTGGCATTGTCTAGAATCACCCTTTTACATCCCAAACCATCACCGAAGGCGTTGAATATTATCTTGACAACTATGATCATCCGTATGCTTAGATGTATCATTGGTAGATTTGCTTTTGTACAATGTAATTGGTAACATCATTTTTAGATATCCATGATATTCACTAAAATGAGCCTTGTATTACGATGTTATCGGGAATAATATAACTTCTGAAGTGACCCAGTTAGTGATTATCATTGTACTTCCTTTCGCTTTCATACAATGATTATAAGTCGTAGTTTTCATAAAAAGTTGAAAAGTTGGGTATGGATGACCTGCATAATTTTTGATAGAATGTTAGCGTAAATCGTTTTCTTCTTCAGTGCAATTTGTAATTCAAAACCTGAAAGAGGACTTATACGTGGCAATTGTCATTCCTAGTTTTCTTGCTGCACTGTTCGCATATAAGTCATGTCAAGAGTCCAATATATTCATAGACATTAAAACTATCATTTCGCTCGTTTCATTGATTCCCTCATATTTTTGCATGATATTTAGAGAGGGCATGTATACCACTGACCATCTCCAACTTTGTCAATTTGATTTTAGAACTTATGGATATATCAGTTTCTGTTCAGTTTACTTTATTCACTGTTTTCAATCAATCGGTTTTTTTTCCCAATCATCATCATCATCATTAACATAAAATCATCTATACAGTGCATATCAAAATTAACCGAAATAAATGACAGCAGTAATAACATTGTCTTTCACTGATATAATCAATATTAAATAATTAATCAAAGAATGCACATATTTGACCAAAAGAAACACACAATAAAAGTGAGAAAACAGATGGACATGTTAAAAAGCAAAGCTTGTAAAACACATGCCCAATAACTTGAATGAGTCTTTTTTTAATTGGTCATGAGATAATAATAAATCGATAATATAATCATAAATCAAGTCATAGTATATCGTATTAAATACAAAATTATATTTCAATAAAATATGAGAAGATGGGAAGGTGCTATGATTCACAACTACACTCAGAAAAAGACCGGTCAGAACAACCAATGTGCCGGCGAGCATGCATCGATCCGTCCGAAGAGACCGGTCGATATCAAACAAAACATTGGTACATTTTAAACCAATATTTTGGTCAATTTTAACCAAAATTTGGTCAGTTTTAACCAAAATTTGGTCAATTTTAACCAAAATTTGGTCAATTTTAACCAAAATTTGGTCAATTCCGACCAATATCCTTCGGCCGGACACACACTCACCATCACACCGGCTACTCCGACCAATCCTCCTTTAGAGTGAATGAACTAACTAAAAGAAAGCAAATAAGAGAGGGATGAAGTGTGGAGGAAATGAAGCAATGAAATTAACTTGAAAAGGAGAACGAAGGAAAGGAAGAGAAAGAGAGAGAGAAGAGTAAGAGGATAAGAGGGAGGGAGAGAATATGAGAGAGAGAGAGAGAGAGAGAGAGAGAAAGAGAGAAAGGTAGGTCTTGCTCGCTCAGCTGCTCTTTGCAGCATAAGGCTGCAAGAGATGTTTTTTCAATTTTCTTTTGAAGCAGTTTAAATTCCTTAAATTCGTTATTTCGCTACTAAGTGAATTCCAGTATTTCGGACCATAGAAAAAAAAAACCCGTTTTTTGTGCAAGAAGTGTCCGAGTGCGGGGAAGGTGGTATTGATTGGACTGCCTGGTTGGGTAACTGTGAATTGAATTGAAATGTTTTTTGTAAATATTTCAGTAAATGCATGTGGGAGTTCGTTCTTGTTTAATTTATACATAAATTGTCCGGTCTGAAAAAGAAATAAGTCTGAAAATTTGAGGATTTTTAATTCATAGAACAAGGGGTTGCTATGAGCTCGAATTGAAGCATTGTACATTATTCTTATAACTTTATTTTGTAAAACACCAATTTTATCAAGCAGGTATTTACTTGCATTTCCCCATGCCACAATACCATAGCTGAGATATGGCAATATTAGAGAAAAATATAATGTCAAAAGTGTTTTCATGGGAAATGAGTTTAGATATTATTCCTACATTACGGGAGATTATCTTACATATGTTATGTGCATGTGCCTTCAAGTTTAATTTATCGTCAATGCTAAGCCCTAAGAATCTTGTAGAGGAAACTCTAACAAAGGGTGTTTCATCTCAAATAATATCACCAGGTAATTCTTGTAAGGAGTTACTGAACAACATAAAATTTGTTTTTGCTACATTGAAGGACAATTTATTTGCTTTGATTCATTCTACTACGGATTTGAGTCCTTTGTTTATTTGAGAAAGGAGGACATTAGGTATCGAATGAGAGAAGAATAAGTTTGAATCATCGGCAAAAAGGATATAAGACAAGATATTTGAGGACTTACAGAAAGCGTTTATGTATATAATGAATAATAAAGGACCAAGGATGCTTCCCTGTGGTACTCCACAATTTATAGACAATAAGGATGACTTATGATTATTCATATTTACAAATTGTTTTCTATTTGATAAATAGTTCTTGAAACACTCCAAGGCTTTTCCTGGAACACCATAATGAGAGAGTTGATGTAGAAGAATATCATGGTTGATGGTATCGAAAGCCTTGGAGAAGTCCAGGAATATAGCAATAGTATGTAAACGCTGATCAGTGGAACGGGTTATTTTGTCAGTACATGTTAAAATTGCCTGAGTTGGATTATGATTAGCTCGAAATCCAAACTGGGAGTCAGAAATAATTTCATGTTTGTTGAGAAAGGCAGTAACTCTGATAAAAACGATTCTTTCTAAAACTTTAGAGAGGGATGGTAATAAGAATATCGGTCTATAATAACTTATTTCCGAAACATCACCTTTCTTAAATATAGGTATGATTTTAGCTAATTTTATATTATTTCGGTACAACTCCCGTAATCAGTGACAAGTTAAATATGTGAACCAAGGGATTTACAATAGATTGGATGATAGACTTAAGCAGAAAATTATCAATTTCATCGTACCTGAACTCTTTTTCGGTTTTAAATTATTTACTATGTCAGTAATTTCTTCTCGGTTTGTAGGGACAAAGAATAAAGAATGCGAATTCTGATTGCTCAAGAAATCATGAAATCTTCTTTCGGTTGCTGGGATGTTTGCTGCCAGCTTTTGTCCAATTTGGGAAAAATACGAGTTAAATGTGTCAGCAATGGTTTGTGGATCTTCAATAACAGTGTTAGCGTGAGACCTAATCTTTGTTACTTTTTTGTTTTCTCATTCCTGTTAAGGGTTTCATTTATTATTTTCCATGTTTTTTAATATTATTCTTGTTGAGTTCAAACTGAGCTGAGTAATAGTGCTTCTTTTCCTGCCGGAGAACATTAGTCAGAATATTTTTTGTAGCGGATGTATTGCATACGGGTCGTATTGTTTGGGTTGGCTTTATATTTATAGTATAGGTTATTTTTCCGATTTATTGATCTTAGGATGGATTTAGTTAACCATTGGGATCTTGGGACTTTTCTATAACGACTAACTCGTTCTATAAATGGTATACAAGTGTCAAGCTGATAAGTGAGAATTTTCATGAAATTATCATATGCTTCATTGACATCTTCAGAATCATATATTTGATGCCGGTCAACAGAGTTTAAGTTATCATTAAGGCGTTCGACGTTGGTAGCATTGAATTTGCGAGTGATAACTTTGTGAACTGGTGTTTCGACAGGCGTATTTGAAAGCTTAATTTCGCAAAAAATAGGGTAATGATCTGTGATATCTGAAAGGATGATTCCTGATTCAATATGTTCAACTAGTGTGTTCGTAAAAATGTTGTCAATCAGTGTGGCGGATCTGTCTGTTGTTCTAGTTGGTTTAGAGATAATAGGTAAGAATGAAGCAGATAGAATCAGCTCTAAAAAAATCACGAGGAAATCCCTGTGTATTAAAATTTAACAAATTGATATTAAAGTCCCCCATTATAAAGCAGGGTTTATTCTGAATGACCGGACAATGAAAAATGTTATGTATATCTGTAAGAAAATCGTTCTGAGGAGACTTGGGAGGGCGATACGTGACTCCTACTATAATATTTTCTACTCTCCTTTACAGATATTTATCAGTGAATACTGATTCAAAAGTATTAGACACTTGATTCATATTATCTAAAATAGTATATTCGAATCTGTTTGGTACATACATTCCTACACCACCTCCTATTTTTTCTTGTCTGTTGTTGGTTATTAAATCGTAATTTGTAAGTTCTAAAAGAGAATTCGGAGACTGCTTCAGCCATGTTTCAGTGAGACCGATTACTGGGTTCTTATCTAGATTACATTATGAAGAAGTTGATCGAGACGGTCAATGTTTTTACCTAAGCTTCCGATGTTTAAATGTAAAAGAAAGAGATTTTTAGTTTTATCTTGTAAAAATTTACACTTAAATTAATTCTCAGTAAGATACTTGGAGGATATGTAATGTTGAGCATTATCATTGTCATCAAGATTAAGAATCAACTCCTCAGAGTTCATGTTTAATTCATTGGAAATACGGGTATCATATGCTTGGTTATTTTGGAGTCTAGTACTTTTCCTTTCCGTGTAAAAGTGGAACAAAAATTCATCATCACTTAGGGTACTGAATGGGAATTCCTTAGCTAACGCCATAGCGACATGTTGTAGAATCCCGTTCCTTCATACATGCTACGATTGTTCAATTCAATGAAGATGCAATTGAGCGAATAAAGTTTGCAGATATGTACTTCTTTGTTTAGATTATGACCATATATACTAAGAGACAGGTAGGAAAGATGTAAGTAAACGGAAAAAGAGTTCAGTCTATAGAGATTTTTTTTTTGGGGGGGGGGGGTGGGGGAGGGAGTAATGATGATTCTATTGGTAGTGAAAAGTAGTGCTGGGGACAAAGATGTCAATGATGCTAATGATAGTAAGAAAGAGATCCTCCTTGATGTATTGTAGTATGGATAAAAATGATAGTCGTGGGTTCATAACGACTATGGTAAAGTTTCGATGACATTAATGAAGGTGACGTTGGTGAAGCTGGTGATGCTGTTACTGATAAGGATGAGCAATAGGGAAATGCTGATATATTGATAGAGACGACAATAAGGCGTAATAATATCCCCCGCATTCAAGGCAAATCAGTCCGATACACGGAAAAACCTTAAGACAATAGAGGTTAATCTCTTTCTCTATTAACCTCATTATTCTCCCCAAGAACAGATGATAGAAAGCTCTGGTAAATTTGATGGAGTGTCAGGCGTCAGCCCAGGAGACAAGGTGGTAAGATTGTTTGGGATAGCTACTCTGCAATACACCTCTCCATTGCTCCGTTAATTTCATTTATTATTCATAGCTGTGACCCTGAATCTATATGCTGTTATCTTCAAGTTTAAAGAAACCAATCAACAAAAATAAATTAACCCTTTCATAACAGTATCTATCCCAATCAAACTGCCAACGATTAATTAGTATAAAGCCTTTTTCTTTCTTTTTTTAATTATACCAGCACCAGTTCTAGGATTTTCTTTCTTCACACGTCCGATATGCCAGTGTGTCAACTGGTCTTTTCAGAAGTGGCATTTTGTGCCTCCGCCCTCCGAAGGCGGTGCCGGACGCATGTCTTGGCGTTGTTCTTCCGTCCGTCAGTCCATCCTGCTTTTTCGTTGACGCGATATATGAAGAGCAGTTCAAGGTATAAGCGTAAAACTTGGTACTTGTATATATCACCAGAAAATGACGATTTGATTAGATTTGGGTATATGCAGGTCGAAGGTCAAAGATCATACACGTCAATTTCTGAGATTTAAGGTGTCAGCCTCGTTTAAAAAAATCCCAAGAACCGTTTGAAATATGAACTTCAAACTTGGTGTCTGTATGCATCACAGTAGGAGGCCGATCTGATTAGATTTCGGGGTACGTAGGTCAAAGGCCAAAGGTCACAGAGGTCAGGTCCAAAATCTAAGTGTCAGCTTCATTAACGGGATATATCAAGAACCCTTTGAAGCATGAACTTTAAAATTAGTGCTACTATGCATCCATCACCACAGGAAGATGATCTGATTAGATAGAAGTCACTAGGCATGAAATTATAGATTTGTTAGTTTCGTTATCACTATAATACTATTTGTATGCACGACTATAAGAAGACAAAGTGATCAGACCATGCATAAGGTTGTTAGATCAAAGGTCAAAGAGAGCAGTTAACGTGTAATAATAGGTTTTTCTTCAGGTTATTACAATAATTAGAGAACAGATTGATCACGGCGTAGCTAGACCTTTTTCAGTGGGGGTGTAGAGGCCACTGATTACTGCCAAGCATTGCCACCGATTGCCGATGACCAACGTCTATAAATTCAATTGTATAAAGCCCCTGGGCACGTTCAATTGTGTGCCTCGCTCAAGTAAAATGAATGGGAATATGAATTGCGAGGGAGCACTTGCGCGACCAAGCTCATTACGGCTGGGATCCAGGGAGCCTAGCTTCCGGAAGCTCTGGGATTTTTAGACATTTCAGTACAGTTTGAAGGGCTTATTTTTTCCGTCGTTATTAACACAGTTGAGTCATCATTTTGCTCGAAATTGAGGAAATATCACAAAAATGTAAATCAGATAATCATGAAAATACAATATCTGCACTTGACACAAATAACCTTATGAATATAGGCAGAGGCATATAGGAGACGGGTTGGCGTTCATCTTCTGTTCAAGTGACATTCGAAACTGGTATTCCGGATTATCTTGGATTAACTTTCTAATCCCGGTCGGGATTACTTTTTAATGTTCGCAAAATACTAAAAAGCATCATTCAAAAAATTATAATTCTGGTATTGCAATAAGGAAGCGATTAAATGACTTTCGCAGTCGACGCCATCATTAGATTGCCAATTAGCATTCAAAATAAAAAAATATCAACGGATCACTACATCCAGCTCTTTAAAGCAAAATTGTACATCTTTCTTGGATTCGTGGATTGCATGAACATTAAAGCCCCTTATTTTTCCAATATCCCCGATCTGATTGCAAGTTAAATAACTGCACATTTTCTCGGCCTTCAGAATGTATCCCTTTAGATCGGGTTCAAGGACAATCAGGTAATGCTTACTTTAAAAAAAAAATCATGTTAATCCAGAATGGATGTTTCTTTTCTGAAAATATAGAAAGATCTACTGCAGATTTAGAATAGTTCTTATCATTTGAATATATGCTGAAAATTTGTTAAAAGGGTAAATTTTGTTGCTATACTAAGATGTCATAGACCATCATATCGTAATGAAGAAATATCTACTGAAAATCATTTACTAAAAATGAGTATGAAATATAGGCACATATGCATATGAGGAATGTTTGTCTCTAGTTGGTTTATATCTACACAGATTCTTCATCAATTTATGCAGAATGCTTATGCCTACCAAAAATAAATTATAAGTGAATTCGTTATTTTATCTAGAATGTGGGTAAATGTCTTCAAAATTTGCGATTATATTATTCAGCATGTGCATCAGTTATATTCATAACTTAATATCACTATTACATTTCGAAAATAAAGATACATTCTTCACCTGTCCAATGTAAAATTCCATCACACACAAAAAATTAAGGTATGGCATTCATAAATATTAGGGAAACTCGCATTACTAAGTGTAAACAGCGTGTCATTTTACATGTCAGTTTTACGTGCCATTAAACGTAGGTCCAGCTACCGCTGCCAACTGTTCTATCCTTGTCACTATAGCCAGATGAGGGTGGATGCATTCTAGCATACTACTGCACTATGGAAGCTAATAGCTGTATATTGCAATATATCAAAGTACAATTAACTCCGTGTCATCCCGCTGTCCCAATTGATTAAGACTCACCCCGCACAACCAACTGAGATCAACGGCGCCGCAAGAGTCACGTGACCACATATCTCTTGCTACGTAGTGTCACGTGATCAAGTATCTCTCCACCGCCGCGAAGCACTGCTGGACTACGGAAAGGATGCAAATACATGATTATGTGGGAGAAAGAAGGAGACCATCAAGCGAAATGTGGCTCTCTTATCTTTTTATGACAAGTTTTCCGCCGCGGTTACAGTTCGTTATTCCGAAGGTTCGTTATTCCACAGGTTCGTGTATTTAGAAGGTTCGTTATTCCGAAGGTTAATTCGTTATTCCAAAGTTTCGTTAGTCGGAAAATGAAACAAGGTTTGTTATTCTGAAGATGCGTTAGTCCGAAAATGAAAAAAAGGTTCGTTTTTTCCGAAGGTTCGTTAATCCGAAAACGAAATAAGGTTCGTTATTCCCACGGTTAGTTAGTGCAAAAATGAAATAAGGTTCGTTAGTTCGTTAGTTATTTTCGGTAAAACGAACATTATTTCATTTTCGGACCATCGAACCTTCGAAATAACGAAACTTATTTCATTTTCGGACAAACGAATCTTGGGATTAATGCCACAAATGTTCGGATTAACGAACCCTTTTTCATTTTCGGACTAACGACAATCTAGGTATACGCAATTTGCGTGTTTCGGAATAACGAACCTTCGGAATAACGAACATCACCGCAGGGGGTCTTCATCAGGCCTACATAAGTAAAATAGAGAAACATAAGCGTTTTGCATTGTAAAACTTAATTACGTAGGCCTAAAATGGAATGGAGCCCTTTCATAAATGGATACGAAAAAAAATTAATGACTTATATCGAGAAAAAAAGAGAATAATGTATGTGAAATCATGGTTACAGATCGTTATTCCGAAGGTTCGTTATTCCTACGGTCATTCATTCCGAAAGTTCAATTCTCCGAAAATGTAAAAGGGTTCATTAATCCGAAAATGAAATGAGGTTCGTAAGTCCGAAAATGAAAAGGGGTTCGTTAGTCCGAAAAGGAAATGTTTTTAAGAGATGTGAAATAAAATGAATTGAATTGAATTTAAATAAGGTTCGTTAATCCGAGAATACAATGTTTGTATGTCAATGCAACTATATCATATGTATTTCATCAATAAGTTATATTTTTATCTTGTGGATGGACCCCTTGGAAGACCAGCTTTCAGCTGATAAAGGTGTTCCTCCCATATGTGGAAATGAATAAATAAACAAATAAATAAATGAATAAATAAATTTCATTTCGGAATAACGCACCTTCCGTATATCGAACCTATTTTATTTTGGGAAAAACGAGCCTTCGGATTAATGCAGCAACTGTTCGAATAAACAAATCCCATTTCATTTTCGGATTAACGAACCTGTAGGTATACGATATTTTCGGTTCGGAATATACGAACCTTCGGAAAAACGAACCTTCGGAATAACGAACCTTCGGAATAATGAGCAGCACCCAAAATATTAACGCTAACTGAGGTAATCAAGTCGCCATGAAAACGTAATATTATCAATGTATCGAAGAAATGAATAGTGTATGTAAAATAATAACGCTAAGTGAGGTAATATAATCGCCATGAAAATGTAATACTGTCAAAGTTATATTTTCATAGCAACCCGTCTTACATTTTCATCGCGACTATATTACCTCACATATTCTACTAATGTAATAGTTACATTAATAGTATTACATTTTCATGGCCACAAGATTACCTCACTTAGCGTTATTATTCACATAATCATTCATTTGTTTGATATAAGTTATTACATTGTTTTCGTATTCATTTATAAGGTAGCTCAAGTGCATATACACTCTGTTAAAACAAAACAAAAAATGAATCACCATTTAAAAGGGTAGAGGAGTTTCCAAACTGTTAGATTCAAACTTTGATCATGCTGGATTCAACAGCATAAAGGTTGGAATCCAGCATGCATAGTGTTGAATCCAGCATGTTCAAAGTGTTAATCTAATATTTTGAAAATGTAGTCACTCCTCTACTCCTTTAAATGGCGATTCAACATTTTAGTTTCAGAGTTTTCTCTTTTTCACCTGTATGGGCCTGATGAAAGCCCCTCTGGCCGACCGCTTGTCTTAATAAAAAGATAAGATAGCTACATTTCGCTTCTTGGTCTCCTTTTTTTTTTTTAATTCCACATTGATGTTAAGAAGATGTACTGCACCACAGATTTTGCTTTGGGCCCCTTTCACTATTACTTGCACGGTGAAATCTCAAGTATCAAAACAAAAGCAAAAACAAAAAAATGTACGTAACGAAATTCACGTGGGCTTTAAAATGCTGTGTTATTGTCTACTGCTGTTTCTGATAAAGATCTTTGCCACACACATTAGTAGTCATATTAAGTAAATACATTTTTGAAAAAGAAAATGCCATATATTTCACAGGAACCAGTGGAATCTAGGTAACAATTGCTATTTTTTATTTTCTTTTTTTTTTCTTGAGACTTGATAACTGATAAAAAATTATTTAAGTGACATTCATATCATTGAATTATCTCGTTATATGTAGTAAATCTAGCGAGGACTAAGTAAAGCTGTCACACAATACATGCTCTGAAAGGAAGTGAACAGTTTTGGAGAAATTGCTTCAATTAGTCTAGTTTCACTATCACTAAGTGCCCTGCTGTCGTATCCATTTGAATGATACAATCATGCAAGTTGCAATAGCTCACTAGTGTTAATCGCGAGTGGGCATTCATACGGAAATGACCATTGTTGCTTGCCTGAAAAGCACACCCGAAAGCCGATCCTTGCATTGGCTTTGTAACAGGCGCTAGTCCATATCGGTTGCACACAAAGATCGATGACAATTAGGCTGATCGATACTAACCTGGAATGCATAAGTGAACACTGACCTGTTCGACTGTATTAATTTGAATTGAGATACTCTAGGACGAAGCACCGTCTGTTGTTGGGTTGGGTTTACCTTTGACACAAGACGTCAAGTGATGTATTCTGCATGTTATTTAAAATTATTTGCCATGTCCTGCCACGATGTTTACACTAAAAGAAGTTCAGTGCTGTAGATCAAACCAACGAGATAGATAAATACATGTAGACAATGAGTGATGGTATAATAAATACAAATAGAAGAAATGTTCATTGTGGCAAAAAAAAAGCCATATTTATGGCGAAAAAGTAAGAATACAGCATTGAGGTTAAACATTAACACGTCACTTGTTGGGGCGATGCAAGTATTCAGAGGAAGGTAATTGGTTCAAAACCAAATGGATGTACTCTTGTCTTGTTAGTAAGGCTTAACACTGCTCTCACAGAAAGGACTGAAAGTTATACGTCTCATTGTGGATTTTATTTTCAAGCAAATTGCTTCCTTCGCATTCAAATGAAATATATTGTCAGAAAGTTTTCAGGTAAATTACAGACCGAGTAGGACATTTTCCTTTTTTTTTTAAAGCGTTTTGTTTAACTAAAGCGTTTTTACTTATAAACAGCATTTGAACTTAAAACCTATCTTTTCCAGCAACTGCGTGAAAAATACGTGACATATTGAGAGAGTCGAAAGCCTTTAAATTTTTCTACAGCTAACTGGCGCTATACAAATTCTGTTCATCATCATCATCACCATCGAGATTGGTCGTAGCGTAATCATCGTTGATTAGGAAATAAGTATTCACTTAATCATTGTTATAGTAGCCTCCCTATCACCTTCAACCCCTCTCCTTCAGTTGAATTATTTTTATACATTTGCCTTGTTTCTAATAACTTTCAATCTACATGCCATTCTCTTATGTCTCTCTTCTTCCTTGTATCTTACTCCTGTATTCTGGTCATTTCCTTGGACCATATTTGCCTATATCCGTCATGATCACTTCCCCTCTGTCTACGTCTGGAGTTATCTCCATTTGAGTTCTCTCTCTCTCTCTCTTTCGTGTTATCCCTATCCCCTTCTTGCTGAGTCACACAAGCAGACACCCACATTCGCTTCCCTAACTGTGTATTTCTCTTGTGTATACATCCCTGTTTGTTTATTGTTGTTGTTTTTCATTTACACCTCATTACAATAAGTTCAAAATTATTCTGCTTGTCATTTTCAAATCTCTACGTCTCTCTTGGAACCTTGGAAATAGGAAATGGGTCAAACAGAATCCACCAGAGCCTGTCCATATTACCACTACAGCATATCTTGACATCTGGACAATCATTTCATAGTAATGATATCTCTCACACGATGGTAAAAGCTCATTTAAATAGAGAGGAATAGGTAGAGAGTGGGGGGTGGGGGGGGGGGGAGAGTAAAGAAGGTGAGGGCGAGGGGTGGAAGCTAAGAAGCAGATGATTTTTGGCGTTGTTTAAGAGATTTGGGGGGGGGGGGAGAAAAGAGACCGAAAGAGAGTCTTGCAGAATAAGCAATATAAAGAGCAAAGGGGAGGAAGAGAGGGGGAGGCTAGGAGGTGTTTTTTTCCCCTTTCTTTTGAGTGCCTGATATTATTCGACGAAATTTTCGTTTGTAGGGGGGCTGCTCGTTATTCCGAAGGTTCGGAAATATCGTATATCTGCAAGTTCTTGATCCGAAAGTGAATAGGGTTGTTTTATCCGAACATTTGCTGCATTAATTCGAAGGTTCGTCGTTCCCACAATTCATAATTCCGTCGGTTCGTGAAACAATGGGGACCCATTGTTTCACTTTCCATGTAGGTTCGTTTTTCCGAAAATAAAATAGGGTTCGATATAACGAAGGTTCGTTATTCTGTAGGTTCGTTTTTCCGAAAATAAAATAGGGTTCGATATAACGAAGGTTCGTTTTTCCAAAAATGAAAAAGGGGTCGTTAATCCGAAATTGAAATAGGGTTCGATTATCCGAACATTTGCTGCATTAATTCGAAGGTTCATTATTCCCATGGTTCATAATTCCGTCGGTTCGTTATTCCGTAGGTTCGTTTTTCCGAAAATAAAACAGGATTCGAGTATAACGAAGATTCGTTTTTTCGAAAATAAACCTTAACTAATTAACGAACCTTCTTTTATTTTCGGATCAACGTATCTTACTTCATCTTCGGATTAACGACCCTTTTTCATTTTCGGAGAATTGAACCTTCGGAATAACGGACCGTGGGAATAACGTACCTTCGGAATAACGGCCCTTCGGAGCATTCGAACCTTCGGAATAACTAGCTGTAACCGTACAGTTGATACAAGTTTGCGCTTCCAAGAGTCTTATTAAAGGAACGCAGGAAGAATGCGTAGATTATAAACTAAATTATATGAGATACGGTATGCTGTTATGAGAGCAGCAAAAACATCAGCACTGGTGAAGCGGGTGACAACAAAGAATGGAAACATCGTATGCAAAACAACTGATGACAATTTTGTCAAGATCTCCTCGCCAGACGACCTCTTTGAAGTTGGCCTCAACGAGATCAGTTACAAGGATTTCAAACTTCATTTCATGGAGTAAGTCATTATTCCACTTTCCATTTTGGAAGTACTCTAATGAACTCTTTAAATGGATTGTAAACATTATACTTATAAGCTGACACCTCATTTATTTGATAGTACTCTTAAATGTGAAAATACAAATTCGTTAAAGTTATCTCATATTAATTTCCGCTCTTTGTCAAAAAATTTTGAATCATTTAAATTGTTGTTTGAAGATTGTATTCATACAAGGTTTGATATCATTGGTATGTCTGAGATTTGGAATGTGCCCAACAAGTCCATATTTAGTATGGAAGGATATTCTCTTGAGGTAGAATGTCGCCAGGACGACTCAAGAGGAGGGGGTGTTGGAGCATATATCAATACATCATTGAAGTATACATGTTTGGAATATTATGTAATTCATGCAGAATCACTTTGGCTACAAATTAATACTGCTGGTGACACAAAAGTTACAGTAGGGATAATCTATAGGAAACCTAACACAAATGTGAAGGAATTCCAAGATGGATTGTTGAGTGTGTTAGAAAATTTCAGAGTAGATAGAAATAGGTGTGTGCTTTTGGGAGACTTCAATATCAATAGTTTGAGCGTAGGTGATTGTCCAGTCGAAGAGTTTTTGACATCACTGCAGTGTATAGGATTGGATCAACTGATTCAATCACCAACAAGGGTAACTAAAGATTCTTCTACTTTAATAGATCACATATATTCAGATATTAGCATGTCTGATATTCATTCAGGTATAATACAGTCCGATGTATCTGATCATTTCACAGTTTTTGCAATCTTCAAAAACTTAGCAAATAAAGCACATTCCAATAAAACGAAAATTCCCTATCGATGCTACAAGGGATATGATATCAGTATATTTAAAGAAGATCTTGCTTCTGTGAACTGGGAAACGGTATTTAAATCAAAAGACGTTAACACAGCTTATTCTAATTTCTGCAGTATTTTCTTAAAGATTTGCAATAGACATGCACCAATGGTTACTATGCAGTTAGGGAAAAGAAAAACTGCTAAAAAGCCATGGATATCTCGAGGTATAATGAAATCTATTAATATGAAACATGCAATGTATTCGAAAGTTATTAAATGGAATTATCGTCAAGATCTTGCAGATAAATACAAGAAGTATAGAAATGTACTGACCACTATCCTAAAAAATGCAAAGAGGAATTACTACTCTGAATTGTTACATAATAATAGGAAGGACACAAATAAGACATGGGCTATTATCAATGAATTATTAGCTGGAAAAAATCGAAGTGTTGAAGTGGACAAACTGGTAAAGAATGTATGTGGAATTAGCAAACAACTTAAACTGTATCTGACATTGTTAATGAATTTAATGATTTCTTTGTAAATATTGGACCAGATTTGGCTAATGTTTTGCCAAAAGAAGATACTGTGTATATGGATTACTTGCAGCACCGTATGGAGACATCTATATTTTCGAAACCAATAACCCCGGCTGAAGTCAGAGGTCAAATTTTGCAACTAGACACCACAGAAGGCTTGTGGTCACGATAACATTCCAGCACACTTGATTAAAGATGGCGCTCCTTTAATATCACACCCATTGGCATATATCTTTAACTTGTCTTTAGAAACTGGCAGTTTTCCAGATGAAATGAAAATTACAAAGGTTACTCCCCTGCATAAAAAGGGGTCAAGAGAAGAACCGGGTAATTATAGACCAATATCGGTTCTACCAGTCCTAGGTAAAGTCTTTGAAAAATTAATAAATATCAGATTGATACAATTTCTGGAATCAAATGATGTCTTCTATAACCATCAGTATGGGTTTCGGAAGAAATATAGTACCAAATTGTCGCTAATCAACTTGATCAATGCAACTTTGAAATCTATAGATGAAGGAAAAGTGACACTTGGTGTTTTCATTGACTTTAAAAAAGCTTTCGACACTATTAATCATGATATACTGCTAGGTAAGCTCTCTCATTACGGCATTCGAGGGTTAACTCTTGAATGGTTTCGCAACTACCTTAGTCGCAGATTTCAGTTTGTCCAGTGTGGTCAAGCATTATCCGGAAAGAAAGAGATAAAATGTGGTGTTCCGCAAGGGTCAGTGCTCGGACCGACTTTATTTTTGATATATATCAATGACTTGCCTTCTGTTACTGATTTCTTTAATTTTCGCTTATTTGCTGATGATTCGAACTTATTCCATACTTTTCCAGCTGAGCAGGTAGAAATTGATGTGAATGAAATAAATGAAAAAATGCAAAAAATACAAAAGTGGTGTATCGCCAACAAACTTACAATTAACCTAGCGAAAACTAATTTCATGTTAATAAGTAGCAGGAGGAAGAAAATAGCTATGAATGGTGAACTAAATATAGCTGGAGAAAAAATCAAGGAGGTTGATAATGCCACTTTTGCTGGGATCAACATTGATAAACATCTGTCTTGGAATAATCATATTCGCTTTGTAAATCAGTCTATAAGGAAGAAGGTTGGAGTGCTATTCAGGTTGAGACATTTTGTACCCAGGCACACTTTAATACTTTTATATAAAGCATTTATACAGCCACATATTACTTATGGAATAGAGGTGTGGGGAAGTACCTATAAGACTAACCTTAGAAGCATATTTTATTCACAAAAAATGGCAGTACGTGCTATAACATTTAGTCAGTAGAGAACTCATACAAACCCACTATTTTAAACTTTGAGAGTTCTAAATGTGTATGAACTACATGATTTATCAATTTCTACCTTTATGTTTGATTTATTCAATAACAACTTGCCTTATACTTTAATAGATTACTGTGATCCTATACAGCACAGTTACTCTACAAGACAGAAGGAAGGTGGAAATTATGTCTTCCCAAATTTAGAACAACACAAGGTCAATTTTCAGTGTCTTTCATGGGCACTGAACTTTGGAATAGATTACCTAAAAATATCAGATTAATCAGGTCTAGAAGTCACTTTCGTAGTTCAGTAACGACACGCTTATTGAGCAAATCATAACTGAGAGTCTGTATATATACATGTACATATACATTTATGCATAATGGATGTACTAACTTTACTTTGTTTTGTCTGTAATTCTTAATTAGCTATCATCATTTTACCAGCAAATATCAGGATAATTCAATTACTGTTTGTTTAAGCTTATTATTGAAATATTTGTTGTTTTGGGGGGGTCAGGCTCGACTAGCACGTGTGCTATTATCTGATCCCTTTTTATCAACCAATGCCTTTCTTTTTCCTTTATGTTAATGTCATTGTCTGAATGCAATGTATTATTATTGTTGTTGATAAATAAATAAATCAATCAATCAATCAATCAATCAATCAATCAGATACTAAAATCTTAATAACATCTAATAAATGGGATCGGCCTCGAGAGGTCTTTGGCCTTTGTCGATCTCCTACGTCCACTACTTTTGATCTTTTGTCTTGTTTTATAATCGTGTTCTTTCTTTTTACACCGATTGCAATGTTTATGTATTGTATATACTTTGTTTTCTTTTTATGGATGTGAATAAAGTGAATTGAATTGAATGTAAGACGAAGATTGATTTTAAAGTATAAGAGAAATCTCTAATGTCTTTTCAAACAAGGGGATTATCCTTGATGATCAACAATAGTTTCTTATCAATAAACGTTCAAAGGTATTCTGACTCATGAATTTATTTAGTGTATAATAGAAATGAAGGAAACAGAAGCTTGCCCTAGAATTTACACATAAAATCTAAAGATAGCTTTACTTCATGTTGCCTCACGACACAAGAAATATTGATTTCAGTCCGACATACGTTTAATCAGGAAAAAAATGTGTCATGAATTTAATCGAAAAAATGAAAGACCGAAACTGAATTGAATTTAACTGAAAATGGAGGGAAAACTTATGTATCAGTCAATTCTTATTTTGATATGCATGGAGCTTGTTTAGAATAGTTTCAAGTTTGATGGATATTTCTTTCAAGTCTAGATTAAAAGTAGTGTCATGCAAAGATAACTTTATTACTAAACATTTTTTTCAACCGGCAAGAATAGCTGATTGGCTATTCAGGAAAGATCAGTGAGACACGGTAATTGAATTCTACTTGTAATTCTTTCGAACAAATCCACTGAATTTGGAAACTGTATCTGACAGCACGATAATGACCTTCCATTTATCATCGTGAGGTAAAAAAGCATGAATTTCGTGTAATTCCTAACAGTATTAGGTACACTTCGCTAAATCAATATCTTTACATTGTGCAGATGCTTTCCTTATTCCGGCGGACGTAAGAAATGTATTCTCTACGTTAAACGTAATTCTTGATCTGTGATATTGTAAACTTTTCAGTTTTCTTAGCTGGGAGCGTCCCGAGTGTAGTTGTTCTGTTCCACCTTCCAAAATTCAGCGAAAGTAATCGTCAAATAATTCCTTTTCAAGGAGAATTTATTTCAGAATGATTCTGCTTCCCATTGACTGATTTTCTTCTTTGGTTTAGATCAATAAATCTCTTACTGAATGTTGGGTCAAATACTGAATATGGTTCCCCAAAACAATGATCTTACTGGAAAAACAGTTTATTGTGACACTGCCTTTTTCCTTTGCTGTTCTTACTAATTCTTTTCGTTTTTTGTATTTAATGCCGTACTTTTCATGGCCGTTTTGTCTCCCCCCCCCCCCTCCCCCCTTTTTTTTAAGAAGCTGTACTTGTTTGATTTTCTTTGTATTCTTTGATTTTTTTATTTTTGATTTTTTGTTCTTCAGCAGCCATGCTGTTCTTTTTCTTCTCTTACTATTTTCTTCCATTTATACGTCCAGTGACCTTCATGAAACCCTCCCCTATGTATAAATTTTGCTTTATGGAATACCTTTCTCTCATTCATTCTCTCATCCCAGCATTTCTACTACATCTCACACAATTTTAATTTTATTTTTCAACTTTGTGTCCCGGCATAAATCTCTTTCTGAAGTCATTCTTCTCTATTCCACAGACCAGGAAAAGACACGTCTGAAATTGGCATAATGCCATTTCCATCAACGGATTCCGTGTCAGGTTACATAGCTCAAATTTAAACAAAATGACGTAAAACTGAAATGTTTTTCCAGAGCACGTTCATGTTAGATGATATTGTTTCTAGTTGGCACGTCGCAGCAAGAAAATAATTATTAATCAATACCTTAACAGAAAAGACAACAGGGTTCGTCTTCTTTTCAGTTCAGTGTGAGACAAGTTGATATACCGGGTGTCCAAGAAAAAACGAAATGGTGGATTTTCAATACTTTGCCTTCCAAAAGTTTATAACTTTTTTGCAATATCGGGTAAAGCATCTTCTATCAAACAGAATGGTACTAAGATCATTAAATTTGGTAAAGCAATACAGTCATTTTCAAATTTCGCATGTTTTTGGCGACTGATGAGAGTTAAAATTGTGTCAGAAATGGCCTTTCATATGGCTTGCTTTTTTGTTGGCCCGCATCAGTGAGCTTCCCCATAACATTGTACATTCCATAATCATAAATATGAGGCCATTCCCGGCTTTCATCGGTCGCGAAATACATGCGAAATTTGAAAATGACTGTATTTTAAGAAACGGAGAATCAAAATCATATTCAAGAATTTGGTATCATTCTCTTCGAAAGAAGATGCTTTACCCAACACTCTTAAAATTGTTGGGTAAAATCTTAACCAAATTTTAAGCAACTCTGGGTCGTATGTTGTCCATTAAACTTCTTGGCATTTTTTACCCAACTTCTATTGCTTAATCGAATTACCTAACTTTGGGTGAATAAAAATTTCCCAACATGTGTTGCTTCTCATTGACTAATAATTGCCAAAAAATAATTACCCAACACTTCCTACCCAACTTATTTATTACCAACTTGATTTTACCACTTCTAACCAACTCTGGGTATACCTATTTTTTTTATTTGCCATAATTTTTTTGTTTCCTCATATAATGGGTAATAACTGCCCAACTCTGTTAGAATTCACCCAACTGTTGGGTTATAATTACTATATGGTTGAGCAAATTCAGTTGCCCTCTTATTTCTAAAAGTAAAAATACAGTTGCAGTTCGATTATCGTGCCGCTGTTTTATAGCCACTAACCTATCCGTCCTATTCTATAACCTATCCTATCCTGTCCTATCCTAAGCTACCTTATCCCATCCCAGATGGTCAACTAGATCATGTAGATGGCAAGCTCTTATATACTCCTATAATTTTATGTGACGGTTAGTAAATCGGGCCACCCAAAACCATATGCTAATAAAAAGTCATGAATATTACTAGTTTATTTTACCATTGTTGTAGAAATATTTACCTAACCAGCAGATACGTCCATCCGATATACATTTTCTTGTATTTTATTCAGTACAAAGACAAAGTTACCAAATGTCTGATTGTTGGACAAATTTCGCATAACTTCCATTATGTAGAAGAATTGAGTTACAGCTTAACCAATTATATATCCTTATATCCTTCTATTATGCCGTTTATCATTTCTTTCTTTCCTTTTATATGTTTTCCTTTATAATACCCGCTTTTTTATAGATATTTTCTTTAATCCTATATATATTTTATTGCTTCTATTATCTTCTCTTTCAGTCTTTCTCTATTTTATTATTTTTAGGTGGTCTGTCATCTTTGACATATCACCTTTTAATTTCGTCAGAATTTTCTTTCATTATTAATTATTCTTTTTATTGGTTCCCATTTTTTGTGCAGTCGAAATCTCAGAACTGGCCATGTCATTTTTTGTCAAATTTTCATGAATTATCAGTCCTTACGAGATCTCGGTTTTTTACTCATTTTCAAGTTCATCAGATCATCGTGACGTCATCCAGGCGCCATTTTGTAAATATCATTTCATGATCATATCTTCTTAACGGAATGTCATTTCTCATTCAAACTTAGCATGATGAATATTCATATCAATCTGAATAATTCCATTCATTTAGACGCGCACGTACGCGTACGTCCGCGCGTCAGCGCGCGCGCAAAAATTAAAAATGCTCAGAATCGACTCATATTCATTTTGCACACGTTTCAGGCCATTTTAAGCATTTCAAAAAATTTGCGCGCGTCCGCGTCCGCGCGCGCCATATTTGCGCGCGCACACCAAGAAAACGTAAAAACACCGTTTTTTCACTTGCTTTGCGATCCTTATACTTTTCTTAACCATTCACAACAATTGAAAGTCGATTTCAACTCCTCATAAGGCCGCACGCGCGCGTCAAAGTTCAAAATCCGTGCGCGCGTCTATGGGGCAAATAACGTAAAAACATGCAAAAACATGCCCTTTTGAAATCTGCCATAGCTCATTAAATAGCATGGGGACCCCCCAATTTTTTTTGCATTTTCTGAAAGCCTATGAAATGGAGATTTGAATTCACGAAAAAAATTTGAGGGTCGAGCAGTCGGAACGTGGTCATATTCTCAGGTGAAGTCAAAATTTCATTTTTTCGATAATGACGTCATATTTTTTACCTTTAACCGAGACTATCTCGCTTAATATTCATCAATTTTCGCTGAGATTTCGATATGTTGTAGCTGAGAAAATTCTCTACAAATATTTTATTCATTGTTACTCATTTTGATGAGGTTATCATGGTCTAAATTCACGATTGAAGGTACAATGTCAATTTTTCTCAATTTGCGTGTATTCTCTATGGGACATGACCTTTATGTAATTCTTGATTCTACATTCTCGTCTTCTTTGATCAACATCTTCCTTATTTCTGCTTGATTTTCGCCCATCTTTAAGTATGTTGCAGCTAAGAAAATTCTCTATCTTATGTATTCATATGTTTATTAATCAAATGTCGAAAACATGTGAAATTTTGACTGGACAACCTGATATTAGAATTCCGTTTTGAATCAACGTGTTATCTCTATGAGCTGTTTTCAGGTATACCTTCAAAGCACTTGCCTCACGTGCTCAAGGTCCCTGGTTCGAGTCCCGGAGGGAAGGGGGCAATATTTTTTCCCGTTTGCTTTATTTTTACATGTTATATTACTATCCTCTTTAACTATATGATTACATATACAGTCACAGTCGATGAAATAAACTGCTGATTTTGGCCCGTTATGACAATAGCAATGCAGCGCACAGTAGTTTATGTATAACCCTATAGAAAATCTGATTCGTTAAGGTGAATTCAAGCTTTGGATCATCTTTTAAGTATTCTGCGATATCAAACCATCCAATTTCTATGACGTTAGTCTCCTATCGAGGCGTAAAAATTTTATCAAACATCTTACCAACGAATTTATCACAATCCATGTCGAAACGTAAAAGATGCCAACAGACCACCTAATTCGTCACGAGTCTATGACGAATTCTATTCTCGTTTCTTTGCTTTGGTTTTCCTTTATTTCACCCTTCTTTCATATTTTCTTCCATCCATCATTTTGTATTCATTTTTATCCTCTTTCCTTGTCTTTCCGCTTTTTCATGGACACCCGATATAGCATGAAGTATAATGCCACAATACATAAATCAGTCAGCAAATTTATATTTGCTTCTCAAATTTGTTAGCAGACAGGAAACTGATAGAAATTCCCAGTATACGAGCTTGATTTCATTTTGATTTTATATTCAGTGGATTTAGTCAAATGTGATAGGCGTGTAGGAGGAGGATAAAGGGGAGCTGACGTTGCTCTGTGTATTTTATATATGATATTTAAAGGATTTTTTGACTGTCCCTGAGGGCTATACGACATATACTGCCTCTTATAGTACTATATTGGCCGAGTTGGAGACGAGAGCAATATGTTACTATCTAAGGAGTGCTGCTCGTTATTCCGAAGATTCGTTGTTCCGAAGGTTCGTTTTTCCGAAGGTTCGTTATTGCGAACACGCAAATATCGTATACCTGCATGTTCGTTAATCCTAAAATGGAATAGGGTTCGTTTTATCCGAACATTTGATTCATTAGTCGAAGGATCGTTATTCCGAAGGTTAAATTCGGACGCTTCGTTATTTCGAAGGTTCGTTTTTTTCCGAAAATGAAATGGGGTTCGATATATCGAAGGTTCGTTTTTCCGAAAATGAAATAGGGACATTACCCCGAAAATGAAATAAGGTTGGTTAGTCTGAAAATAAAATAGGGTTCGTTAATCCGAAAATGGAATAAGGTGCGTGAATCCGAAAATGAAACAAGGTTCGTTAATACGAAAATAAACCTTAATTAACGAACCTTCTTTTATTTTCGAATCAACGTATATTATTTCATTTTCGGATTAACGAACCTTATTTCATTTTCGGAGAATTGAACCTCGGGAATAACGAAACTTCGGAATAACGACCCTTTGGAGTATTCGAACCTTCGGAATAACGAACCTTCTGAATAACGAGCTGTAATTTAATATATGTCGCATAGCCAGAAAGTAACAGACAATACTTTATCATTTAAATCAGACTTATGGAGCAAAATTTTTTTTTTTTTTAATTCATTTTTTTTAATATCCATCAACGATAACCACACGAAAGAATAACCAACTGAAAATTGAAAGTACTAAATACTAATCAATTCAACTACCGTATAGAGGCACCAGTGGTGGCGGGGTTTTACAGTTTTGTCTTATAATCATTTTTAAATAAAATTTCGTTATATTTAATGATTCACCTGTTAGTCGAAGGCGAATATGCTAGTGTACAAACTCAGAGTGGTATGTAGCTTCGGGCGATTACAGCGTGGCGATAATAAAGCGACGCTTTCGCTGTACCATTGGTGGCGCACGTTGCACCAGTAGTCATGGTAATGGCCCGGCTGTTGTGTGAGCTCGAACCATTGCTCTTACAGTGATTCTGCCTTCTGTCCTTTCTTTTTAAAGAATGATTTATAATTTCTGCCTTGCAATTACTTTTTAAAATAAACCACCATCAACATGCATGATCATTATCATTGTGCACTATTCCCCGGACACTTTCATCTGAATACGCCTTCTTAATCATTATCATTAAACATTCTCACCTACCTTATATCCCCTTGATCGTACACTTTCATCATTAAAATCATCATCATCATCATCATCATCAATAACCATTTAGCGTCAATATATCACTATGTGCATGGCATATGGGTGCGCTACCACGGGTACAGGGCCCTCTTAAGATTCTGAGTCCGACTGAGATTATTTTTCTCGCAAACAATTGCTCTTTTTCTTTCAAATTTCGAGGAGGCATGGCGTATGCGACTCTTCTCAAGACTTGTTCATCATTTTGTTAAAAATTTTTATAGGAAATTGCAAATTTATAACCAAATTTACCGGTTAGAAGTGAATAATTAACACGTGTGCTGAAGATGATTTCCAGCAATATCATCAAAATGAATATGATATTTTCATGTCGTGTTTGTGTTTTTAAAATTGAATTCATCCAACTTCTTAAGCAGAACGGCAGAATCACTCGCTAGCGCGTTGCCTGCCATGCGCATTAGTAGAAATAGGTGAGTTTATGTTGTTCATCATCATCGGAGCCATAGATAATAATGGGTGCGCCACCACTGGTGCCACTACGGTACCGTTGTTCCTTTGAATAGTATAGTATAGTACAGCGGAACACGACGTCTTATCAAGTACTCGACGCCCCTGATGTTCTCATCAAGTGGCATCATTATATACACTCAGTTTACAGGTATACTGTCCAATTGGACTCTCTTGTTTGTGCTTTCTAGACTTTTCTTTTCTTTTCAATGTAGATAAGGTAAAAATAATGTCTGTCTCTCGAAATATTGGTGTTCTTAAGAGCGCTGTTCTTAACCTTTTTAAGACTTTGTACATGTTTCATTTTGTAAAAGGAACTGTTGTCAAATGTACGACAGTATAGGTATAGGCGAAAGAGCGCGTGCGCGTTGTCTCTCCGAGGACCCGTTACTCCATTACTTTCATTGAATTAGCTTTCAAAGCAAAATAGATGGTTGGTGCCCGAGAGAGAGTTTTGACGGCCATTTTATTTTTTGTCACACGCAGAGTATGTACTTGAGGCGCGCGCACTCGATCGAGTTGTATGACGCTCATGAATACAGGAGCCCACTCAACATCAACAGTACACTCTGCTTCCCACCCGATCGTCCAAGCGCATTGAGATGTCGCTTACTTAAGTGCTAAGCATGTGGGTGACGGAAATATCAGGACTGACGAGACATTTGAATTCGTCACGGGACGAATTAGCATCTTTTAGGTTTTGACATGGATAGTGATAAAGTCATTTGTAAAGATCATTGATGAATTTTTAACGTCTGGATAGGAGACTAATGTCATAGAAACTGGACGATTTGATATCGTAATATAACGAAAAGTTGACCCATAGGTTTATTTTACGTTAAAGAATCAGATATTCAATAGGGTTGTACATAAACTACTGTGCGTTGCAATGCAATAGTCATAACAGGTAAAAATAAGGTAATTATTTACATTGATTGAGACTGTAATATGAAATCATAGTCAAAGGGGATGGTAATATACACGGTAAAAAGAAAGCAAAAGGAAAAAAATGACTCCCCCCTCCCCCTCCCTCCGGGACTCGAACCATGGACCTTGAGTATGTGAGGCAAGTGCTTTAAAGGTATACCAGAAAACAGCTCATAGAGATAATACGTAGATGGAAAACGGAATTCCAATATCATATATTCCAATTAAAATTTCGACATGTTTATAAATTCTGATTAAAAAATAAATCGTGCATTCAAGATAGAAAATTTTGTCAGCTACAACATACTCGAAGCTGGGAGAAATCGAGCAGAAATAACGGAACTGTTGCTCAAAGAAGACGGGAATGTAGAATCAAGAATTAAGGAAAGGTCATGTCCCATAGAGAATAGACGTAAAATGAGACAAATTGTCATGGTACCTTTGAAAGTTAATTTAGACCATGATGACATCATCAAAATAAAAAAAAAGTAGCGCTTAATTCGTAGAGAACTATGTCAGTTACAACATATCGAAATCCTGGCGAAAAGCGACCAACAATAAGCGAGATAGTCTCGTTTAAAGGCAAAAAATATGAAGTCATAAATTAAAAATCGGAATTTTGAGTTCACATGAGAATACGATGACGTCATAGTATCGACAAAGTAAATTTTGTCATTGATTCATATTACAACTCATAAACTTTTAGAATATGTAAGAAAAAAAATGAGGGTCTCCATGCATTCTGAGGAGCTATGGCGGATTTTAAAGGGACATGTTTTTGCGTGTTTTTACATTATTTGCCCTATAGACGCGCGCACGGACTTTGAACTTTGGCGCGCGTGCTACCTTATGGTTAGTTGAAATCGATTTTAAATTGATGGAAATTGTCAAGAATAGTATCAGGATTATAAATCAAAATGAAAAAAAAACGGCGTTTTTAAGTTTTCTATGGGATGCGCGTGCGAATATGGTGCGCACGGGCGAGGACGCGCGCAAATTTTTGAAATGCTTAAAATGACCTGAAACATGTGCAAAATGAGTTTGAGCCGATTCTGAGCAATTTTAATTTTTGCACGCGCGCTGACGCGTAGGCGAACGCTTGCGTCTAAGTAGTTAAAATACTTTGGACTGATGTGAACTTTAATCTTGCCAAATATGAATGAGAAATGACTTTCCGTTATGAAGATTATATTATTACAAGATTTTCACAAAATGGCGCCAAGATGAGGTCGCGATTACCCGATGACGCTGAAAACCTTGGTGGAACTTGTTCTTAATAGGCCTGATAACTGACGAAAAATTGACGAAAATTGAACAAACCGATTTTGAGTTATCGTCTGCACAAAAAAAAATCGGAAGAATAATAAAGATAAAGAAAGAAAAATCAGACGAAATTAAGAGGTGTTCTGTCACAGATTACAGACCACCTAATAAACGGCATCGGCAATGAATGGGTGCGTACGAAACTACATTAACGCTGCATTGCCGCCTATTTCGTCAGGGCGTCCAAAGCACATTAGCGCCCGTTGTGGCGTAATCATGCTGTTCCAAATCAGTCTACATATGTAAATCTGAAAAAGCATTCATTTAAAAGACTTTGACGCTTTGGACAGAATTTTAGACCCTTCCCTCCCTCCCCCCCTTTTTTTTTTTGGGGGGGGGGGGGGACACGCATCAGTACCAGTTCAGTCACTCTGTATTAACGTTAAAAGATTACTGCATACGAAGAAGGGGGGAAAGGACCATTGTCTTTTCTCTATTTCTTTATTTTACAGATTCCAAAAAAGAAGAAGAGCTTAGAGTATGATGACTGGTTAATTTTGGAAAATGAAAAAAGGCTCTCTAATAAGGAGAATGATCAAAGAGGGCTCTAATCTAGAAAAAAAAAAGAAAATAGGGATCTAACTATATACATTGGAAAACTGAAGGAGGGACTCTTATTGTTCTATGATGATGGGGGATGAAAGGAGGGGGGAGATTCCATTTCATACTGGGAAAATAGAGGGACGCTCTATGAATGAAAACAGCTTTAAATTTCCGATTCATGGAATTCTTAACCTGCTAAGTATAAGAAAGATAGCAGGAGGATAGAAGGAGGAAAATGGTGTGTGGTGGGAAGGAAGGATTTTGTAGTGAATTTGTGAATGTGTTATCAAACTCTGAAGCCAGTTACTTTTGTAGGGGATTACTGGAATTCGTAGTGTTTGGTGGGAAGTTAGTTCTTGTCGTTTTACGAGGAATGTGCATGGTGTGAAGTGGGAAGAGATGATTTTTAATGAATTTGTTGGGGAGGGGGTTTGTTTTTTGTTTTTGTTTCTGTTTTTTTTTTAACATGTGCATATAGCACATCACTTTATTTGATAAACGATAAAACAGCAATGTAGATAAAATGCCTTGCTCAAAGGCATGAGTGCCATGCCGGGGATCAAACCCCGGACTTTCGCATCTCCAGTCAAGCGCCATAAACCACTCGACTAGGGCACGATAACGAATTTGTCAATCCGTTATTGAACTCTGAAGCCAATTCGTGTTTTTTGCTGTTGTTGTTTTTGGGGGTGTACTGGAAATCTTAGTCCAT
Source organism: Echinometra lucunter (assembly GCA_029962745.1). Classification (NCBI taxonomy): domain Eukaryota; kingdom Metazoa; phylum Echinodermata; class Echinoidea; order Camarodonta; family Echinometridae; genus Echinometra; species Echinometra lucunter. Next base: position 2,280,932 of record CM057161.1, on the reverse strand, counting down.
AGTGGGAAGGGATGATTTAGTTAGTGAACTTTGAAGTCGATTATTTCCTCTCTTTTTAGAGGGAGGAGAGTTCGTAAGGTATAGGAAGGGGCGTTTTTTAAAGTGAATTTGTTTGGGCTGCTAAATATAATCTAATGTGTGCAATGATAGATTATATCAGCTCCAATACTGAAGGCACAAGAACAGAGGTTACCCATTCAATTAAAATCCAGCTATACTATACTGAGTACGTATCTTATAAAACGACTACATAATTGGCACAGACAGTGAAATAGTTTAATGAAGATTAAGAATATGAAATTAGTTTCGTCATCATGCCTTTTCTTTTTTTATATCATTTCTTTCCAATTGTGTAATCTTCAAATTATTGAAGAATTTGAGGCAAACTGTAATTTTCATTTGAAATCATGAGAAATTATATAATTGTTTCGCGATTTCGACGTGACGGTCCTCTTTGAAAAATAAAAAAATAAAAAACGAGATATCTAAAATCGTCACTCTTGACGAATTAGATGGCCTGTCAACATCTGATTAAAAAACAGTGTCACCCTCCTTGTAGAAAACTTTCTCATCTGCAAATTCTGGAGAAAATCTACCAACAATAAGAGAGCCTCATTTAAATGCAGAAAATATGACGTCATAAATTCAAAATCAAATTTTTTAGTTCAGGTGAGAATAATGACCTTCAATGGGCCACTTTTTCATGGAATCATGTCTCCAAGTCATAAACTTTCAGAATAGGGTTTCCACCCATTAGCGCGCACGGGTTTTTCTAACGTTAGCTCGCGCATGCGACCTCATGGTGAGTTGAAATCGATTTAAATTGTTGGAAATCGTCAAGAAAAGTATAAAGAGTGCAAATAATGTTTTTTAAAAACCCGGCATTTTTACGACCTGCACACATGCAGAACGCACGGAAATTTGCGAAATGCAAAAATGGCATGGAACGTATGCAAAATGTGCAAAGTGAATTTGAGACGATTCCGAGCATTTTGGAATTTTGCGTGCGTATAGGATAATGGAAATCTTAAGATTGATGAGGACTTTAATCATTCCAGATATGATTGAGAAATGATTTTCCGTTATGGAGATATGGTCATGAAGATATTTTCACAAAATGGCGCATTGATTTTAAAGTATGCTGTTAGGGCAGAACACGTTCGAGTTCGATCCAGTGGATATTCATTGTAATTACGCTCCGATGAACTTTAAAAAAAGAGAAGAAATTAACAAATGTAAGAATAAAAGCCGTGAAGCACATTATCAATAGATTTACACATGTCATTTTAGCGGAAGGTTTCTTGGAACAAGACAACGTGACGCAGATTGCAGTTGTCATAGCAACTTGTGTCTGATACCGTTCAAATTCAATTTGCATTTAGCAGTATCAGTTCTATGACGCCTTCATTTATATAGGAAATTTGTCCACAATAAAGACTAAGGGGGTTATCAGTCGTATGTCCCGAAGTTGTTTTTAAACAAACTTTTCTATTTATCGCCCTAACTATTCTTAGCGTGTTGCTTTTTCCATTAGAATCGGAATGTCGTTAAAAGTCACTTGTTCTCGTAGAACATATGGAAAAAACTGAAGTCACTTCACTTTTCCTCAGCAGTTCCCAAATGACTGAAAGCTTTTTATTTCTAAAAGTTTGAAACGATTATCGAAGCTAGCCGGTAATATGCGTGTATTACGACTTTCAGATATTATCTAACTCTTTCTTTATCTTCACTCTCTCACCATCTCTTTGCATTCTTCCTCAGTCTCTCTCTCTCTCTCTCTCTCTCTTCTGCAGTCTTTCAATAGCGTGGTTCTGTCACTTCATTTACTGTGGTCCAATTTCATTATTTAATCGAAATCATTCCTATTCTTGGAAAACTCAGTTTGGTATCTTATAGTGTTAACGTGATAATGCTGTGTGCAAGAATTTTTTTTCTCCATTTTGATATTTACTGTAGTATATTTAATATTGTCGAACAGAATTTGATCGGTGTGAAGTCAGACATGAAGGAGTGTTGCGGCTCATTTTGGTGAATTGCTCATTTTGGTAACAAAACCAAAATGTGCAGTTGCCAAAATGTGCAGTACCACGTAACTGCACATTTTGGTAACGGAGCTTTGTGACCAAAATGTGCCGGTAGTGCACCTAAACCTGCCTGGACTCTACAGTTACCAAAATGTGCAGTTGATAAATGATTTGCCTGCACATTTTAGTCTTCTGTACATTTTGGTAACGGAGCTTCGAGACCACGGGGAAACTGTCCTAGGTAGTTACGATAGTCCTACGGAAAATACCTGTAATATTTAATTTTTTTAGAATTATTTGTGTAGAATAAAGCTTCGATTGGTTTGTTATAGGGGGAATCTCTCTGTTGTTTTCGAGAGGATCGGAGGTTCGATCCCCGGCACGGCACTTTTGCCTTTGAGCACGGTATTTTATCTCCATTGCTCCTTTATAGCATATCAAATAAATTAACGAACTATTGGCATATTGACTCTGTGCAACGTGTGCATGTTTATTAAAAAAAGCATAAAGAGGGTGATAGTGTGTGCTAGGGTGTGGGCATGGGTATGTGAATGCAAGGGAGAAAGAGGGAGAGTACTATAAAGAAGAACGATTATATTATTAGTGTGATTCGTAAGGTTACCAAAATGTGCCGTCAATGTCCTGCACATTTTGATAACAAAATCAAAATGTGCAGTAACATAGTCCTGTACATTTTGGTAACTGCTCATTTTGGTTCCGTTACCAAATTGTGCAGTTACCAAAATATGCAGTAACATAGTACTGCACATTTTGGTAACTGCACATTTTGGTTTTGTTACCAAAATGTGCAATTTACCAAAATGTGCCGTAACAGGGAGTCTGACTCCACACCGATCACTGGTCATTTGACAGAGTTGTTGACTCGAGTCATGCGACTTGGACTCGAGTCACTATTTTGACTTGACTTGACTTGACTTGATACATTCCCCAATGACTTGCGACTTGACTTGACTTGCGACAAAATGACTTGTGACTTGACTTGACTTGCGACAAAAAATGACTTTTGACTTGGCTTCAAGTCACCTCAAGTCACGTAAATTGCGTACAAAACGGGCCAGGGGAAAAAAGTCACGGTACTTTATCGCAAACACTTCTAACGTAAAGTTATAGTACTCCCGGTCCCTTCTAGTTCTACTACACGGTACGGCGCATGACTGATCACCGTTGCCAGGTTCAAAATGCTATATTATCGTACCACAGAGTCAAAATTATCGGGTATTTTAGAAAATTATCGTACACATAGCTGACTCTATAAGTCACAGCAAGTACATCAGGTGGCTGCAATCAGTGGCGGCGATTTCATGTAACAAACGGGAGGGGGCACCGAAGAGCACCAACGAAAATCTGTTTCAAGGAGTGGAAGGGGGGGGGGAATGCTTGAACTTTTTATTTTGCCAAAATTTGTTACTCATACTCGAGTATACACACTCCCTCGCCCGCCTGCGCACATACACCCGACTTTTTTCATATTGCGAGCGAGCAAGCGAAGCTAGCGAACCAAAGACTTTGAGAAGGTTGAAAGTTACAAGATAAGCAAAATATTCGCTTCCCTTTTTGTTCACTTTGAAATGTTTTTTTGACATGGGAGCACAGAAAAGGGGAAAATTGAGTAGGCCTGCTAAATATATTAACTCTTAATTGCCAAAAGGGTAAAATTATCGTAGATTTGATTTTTTTTTTAATTATTGATCGTACATCGTTCGGAGGGCCAAATTATCGAACAAAGAAGTAAAGAAACAAAGAAGCGCAAAGTGCCAGATTTAATAACCAACTACAAACTAAGGAAATGGAAATTAAAAGAAAAAAAAAATTGCAAAAGTTGTCTATTCTTTGCCAAAACGCTTCGTTCGAAGAACGAAACAGACGATTGCATTTTGTATTTTGGAATCAGGCCACCTTGCATAGTACATGTACATGTTTTTTTTTTTTTTTATTACAATTGAAAATACAAAGTGAAAGTATAACGCAAAACATAGAAAGTATGACACATTTTTCGTCTCCACTTTAAAATGGCTAGATAAAATCTCCTCATTTAAATACTCATTTTACAAAAAATAGAAAGTGATTCGAAAAGTTTTTGAATCACTTTCTATTTTTTGTTTTAAAGTTTGTGCAATTTGAGTACGCAAATTGGTTGTATTGGTTGAGCTAGCGCGGCAGCCGTCAAGACTGTACTGTTCCTCGAAAAGGAATCCCCCTACTGTAAAGGCATTTTAGCCAATCGTAGAAGTAGGGGATACCTACAGGGGCCGCGGAACCGGGGGGGGGGGCTGCAGCCCCCCTTCCCCACTTTTTTAGTAGACGCATGGGCCTCTGTACCAAAACCCAGAAGTGATTTTTGGGGTTTGTACGTGCAGCCCCCCCCCCCCCCCACTTTCAAAAACGTTCCGCGGCTTCTGATAATAACTTAAATTGTGACTTGACTTGACTTGACCTGTGATGAATTGTGACTTGACTTGACTAGGCCTATGGCCAAAATACTTGTGACTTGACTTGGACTTGCAACAAATGACTTGAGACTTGACTTGGACTTGCAACAAATGACTTGAGACTTGAATTGGACTTGCAAAAAATGACTTGAGACTTGACTTGGACTTGCAACAAATGACTTGAGACTTGACTTGGACTTGCAAAAAATGACTTGAGACTTGACTTGGACTTGTAAAAAAATGACTTGCATACATCTCTGTCATTTGATACTAAGGTATATGCATGTACATGCTTATACATACATGCTTCCTCCTCAAGAGGCGCCGGAAGCAGGGTGGGGGGCAGGGGGCGGTCGCCCCCCCCCCCCATCCAAAAAGTGGGAGGGGCAAAACGCCAACCCCCAACCCCCAACCCCCCCCCAGGAAAAAAAAAGAAGGAGAAGAGAGGGAAATAAGAAATAAACTGTATGAGCTATTTATTTTCAGTTCTACCTTTTATAAAGCAGTTTATAAATCAATTTTAAGAATTTGCTGTGCGCTTCGCGTGCTAACAGATTATCTCAGTTTAGCAAAGGCTAAAGAAAAATCGTGCCAATAGGCAGTATCAAAATGTTAACTTTAAGCTTGTATTGCTTGCAGTAGCAACTTTAATACACAGGAATGGTGGGTCGCATAACCGCCGGAGGTGAGTGGGGCAGTCGCTCCTGAAACGAAAAGGTGTGTGGGGGCAAAGCGCATTCCCCCCCCCCCCGTAGTGCCCCCCAAAAAAAGTTGAAAGAAGAAGAAAGCAGGGGGCGCGGGGGATGGGGGCTGCAGCTGGAGGGCTGGGCTGCAGCAAATTGTGTTGTGGGGAGCTGCAGTCCCCCAACCAGAATTTTAGTAAAAACGACAAAAAATTAAAAAGCTCATTTCATGTAGGCTTCCAAAACCATAAAACCGTAAGAGCTAGGCTTCAGGGACTTTGCCCCTGAACCCATATACCAGGGGCCTGCAGCCCCTGGACTACCTCATGCTTGGGTGTCAGCCAACCTCCCCCCTCAACTCCAAACACGTCCACAGCCCCTGTAATGGTTAGAAGAAGCTAATTGGATGTAACTGGGTTAGCTGTAGAAACGGAATGCCGTGTGTTTTGATGATGAAATAACATTTTTATCATTGAAAACTGTAATTTTTTTCTTCGCTCGCTACGCTCGCTCGTATAGTTTTCACAGGGATGGTCTCTGAAAGCGAAGGAATTCGGCACGTTAGGTGGCCAAATGTACATAATCTAGATGCATCAATAGCCCATGGTGTTATTCTTTCCTTCTAATGATGAAAAATGATGCTTTTTCCTCGCCCATGCGTGCACTGCTAACAATTGGACCAGCGAGTCACTAAATAGAGGCATATTGGCAGCGAGGTGATTAAATTTATCATTTCGATATCTATAGGCTTAAAGTGCTTTAGTTACAAAATAACACTTCTCTCATATCAAAAGTTTTTCGGCTCGCTCGCTTCGCTCGCTCGCAGAATTGTAAAACTGGTTGAATAATAATCTAATAAAATTGGTTATTTCCAACAAATTTAAGAGCGCTTCACGTCCCTACAAAATAAAGATCTACATCATTATGCGAAATTGTTTTAAAAATTGCTTGTGTGAGATTAGACCTAGAATGCAGCAAAGCTGTCCGCAAATTTGGGGTCACCACCTAAAAATTTGTGACATGAGCCCCTAGAATGTTTGCCCCCACCCCAATCCAAACCCGCTTCCGGCGCGCCTCCCCTCCCTCCTACCCCCCTTCCCCTCCCCCTACCCCCACACACCCTCCCCCCTACCCCCACCTCCCTACCCCCATCCCCCACCCCCTACACCCTACCCTACCCCCCCCCCCACCCCCACCCCCTACCACCCATCCCCCAATACCCCCATACCCCCTATAACCCCCATACCCCCCCCCCCCATACAAGCTTACACACATACATGCACATGTAGGCGAGCGCACCTAAGAACATTATTTTCTTAATATTACCTCAATGAAGTTTGGTATTTGTAGCCAGAAACCATTGAGTCGCTTCTTTAATCGTTTGACATTCTACTTTATCACGAAAGACGTGTGTTTAAATGTATATGTATTATAGGCTTAAAACATGTACATGTAAACAGTAGCCATAAAGTATAATAGTAGGAAAAAGAGGAACAAAAAGTGGGAGAGAGGAAGAGAGGGATAGAGAGATATGTACTGATGTGAGTCATGCGAGTTGAGGATCGATACTTACATAGTGAAGAATATATGGGCCTCCAACAAAAATATGTTATGAAATAAAAACCAAACAGTTATTTTTTTTTAAAGAACCCCAGATGAAGTATATTTTGCCAAAGGGACATGTCTAGCTCTCCAGTAACTGGACCCTTATTTTGCAAAAAGGGACAATTTTAATCACTTCTCATTAAGAACTACTCTCTCCTTTGCCATTCTCTTTCTTCTTTCTGAAACGCGGTTCTTGTATATCAGTGACACGTATGGGGAATCTATAAATATATATATGTATATATAGATAAAACGATCCCTGCCTTATTGCTCCTGCCCTGAATATGATATTTGTTCGGCATGCAAACTGGGTCTTCAAATGACATTTTTGTCATTTGCGGAAGGTGAACGGTGCATCGGTCGAAGAATTTCTCCATCAAGAAAATATATCCAACGATCGATCGAGTCAACACTGAAGAGTGAAAAGAAGAAAAAAATATAAACGTAGGAATCAGGAAGAGGTTTTTATAGGCCACTCGGGTCAAGCTGAATAAGCAGGCTTGGGATAGGAGGGAGAGGGTGTTTTCTGCATTTCTTTCTTTGGTGATCAACCATATAGTAATAAAAATGTGTGGATCAAACAATTAAAGTATTCCCTTGTAACTAAGTAATGACTGAGAAATCATTGTTGCTATTCGTGAGTGCAATACATCAGAGGTTTTGTTTCAAAATTTGCTAGTGCTTCCAACTGTTGACAAGGAGTAAAAATTGAGCCCACTTTATGACATTCATCTACATTCGTTTCTGTATTAGCATAAGCAGAAATGTAACTAAGCTATAATAACTAATGAGCAAGATCAGTAGATCGAATCTTGTTTCGGGAATTAAGAATGGAACGAAATTCAGAATAGAAATTAATAACTAAAAGCTGAGCAGCACACACGCAGTTTCTACATAGATATCTTGCCTTAAGAAACGAAGAGAAATTGAAATTTTATCAGGTTACGGTCACAGAGATTAGCATATTATTCAACTCATAACTGAAATTTGATTTAGGCTGTATTCATTTTATGAGAATAAACTTCACTACCTAGGCGCGAAATTCGCGATCTCAGTCACCAATTTCGTGACCCACGACCTGAAATTCGTGTCCCGGGACCCGAAATTCGTGACCCGAGGCGCGAACTTTGCGACAAGGGTTGCAAACTTCACGCCTTGTAGTCGCGATATTCGTGACTTTGGGTCGCAAACTTTGCCACTTAGGTCGCATATTTGACGACCTAGGGTCGTGAAGTTTTTTTGTACATGGCTGAACGGCCATGTGTTGACACCTGACACAAAGTCACACACGTGCACCACAGACGTACACGTGCTCATCGTACACAGGATATGTTGATCTATTCACATCCTTCGCACTCGCACCGCTCAGCCATGTACAAAAAATTCACGACCCTAGGTCGTCAAATATGCGACCTAAGTCGCAAAGTTTGCGACCCAAAGTCACGAATTTCGCGACTACAGGGCGTGAAGTTTGCAACCCTTGTCGCAAAGTTCGCGCCTCGGGTCACGAATTTCGGGTCCCGGGACATGAATTTCAGGTCGTTGGTCACTAGTTTGGTGACCGAGATCGCCAATTTCGCGCCTATGTCGTGAAGTTTGCGTCGCACATGGCCTGTCATCGAGCATACTTCAGGGCCACCATTCTGGAGGGAGCACACACCGTAATCGCTTTGAGTGCTGGAAACACTACTGTGTATGATGATTGCAAAGTCTTTTAGTCAAGGAAAGAAAAGGTGATATGAATTTGACGGAGAGAGTGAACAAAAGTATTTGAAAGGCGCTGTCCTTTACAAAATCAAAGAAAAACACCAGAAAGGGATGGACTTTATTTCGACCAAATGGCATGGATCGCTACGTAATTACATATTGTTTTTCAAAATTTGCTCAGTCGGAAAATTTTTCCATACAATTATCATGTGTGTCGGTTAGTACACATATCGAGCAAACCTAAATATGGGCAGCTGTATCCAGCAAGAATGCATATTCTAAGAAGATTTGATACCAGCAGGTGTCAACGGTTACTGTTCCACTCCAAATCACTTTATTATACCACATGCAGACTGAATTTTTTTCACCTCGCCCATATCACCGAGCGTTAAACTATTTGAATTTCCTGACAATACTGGGGTTCTATGAAAGCGGATTCGTTTCCTCTGTATTCTCGTTCGACAGAAGGAACAAATGGTTACAACAAAAATATATTTGGGACATGAGATGTTACCATCAAATGTGAATTCTAGTCATAATTATGGTTCATGTTCAATAATTAGCTGGGGCCCATTAGCTTTTGCCTGCTCAACCAGATAGAGTACTTTTTGATGAGAGAGAGAGAGAGAGAGAGAGGAGGGGCCTTGTTTTAACATTTGCTTGCAAGCACCTGATTTTGTTCACAAGAGCGGTTCCGAGAAATTATTTGGCAAAGGTAATCACTTTGCGTCGCAGCTCCAGCCTCCAGTATCTTGATTGAACCATGCTCTTTCTTCTTCAATCTTCATTCTTAGGTAAACTGAGAAATCCCATTTTCATAACAAAGTTATCATCCTCCTGTTTCTATTTCGTGCTATGTGGATCAAATCTCGGCCATGATTGACGAGGTATTAGCTAGCTTCCCACCGAACCGTGATATTCTTATGATTATGGGATGTCGGGGAATGACGGGTTTATCCGATTTTGCTCTCAATACTTCTCCATTTTTCAAAATTCTTAATTTTACGGAAGGCTGACGTGATTTTGTCCCTGGTCGGGCTCTGGCGCCAAAAGAAACGGCGACGTGGTGAGCGTGAGCTATATAAAACATGACGATGTCTCGTCTGCACTTTAAGGCACGCTTGACGCACTAAGTTGGTATAATTAGGTACAACAAAGAGACTGACATCCCCCCCCCCCCAGAGCTCTCGTTAAATGAAATAATTATCCTGGGATAAGGTAGTTTGTTTTTGCAAAAGTTCACTTTGATTCACAACATTTTACTGACTTCATTAAACAATCCATTAGAATATCCGTTTAGCGTGTAATTCCATCGGTACTCTTCACTGAATCATGACCCGGGAGTGCAAGGCATTAGCATTTCTACACGTTCAACAGGATATATTGCGTCACCCAGCTCTAGAGTTGTTTTTGTCGACCGGGGATAATATTACTGTTTTCATTATTCACAATTAATTAATGAACCCCTTGTCTTTATGAATAATTAACTTTTTGTCATAAAAAATTAAAGCCACCTTTAAATACAGGTTTCAGGTCTGCTTACTACGCTGTCAGTCTAACGTGCGAAAATATGATTCAGGCATCCATAGTTTACTTCAGTCTATCTTGCAAAGCAGCTTCCAGCCTTTTCAAGAACCTTTTTTTTTACCTTTCTATACCTTAAACCTGGGCATAAATCTGCAAGAAAGATGCAGAAAGCAGCTTTCAAGTAACCTATCCAAGCTCTGAAACTGACAGTTTGAACCTCACAACGGCTTTCATTACCATAACGAGGTAATTGTTTTATTCCACAAAAATTTACTGAAACTTGAGAAGAGGGTCTTATTTTTCATTTTTTTAGATTCATTAAAGTTTGTACATTTTAGGAGGCGATGGACACTCAATTTCAAGGCCCCAGTCATGTAAGTAGCAAACATTTCTATTCAGAAACTGATTAAAATTCAATTTACAATGCTATTCATTAAAAAGATATGCGAATTGCATTTGAGCCAGAAGGGAGCACAGGAAGTGAGAACGTTAGAGAGAGAGAGAGAGATAGAGAGAGAGGGGGTGTTTCTTTCTTAGGTATAGCGTGAGACTGAGAGAAAATGTAGATAGTATAAATGAAGGGAGAGGAAGAGAGAGATATAAAGATTGGAAAGTGAGAGGTCCCGATGGGGATATAGATAAAGGGAAGGGGAGACGAGATGGGGTAGATTGACAAAGACAGAGACATATATGTATGTATATATGTATGGATGGATATATGGATAAAGCCCTATGGGCGAAAATTCGTGAAATTTCTTTGGTTTACGGAGTTTTTTATTCGTTTTTTAGTTTTTGATATCACCAACTCCGAGCAGAACACTATCCTTTGTTTATATATATATATATATAGTGGAAGAAATTTCCCGACAACAGAACACTGGCGGTCACTCATAATATATTTCTTTATATATACATACTGAAAGAAATGACTACAAGATGGTCGTAAGCTTCTGTAAAAATAAAGTGACGTTTCAAGATTTGTTAATTTAAGCAATTCGGGGCCACCACCACTGGTCCGCCTCTGTGATCTTGTTGTTAAGGCATTGGTGTTCAAAACCAAGGACCCGGGTTCGATATCAAGCGGAGATTTTTTCAACTTTTGCAAAATTTCAAAAAGGAAAGGACGGCTTTGGGGAACTTTGCTTTAAGCTATATTACTATAGGTTTTCCCGTCCAATTTGGTCAAAATAGCGCGCAAATTCGTTATATGTCATTTAAGTTCGAGTGATTTTTGGAAACCTGCGGTTCTCACTGTTCAGTTTTAATCTCCAGAATATTCAACTTCGTCAAATCGATTCAGCTTTGAATGACAACGTATTCAAAATTGATAGTCAAAATGTCACTCAATTTGGCTATGCACATCCGTAATTCAAATTTGTGCCAGTTTGCTTGACCTTAGATTTCGGCCCGATTTAGGTTGGTAATGAACTTCCCCTTTTCACACAATAGGAGTATATTCTTTTGTGAATACTTGGAGGTCATTATTTCATCTTTCCCAAACCATCACCCCGACCAAAGCAGGTTTTTAGGTCATTGCTTAATCCTTGACTTTCATTTTTCATATTTTACACCCATGTTTTGTCTTTTGTCATACATATAGGCCTATACAAATTCTCTTCAAATAAGCATTGTTCGTGGTTATTCAATTTTCTTTCGTTTGCATCTTTTCTTATAACATTTTAAGTGCTGACTGATATAATATTCTCTTATATGCACTTGTTTCATGTTAAGATTTTTTTCATTTCACTATCTAATGTGATAACGGACTTGAGTTGCCATGACTCCAGGATGCTCACAACAAGTACTGTGTAGCTCTTACTACGAGACCATAAAGTGAAATGGAAGATACATGTATATAAGTCCCTGCAAATCTACCTGCTCTTTTCGCAAACAAATGAATACATAAACAAAACAAATACAGAATTTATTCATTTGGATGAATTGGATTACGCACATTCCATAGATGCACTCCTTTAAACGGAACTGAATGTTTAAACGCTTATATGTTACCTTTGTAGACGAAATTGAATGCTGTTCACCTGATTTTCTAATCAAATTGGTGTTATTTTAATTTGGTTTAACAAAAGTTGGCGATCGCACGATGAAAAAATCAAATTGAAAAATAATTTGTTATTTGAAAGATGATCCTGATCGTTATTCAAATTCGTTCTAAATTGAGTGCTATTGTCGAACATTGATTTTTGAGCGCTATGTTGACGAAATTGGACAAGAAAACCTAAAATATTCTATAATTTCCTTTCGCATTCACAAAAACACAAATACCAAACGAATAGAATGTAAAACAGAACAAAAGCGGACACGGCCAGCATAAATGACAACTAATAGCGGTTTATGTTTTTATTGTCCAACATGGAACGCACGACAACCATCTCTCAAAACTTTCCCGGTATATTTGTAAATAAATAGCCAGTACAGGAATTTAGAATTCAGAAAACAAAAAGAAAAATCGTCAAAAAAAAAATAAAGCATATGCTGTAAGTTCGGTCATCATGTAATTGCAAATCATAGAAGTAACGAGAACGTAATAAGAAATGAAGAATATATCAACTAGCGGACTAACTGACAGCCTTATGCGATTGTGATAGCAATGACCCGTTTTCGGGTTCTTTAACAAAACATTTTCCTAATTGACTTTTAAAGCAACAGTGAACTGACCCTTATTATGATGTATTTACAGCAGCGCCAACTTACGGCTACTCAAAACCATTATATCCTTTGTGGCTTCTCGTAAATTTACTTAGAATAAATACAGACATTTTAACAGATGTTACTCAAAAATAAAGCTCTCATTCATCAGAATAGAGCATGCTAGGAGCAAAAAGGGGACAAGATTAGTAGTTTAGGACTGAGAGGGCGCTATTTCAAAATCCCATACAAGGGTACCAGTTCGCTCTGGCTTTAAATTCAGCACAAACGACGTTTGACGTCAATACGAAAAACATCAATCTTTCATTCTTATTTTAGCTCACAGCTGAATGTTCTTGCTGACGGCACACACATAAAAGTCACACGCGTTCACACACAAACTGGAAAAAAAATCGCTAAATTTGCTCTATAGTGTTATGGTAAGTACATATCCGTGGCATTTGTTCGTTTCCTTCTTTTTATTTTTTATTTTTCGTTTTCTGGAGAAATGATCTATGATGTTATTACTGAAAGGTATTTACTGCTAAGAAAATTCTGTAAAAGCTGCATTTGTCTACATCGAGACATAAATAAAGAAACTGATTAAAGGGGATAGAATCCATCCATTCCTCGATGCTGTACATGCGCTGCAATGCGGTGAGATCTGGCAGATTGTGTTTCTTGATTTCACCCTGTTCCTCCAATGTCAAAACTAATTTACCTCCCCGCGGTGCCCTGCAACGAAACGATTGCGTGTTTGGGGTATTATGCCGTCGTATACCTTTCCTCTTTCCACGATTATTGTTTCTTCTCCTTCTTGTAACCTTCCCTTGAAAGATCATTACTTTGGAACCAATTCCATCGACAGCAGATGGACACAAATAACCAGGTTGGAGCCCGGTCGCCCTTGACCAAATTGTTCAAGTTGGGTCTTTCCTTTCTCAATTGGCAACCAAGTTACCTTTCAGTGTATCACTGCATACTGCAACTTTACAGGAAATACGTTGACAGACTGTATTGGTTCACGACGGATTGCAGTTTTCAAGGCAACGTAAGAATGTGACATCTAGAACGTGAGACCAGTCCCCGAACTGATTGTCTTGTTATCATATTGCGTGTATCTTTCTCTGAACGCAGCATGGTCTTTTCTATTGCTCTTTCCGAATTGATTAAATTTGTAGTGAAAATCATGCTGATAATTACAGGCATTACATCTCAACGACTTAGCTGGACGTATAGATTCAACAAAAACAGATGCCTTTCTCCTAATATGTGACTTGTATATTCTGACCACATGGACGCTTTAGATAACCTTGTACTATTCATCCTTCATCCTTAGGTTTGGAATATGATCACTTGAGCGTTCTGTTCGTTTCACTTAAACTTTCTAATGACTTTCAATTTCGTATGACAACTTTGTAGTGATTAATGTGCAGTGTACCTATAATCTTTGGATACACTTTGTGTGTTACAGAATCGCTTTAAAAAAAAACACGACAAAACAAGATGGAATATTTAGAACAGGAGGGAATACATGAGTGAAACCGAAATAAAGAACAAAGCAAAAGAGAAATGGGGGAACAAAACGACCTGGGGAAGAGGAAATAGACATAGATGGAAACAATGGCTCTGTCTACTATTAGTAGACAGAGCCATAATGTTCAATCTTAGTCTGTAATGTGTTACATGTAGACACGAATATTTTTTCACTTCACAGGTCCTTGCTCTGTGGTTTTGTAATGATTAAGTATCATGTAAACACGCCATGCTGCTTGAATACTGGGGATAGCACTAGATAAAGTAACGGGTTTAAATAACATTTCAGACACGAGTAAGGTCGTAGGAGCCCATTCTCATATTGGGCAACGCAGATGTTTTTCACAATTTTGTCTCATCTGCAGAGCGCTTCATGGGTACGACTGATGTTACTTGATGACCTTTTTTATCCTCATTCCGCTGTTGACCGCTCAAAAAGTCTTCTATTTCGAGGCAAAGGATTCCCATTCTTTAAGAAGGACATCAGGAGATGGGAAGGGAAAATGAGGAGGCGGGCTCTGAGGACCTTTTTTTATTTTATAATGAAATCGAAAGAGATATAAACAAATGTTTATGGTGAAGAGAAGAACAAGTTTTTTTAGCATGCGTGATCTTGCCTAATTTATCAACTCTAATCTGAAGATTCATTTACCTTATGCTGAATTCTCTTGAATAAGTTTGTGAGGGGAATATTGGAGGCAAAAGCAAGGAGTGAAAAACGAAGAGCGGGAATCACAGCACTAGACGCTTGACAACAAATTAAACTTAGATATCTGCGTTCACGTGAAGAAATAGGGAATTATTCCAATTCTGTTTCTATAAATCTTCATCAATTATTGTGAAGGAATTCAAAGACGTCCTGCAAGGGGCACCATAATTCTGATCGAATTATCCATTAGCAACACACTTAGGTTAACAAACCTAATTTTCTCGACATTGCTTGAAGCAGATCTATCACCTTTTTGAATTGAACTCCTCTCTTGTATACGCATCAGTCATGGACGCTTGAGAGATGGAAAAAACGATTATGATTGATGAAAGGTTTATGCAAACACAGCGACATTCATGTTGGACGCGATGACATGAGAGCTACAATCTGAGATTGTTAGTACATTTAGTCAGCTTCTCTTTTTGTAACCGGAAAATTAAAGAACGGGTTGATGCAGCCATAATGGCGACGATGGAAATTTAAATGAGTAAAAGGGTGAAGAGATAGAAGGATGAAAATGATTATTAGCATATTCGCAATGAGACGAGACCAAAAGAGGAAACAAATGTATTGTATGGGAGCATAATACCCGCGTACAGTCGTAATGTTGGAAACAGGGAAATGTCTCCTGAGAGAGGAAAAAGCAAAGAAAGCTTTAAGCTTTGAGGTATAATAGACAGTAGGCCTGTTCATATCTTAGCGCATTACAACGCACTATTCTGGACGTTATCGCCAATGTTTATGGTTATATAGCTAGCACACGTGACCAGGCACCACAACACCACCAAAAACTCGTCAAATTTGAATTTTTAGTTAAAATTCTGATTTTGAAAAAGTAGATTATCAGCTTTAAAATGATATATAACTCATTAGCATTGGATGTTCCTAACCCACTGCACAAAGAGTAGAATGCCCAGTCCCAGAGAATATTACTTTTGAGGAATAAGGGTTTAAAGTTTGCAGCGCTCTGACTCGCAAGTCAAACGTGCGAACGTGACAAAAGGAGGATTAGAATTAAATAGAAATTTCTATGAAGGGATTATAAGATTGTCCTAAAACTTGCCATACCAATAGAACAAAATCCAAACATGGCTCTACTAAATCTGTCGAAAATAATACTTTTTGATTGTTCGGTGCCTCCAAATTTTTAAATCACTTAGGAAAAAGTATACCCTTACAGGAAATACCCAAACTAAAATTTAACCATGCAAACCAAAAACACCTTTATTGAGTTTTAACTGAAAATCACACAGTGCGACTTTTTGGTGGTTTTGTAGTGCCCGGTCACATATAGTATTATTCAAGTGGCATTTACTGTCTTAACAGAATTGGAAATATAACAAAGATATGTGACGTATAATACTCCAATGTCAACCTTTTCACATGACGGAAGACTAGGATAACACGTATTTGCCACACTCGACCCAGGCGTAGTAGATGGGTACCTGGTTAGATTTATTTCTTAAATGTACTTCGAGCCACGGTTACTAGAGCTATAGCCGCTGGGTAATAATTCCAAAGTCCTTTGAAAGCGCACAGAGACGTTATATCAAAATGTGATGATAACGGCATAGACCTAGACGTGAATATGCGTTGTCGCTCATCAGTTTTTCTTTCGTCTTCGGTTATTGAGTGGCTATTGTATATAGTCGAAAATTTGATAGGGGCAAAGATATATTGCCGGTGTTAAAAACATCTTTTCATTCTTTTCAGAACATATTCTCTCTTCCATTCAGATAATTTGTAAACGTATTTTCACTCATTTAAACTGACAAGCATGCCTATTTAGTGCAATTGTCAATAGATATTCACCTGTTAGCGTATCTGGAAAAAAAACCATTCATACTCTGACTATTGTGAATATCTGAAATGACAGATTTCGATGAGAGTAAAAGAAATAA
Organism: Echinometra lucunter; assembly: GCA_029962745.1. Taxonomy (NCBI): domain Eukaryota; kingdom Metazoa; phylum Echinodermata; class Echinoidea; order Camarodonta; family Echinometridae; genus Echinometra; species Echinometra lucunter. The sequence continues at coordinate 2,264,144 of CM057161.1, read as the reverse complement.
CCTTCATTTGTGAATAAATCGGGGCCTTTTTTTTCAAGCAGAAATTTTATATTATGAGCATCTTTGTAGCGATAGCAAGGGGCATTTTATATTTTCTCGCTTTGCAACATCCACCTTCATCTGGTATTCATCGCTGAAGAGTTGTCATGGAAACATGAGCTTTTTCAGGTGTTTTTTCTATGGAGCTAATTTGATAAAAAGTCAATAATCATTCAGGAAAATAGTCGATGACGTTTCCGACCGGTAATTTTTTTCTAAGCCTCTGTGTATTTGAAGGATGAAGGATCGTGTTCCAGGCCTGCACTACGTCCACACATTTGGAAGATCACACCATTTTGGTTTATATGGTCTTCGGTAGAATTAAGCATGCCAGACAGGAATAAGATGCCATTAGGAGTATTATGTTCACTCATTTTGAGACTTGGTAGTCTAGTGGTTTGAAATCTCGACTGAAGATATGAGTCCATAAGTTCGAGCCCTGGAATAATTTCCTTCGATATGACAAGATCTATGTGTACCCGGGAGGATTCCTTTCTTTCTCATAACCGTGACTGGAGCTAAAGCTATAGGGTAATTATTAACAAAGTGCTTTTGAAGCACGCAGGGACTGTGATGTGTGCGACTGTGATATGCGTTGTGAGAAGAACTATCTTTTATTTGTTATTGTCGTTATCACTTTTATTATCATTATTGTTATTATCGAACTCTTAAATTGGTCGATCCTTAGTCTAAGCAGGCACGGAAGTAGGCACTTGAAGAATATCTATCATACTTTAACTATTTCGTCAAGGGAATAAACGCCATTGTCATCAATTTCATAACGAAAAAAAAATTACCAGCGTCATGAGGATTCGAACCCTTGAGTAGCATGACTAGTAATATATCGAGCTCTGACAATGGCTTAACCACTGCGCCACGAGCAGTTAACGAAGTTGACGCTGCACTTTATTCATTTATACCCAGATTTATTTCATACCCGGATTCATTTCTAGTCTTAACTTCTCAGACGTGATTATTTTGTAAATTTCGTGCGCGCTTACACTAAGGATAGACCCTTAACTTAATGTGACCATTGCTCGTTGAATGTACTAATGAAAAGAAAATTAATAAGAAGAAAGATACCGGAAAGAAAGAAAGAGAGGGAGGAAGCGTGGGTGTGGGTGTGTGGTAAGAGAGAAGAAAAAAATGAATGGCTTTTGAGAAAGTAAACTGGTGGGGCTAAAGAAACTGTGTACAGAATAAGGTGTTGTAAGAATAACTTCAGGTTAAATCGGTTATCTTTTATTCCCAGGTTTCTTTGGTTTTGGTGATGTGTATGAAGTGTATGAAAAATGTATTTTGTTAACACACGCGTACTATTAGTGAGTGATGATGTTATGAAGAGTGAACCGAAAAACTCGGTTCGGTCAGACAAATTCTTGGGAATAATGAAGCCCCAGTGTAATTTCTTCTTGTGGATCGAAAAAGCGAAGTCTATTCGTTAAGATCAAAACGTTTAGTTTCATAAAGAACAAGAAACTTTTTTTTTATCAACGTATTGTTTGTCCATTTAACAACTTAACGGGTATAAAACACCAAACAAAAGCTTACCAAATATGCATTCGAGAGATTTTGCTCTTAATGAGTTTTACTGCAGGTTTGATAAAGACTTCAGTCATGTAAATGAAGATCTTGTTGCCAGCTTACAGTCAAACCTAGAGAATAATGAGAATAACTGAGCACGACGTGAGAAGAGTGTTTGCTAGTCTTGCACTGAATAAAGCGCCAGGCTCCGATAACGTCAGTAATAAAGTTCTAAGATTTGCAGAGACCAACTTGCTCAAGTGTACACAAAATTGTTTCAGAGTTCGTTAGATCAAGGTCTTCTGCCGACTTTATGGAAAACCTCGATGATAATCCCTGTACCAAAAAGTAGCAAATGCCTAGAATATAAGGATTTTCGGCCTGTATCTCTAACTTGTAATGTCATGAAGTGCCTTGAAAAGCTAGTGTTGAAAAAGCTATTGGGTCAGGTTGGTAGCTATCTAGACCCACTTCAGTTCGCCTACCGTAGAAACAGAGGTGTAGATGACGAGGTGTTATGTTTTCTCCAGGGAATTTATAAGCACTTAGATGTCAGTAGGAACTTTGTCAGGGCGTTATAAAAATCTTTTTAGTACGTTCAATACTATAATGCCACATTTGCTTACACGAAGACTTTCATAAATGAATGTACCTCCCAAAACTGTTTTTTGGATTCAGAGTTTTTTAGTACAAAGACCTCAAAGAATAAGATTGGGTGCCATAATGTCAGATACCAGAGTAATCAGCACAGAGGCTCAACAGGGTTGTGTGTTATCCCCGGCCCTATTCTCACTGTACACCAGTAGTTGTGTTTGTGACAATGAGACCTGTAATATCATATGATGATATGGTAATTACTGGTTACCTTACACAGGAGAAAGTTATTGATCACTTCCCCGCAGTCAGAAAATTCACCCAATGGTGCGATGAGCATCATCTTTACCTTAACGTAGAAAAAAACGAAAGAGTTGGTTTCTTGTTTTAGAAAGAAATCTGAACGACATAATCCTCTCGTTCTTCACAACCATGATGATAAAGAGGTTGAACAGGATGACAGGTATAAATATCTGGGATCTCAAGTTACGAATGAACTAGACTGGACAGAAAACGTACAAGCTCTCTGTAAAAAAGGAAATCAAAGATTGTTCTTTGTGAGAATAATGAAGAAACTTCACGTTGATAAAACAATCTTGGTGTTGTTCTACCGCTCCGTACTTCAAAGCATACTGGCATACAACCTGGTATGCTTTTACGGGAATAGCACCCAGCAAAACAAAGGTCGCTTGGACCGTGTGAGAAGAATGACTTAGCGAATTGTAGGAGCCTACCTACCTTCCCTTAATGGTATATTGAAGATAGAGTGTTGTCTAAAGCTAACAAAATTATGAATGATCAAAGTCATCCTCTAAATGAGCACTTTGCCTTCAACCTTTCCGGTACAAGGTTACGTGTGCCACGTACAAATCGGACGCATTTCCATCAATCATTTGTACCTACCTCAATTCATATGTTCAATCAACTAGTCAGAAGGGAGTTTCAATATACTTTCAATTTACTTCAAGATGTTTCAGACACATTTGATAAATAATAGGCCTATGTATCAATATTCCGAGAAAATATGAGTTAAATCAAATCATGCAAATTGTAAGCAGATTTGCACTAGAAATAAATATTTTTGAGTTTGTATGTTGAATACAATGGAAAATGATGTAAAAACGAAAGGGTACAAGGATCGGGAAATCGGAAGAAGAAGAAGAAGGAGGAGGAGGAGGAGGAGGAGGGAAAACGGTAGACCTACGTAGAAATAAGTATGAATACAAACTCAGCACTATATTCCTAACCCAACAGAAAAAGTGCATGAAAATTTAATGATTTATAAACATGTATTCACATAACGGATTCTGTTAAACAAACCATGCAAACAAGTCCTGTAACTTTTGTATATTTAGAATGTAATTGCATTTTCTTCTGTATGTTGTTGTTATGTATATGCTGGTGGAAAGCAAATTTCCACAAATCTATGTGGATGAGACTGAATAAATGATCAATTATCAATTATTATCATTATTATTGTTACATTTCTATTTTCACTTTTCAACAGAACAGATTTAGCTGAGTGCCATGGCTGCTTGCCTCGCAGATGACCAGCTATAGGACGTGCCCAGCATTGTAGCTAACCAACGCCTTGAGCAGCGAACAACGCATGCGCAGTGCTCAGAGAATCGCTAGTGGTCGATAGCAACGTTGACGTTGTCGTCTGCAGAGGGGTGAGATGCAATTGTAAATACCCGTGTAAACCCATTCAGCATCAAACTTCAGCACAAATAAGAGAGTTGGTAGTGTGCGTCCAGGAGTGGTGTTTATGAACTGAGCAATATACGAAGTGAAGTACGGCTGTCTCCCGTGGCGTTAAGGAGCCCACTCGCTTGCTTGTATTGAAACAGACTTTGAAGTGGATATCTCGCTACCTACACGCAGTGAACTTATCCCACAATTCGTTGTGATTTGATACTATTGATCCATAGATGCATCATTAATACCTCGCGTCTAATCAAACCTATTTTGATGGGTCTTCTCTGGTATCTTCTTTTTCCCCGGAGTAGTTTTGGAAGCTTGTTTGCTTCAATCATTAATCAGCACCACTGAAGAGGCGGTTTTGTGGGGCAAAGTCTTCGAGCCAAGTCACGAGTTAAAAGCTCTCTTTAAGTACCTACGATGGGTTTTTTTTAGTTTTGACGTCACTGTGTACTAGTTTGGAAGCTATGGTGAGTACTGTCACTCTAGATCACTCTACTAAATAAAATTCGAATTCTCTAGATATAGGATAATGCTCATATCGTTTCATTAGTTGTCAGTCACCGACCAGAATTATACTGCCAAGAAAACAATCACCTGTGACCGGATGATACTCTCAAGGTCTAGAAAGGTTTGAAGGAGTTTATCTGAATTTTGTTGCTTCCAGTCAGCTGCATCTTAAGGCAAATTTTAGATTCGGCACATCAATACGAATCAAGTTGTTCTAATTTAAAGGAGGATTGTAATTCCCCTCATCATGACAAACAACAGCACCGACCTGTCCTCCGGAGACATGGCGACGGATTGGGACGGTGGGAGTTTTGCGTCGACGACTCAGCAGCCCTTTGATACCGTACACAATAACCAAAGTGTCAACATCTATCTCCTCATCTGTATCTACGTTATCATCTTCCTACTCGCCGTCATCGGCAACATCCTCGTCATCGTCACACTCGTCCAGAACAAGCGCATGCGTACTGTCACCAACATTTTCCTACTTAGCTTGTCGGTCAGTGACCTTTTATTCGTCATTCTGTGTATGCCATTTACACTGGTCGGCAACATTTTACAGAGGTTTATATTTGGAGAAGGAATTTGCAAGATCATACCTTATTTTCAAGGTAAGTCAATTCAAACATTACCCTTAAAAGAGGTGTGGCGTGACGATACGCAAGGGGACGCAAAAAGGGTACGCGAGATGGACCCAAAAATTAAACATGTTTATTTTTTTCGCGTACTTTCGGCGTAGAGCACTGAACGCGGAAAGAACACAAAATGCAACTCTACGCAGGTGCTACGTACAGCACAATGTGTATCAAGATGAAGGCTATCCAATTTCGGAGCGGGTCATTATTCCTGGGTTATTACATGTAGCTTAGACCTCAAGAAATATTTCTTTTTCCACTGATACCTAACTTGCATGACTAATGTCACACATGACGGAGTACATCGTAATTGAAGATGACGGGTACGAATTCTATTTTAGCTGTTTTTTTTTTTTTTTTTGCGAAATGAATGAAATGAATGCCTTCATTAATGTCATAAACGATCAATATGTGTGCATTGCTGTTGAATATGAAAAATTAATTCATTTTCTCTAGTGAGGGTTGGTAGGAGTACGTCATTCGCATTATTCTATTTCCTACATCGCTTCGCGCTGCTATCCTTTGCATTCTGGAAAAAAACTTGTACCTTGTCGATGAAATTTTCTCTTTTGATTGCCTATTGCGCCTCTGTCAGATTTCATCTCGTTTCTGATAAGGCTAGTACTATGCTCTCTGTCTTAACATTCTTCTATTTTCTTTAGTACTGGAAGATTTTTGTTGAAGGTTTTTCCTGGAAACCTCATGAGTTACTTCAATAACCGAAATTGCGTTCTTCAGCCACGAATTAAACCATCTCAGTGATAAATGATGAAGATTATTAGGTCTGCTAAAAATATTACATTAGCATCGGAAAAAATATGAATTCTATGTTTATAATTATTACCGATTCATTGATACTACTGAAATCAAATTGGTAATATCCCTAACAAAGCATAGTGTCCTACCAATAACCAGATTGGTTTCAGTCGCCATCAACTTTTCAAAACTTGAAGAAAAAAAAATGGAATTCACACCTGTCATCTTCAAGAACTATGTATTCGATCTTCGGTGACATTAGTGATACAAGTGAGGTATGAATAGAAAGAAGAGGAGTTATTTTTGCCATATTTTTAAGCTACATATAAATTGTCAAAGTAAATAACCAGTTTTTCTCTGTCGACCCAGATGCATTAACAATGATAATTATAATAACAATGATATTCTGTAATATTCTACTAAATCTATTATGTATCCTTATTGTTATATTTGTTATCCAAATATAGTTGTTGTTATTGCTATAATTATTATTGTCATCATGGTTATCATAAGCACCTTCATAATCATCGTCATCATCGTCAATATTGCCAACCATGTTGAAAATGATTCGCACTCCATTTTGATTAGGGCCATCGCTTAAAGCGGTATGAGGGTACTCCTCCTCGTTTTAGAAATAGTAAATTATAATCAGCGACACGTTAATAAATTTAGGATTGTGTGATAAATGTGTAAAGGACAGTAGACTGGAATGTAAATTGTTATCATTTTCGGTGTCATATTGTCATTGGCGTAAATCCCGGGGGATGGAGGATATATCCCCCACACACTTTTTAAGGAGGAAATGATATTTGAATTAATCAGTGAATATAATTTTTAATAATCTGTCATGAACAACCATCATATTTTAGAATTTCTTTTTGAAAATGCGATTTAAAACCAGAAAAGTGCTTATTTTTGGCTCGCTCGCTTCGCTCGCTCATCATATTTTAGAATTTTCGTTTGAAAATGCGATTGAAAACCAGAAAAGTGGTTATTTTGGGCTCGCTCGCTTCGCCCTCTCATATTATAGAATTTCTATTTGAAAATGCGATTGAAAACCAGAAAAGTGGTAATTTTTGGCTCGCTCGCAAGATAAACATTAAAATGTGTGTAAGGGGGTCTGTGCAGTTGGGTGAGGACGTGTGTTTATACTTAAGTGTGAGTTCGACAGAAAAAAAAAATCGGCAAAAAAGTCGATCATCCCCCCCCCCCCTCCCTCCTCGAAATGGATTTCCGCCGCACATTGGGCCAGGACGGCTCCAAAGTGCGCCAAAATTAATATTCACTCAGTTTTACTCAAATATTATGGTTAAATGATGGGTCTTAGGGTAATCGGACCCGTAGAATCTAATGAAAACAATTTGAAACACCTGTGACGTAATTAAAACACCGATTTTCGATTGGCTGCCTCTCTAGCCATTCGCTGTAGTTCTTCTCGTTAAACTTTGCACATTATGCCATTTCTTTTCCCCTCCACATAATCAGTATAATATACATAAAATCTATTATAGATTATGAATTAATAGTAATTCTTCAGGTATAATGGAGTTATCGAAAACATGATATAGTCTAGTCCATGTATTATTTCGGTCCTTTTGTCGTATTATTCATAATGTCAAAAGAATGAATGAATTATTTTGAAAAATTTCGAAATTATTTCTAAAGATTTACTGAGAAGAGAATACATGCAGATAGATATACAGACAGATGGATGGATGGATGGATGGATAGATAGATAGATGGATTCAATCCAGGCTGTAAGTAGAATGATGAATAGATAAAATGATCAGGGGGTCGGTAAACTCTTATAGATAGACAGATGGATAGATTAATAAAAGGATCCCTAAAGATATGTGGATGAATAGGATAGATATAGTTGAGGAATGCATGTAGAGATGTTGTGGTTCAGCATGTCCAGCAAGTCTCCGGACTTTGAACCACAGGGGACGTGGTTCGAATCCCTGCTGCAGCACTAATATCCCTTGGCAAAACATTAATCTACATTTGCCACACTCGACCCAGGTGAGGTAAATGGGTACCTGGCAGGAATTAATTCCTTGAAATGCTTGTGCGCTGTAAAAGGCTACCGGGCTAGAGCCAGGGTAATAATATCCAAATTCCTTTGGAAGCGCATAGAGACGTTAGATAATAACGTGATATGCGCTGTACAAGATCGGATAGAGGGATAGGTGTAGATAGATAGGTGGATGAAAATGCATGGATAGACGAATGAGCGGTTAGCTATATAGTTAGTACACTAATTCGTGGAATTGACTCACCAATAAGTGCAACAGAAAATGAATATGCTAAAAAAATAATTAACAAGATTTTGGATTCCATACCATGTGAATAGTCGTAATACCTTTTAGCTGTGAAGCGTAGTATCGAAATCCTTAGCCTTAGTATATCATACCATATCGCAGAAGAATTTTTTTTTAGCTTGTTGTTAATATAGCTATAACAATACACTTTCGACTTTGGAAGAGGGGTTTTTCAGCAACTGAAACCAGCCCTATAATTAACTAATCTTGTTAACTTATAATTTATCAATCTTGTTTACTTCTTATCAGTGTTTATGGGATATTGTTATGTAAAATTAAAAGAGTCATGCGCGCCCCCATGCGGCGCCGTATGATGACAGAGAATCCTTCAGTGGCTGCGCGGTCCAAAATAACACAATTTTCCGGGTAATGTGCCAAGCAAAATCGGCTCTAAAATAAAAACGGGCAGAAACGGGCAGCCATATCTGGTATCAACTTAAAGCTGAGACATCAGGAAAAATGGTGGTAGTAAAATTGAACTGGAAATACGTGGAAATCTAAACGCTTCTTATAGATTTATAAAAAACGCGGATAATCAATTTATTTTCTAGAATAATTACCCTATTGTACTCACAAGGATTACGTTTCTTTCTATTTTAACCCATTCATACAGTAAAATGAACTATAAGGAATATGTGGGAGCAATTTTAGATCGATAATTTAAAAACTACATGTTGAAATCACTCATTTACTAAATTGATTACTATTTGCACTGAAGCTTGCAATATGTCGAATTCGGGTGTTTGAAGTAGGAAATTTACACCCTTAAATTACATACCGGAGTTAAATATTTTACTGAAGTATTCTTCAAAGTGATGTCTTTCAACAGGGCATGACAGATATTTTAAAAAATTAAATTGCCCAAAATGACTTTTGGCGCAATTTGGGTTCACCCTGGCCCACTGTGCGCCGGTGCATATTGTATACCTCTACTAGCCAGACCCGCATACTTGCCCGCATAATTATCTTATGCTATATCTGACAAATTTCATTCATGGAATGTCCCTTTGGTTGTTCGGAGTAATCAAGATAATGGCAAAATTGATTATCAAACTTTCCGTTTTTATCATAAACAATACTGTGTTTAAGTTTTCACTTTTTGGCATGTTGTCTATATAGGAAGCAATATACGCGCCCATGCATATTATGTAAATTTATATTATGAAAGCATACTTAAACCTGTTGGTTTTTTTTTTTTTTTTTTTTTTTTTTTTTTTTTACTCATTGCAATAATATTCACTACCATTTATTAGTTTGTCGTTAAGATTAAAAGATGGGCAGTCACTGCTGAGGGATGTAACTATAAATCTACATCGGACCGTGCCTACTTCCTATTCATTGTTTATCCCTGTAATTCATATACGATACCACAAAGAATTACGACAGTAAACTCATGTACTTGATTTATGGAACGTCGTTATGATATACGTTTCTCCAAATTATATATCGCGTTCACATTGCCCACCAACACCGCATCAACACCGCATCAGCTCAGGAGTTGCTGCGGTGTTGCGACGGAATGGATCGTATATATATGAATACAACACCGCATCAGCTTCGGAGTAAAAAGTTCACAAAGGTCAAACTCGCTGCTGAGGGAAACAGATGTGTCTTTTTAACCTCATTCTAAAAGCATAAACATCATGATTTTGATAACCAAAATTTTGAAGGAAAAAAATAACATCATTACTATTTTTTTTTCTTTTCATAAAACGGCTATATTTATATGATTAATAGTATCACGTCAAAATACATAGCGAACGAGCTCATGCGCCGAAATGTGCTTTACTACGGGGGGGGGGGGGGGGGGGGCTTTTCATCAACATTTGTTGTCCGACAAGCTGTCAGATCTGACATCTTTCCTTGATTTTGATTGGCTGAGAAGCATCGTTACTATGGCAACTGTCGGATAAAGCAGACTTTGTCGGATAAAACATCCGACAATTCCTTTCATGAAACGTTCCCCGGGTCCTGTCTGCAACATGAACGTGCAAATCCACTGTTGAAGTGTCCACTGAGAACACGTTTACTGTGGAGCTGCTGCTGTGTACAACACCGCGCAACACCGCATTATATTTTAAGACCAATATGAATGCGGTAATAGATGCCAAAAAGAGGAAGGATGATATATATATATATATATATATATATAAGAATCTTAAAGCGCAATGGAAATAAAACTGCTGCTTAGTCCGATTTCCTTCTCAAATATATCGATTTATAAAAGTGGTGAACCCCTCATGCTATCATCTCGTGCAAAAGGTCAAAAAGGCTTCTGAAAGGCAACAAAGACAAACTGAAACAGAAAGAAATTGTTATCTGGTCATAACGGGGAACACGAATATTATTCTACATTTTTTCCCCTTTGGTATGGAAAATTTTATTGTTTGCCGCGGGAGCTCCCCCCCCCCCCCCCTCATTTCCCCATTTTACAAAGGATGAATATGCTGCTGCATCTTGAATTCCAATAGCAAAATATCATATTTCTAAGAATAGTGCGCATTAAGACGCTCATTTCCGTTGAGGATAGAATTTCCCTATTAAATCAAAATAATCAATATGAAGAAATCATGCAGAGTGCGAGAAATATTCTTTTCATTTATATAGAGCGTTAGAATCGATGTTGGAATGTACGTTGTCTTCAGACAAAGTAATACCTCATGCAATTAAAGACTGAACATATTGCAAAAGTCTGCTCTGAAAATAGAAACTCTAATTTTCACTGCTTATTTACATACTGCTGAAGTCATTCATTATTATTTACGAGGAAGATGGATGAGTACTGGAGCATATTATACAGGGTTTTTTCTCTTCTTGAAAAATGAGAGCAATATATTTCAACCAAATCATTTGCAAAGTGGATCACTTTTAGTACAAGAACTTTAATCTACCCTAAATGGCATGCACAAGTAGTCTGAATTCGAGATTAAATAAAAGTAGAGCCTCAAAGAACTTACTAGGCAAATGTTTAGGTGATAAGTTAATTCCAGACGTAATCATAATTTCATTAGACTTCAGAAACATAATACATGTAGTGCTCAAAAGCATGTTCTTGGCTCAGTTAATGGAATTAATGGAAATTGAGATAAGGGCCGTTCAAAAAAAAGTTATGCTTGCTAAGTAAATTAGAATGGAACTATCATGGCGGTGTATGATTTTGCAAAGGATTTTTCTACGTCCCTGATATTTTCATACACGTATTATATGCTATACTTTTAGTAGAGAGATTCAGTTTGACACAGTGTAGTTTTTTAAAATGATTTTTAGCTGAGTTGATATGAATTAGAAACAGGCTCGGAATAAACATCAGGTGATTTTTTTTATAGTTAAGCTTGCTAACTTAGTAGCAAGCTGACAACAAAGTTGAAGTGACACATTGTAACCTATTTACCTTCATGTTCTCCCTGAAGCTTATACCCTCGTTACAATTGATATTCGGTAAAGCGCTTAGAGACATCAGAGGGTTGTATTAGGCGCTTTAAAAATCAGAATATTATCATTATTTATCAAGAGCGTCCAATCAGTATATATGTATTTACATTTACTCACTGCCGATAATCTTAACACAGTGAAAAAGGTGTTTATGCACGCAGTAATACTGAACAAAAATGTACCTTCAATCGTATAACATTATATAAACACTGCTTACTCTAAGCAAGCGACAAGTTATTCCAAGGATATCTAGGTTTTTGTGATTCTAAAATATTTTGTTTTATATCAGGTACTTTCACTTCACCCAGTTAAACTCGGCTTTAAATATCCATGTCTGTTGGTCATGAAAATCTAAGATGAAATATTAAACTGTCCTCCTTAGTATGAACGTCTTAATACATTATTTCTTATGACCTCGGTTTCGACATCTTAACACCGACATTGCAAGAAAAGGGTAATTGCAATATTACTTCCAGTACGCCTAAGACGCGATTTTAAAAAAAGGAAAGAAATTCTTATGACAAAGATATGACATGCAAAATACTGAGAAAGAATTTCTGTCGAGGTACTATGAAAATGGAGGAAATCCGTTTCAAGTTTCCTATAGAGCTTCTTCTGATATGGCCTGGCGATACACACTTCCTTAGGTCCTTAGCGACCTCGAACGCTAGAGTCAAGTGTATTGATGTCCGAGATAGTTAACTATCGTATTAGGTTTCCATCCCTGTAGTGGCATCCAGGGAGAAAGACATCCCCGATTAGCAATCGAAAAAGAAAATTGTTGTCGTTGAAAAGGCATCCTATTCCCAGCGTTCTTGTGATGTTTTCTTGCGTTTTCCAAGAGGGTGAGATAAATTTCTAATATCGTCTCGCTATCTTCTTACAGTGACGTGTTTCAGGCGTTCTGTGGGGTTTCGAAAAGCATCGCGGAGTTCAGGGGACACCTTAAGATATTTTAATTTTGATGCGAAGCTGTGGTTTAAGTAAACAGAGTGAGCTTGAGAGCGGATATTAGGAATGGGAGCATACCTAGACCCGCCTTTCGGTTGGTTAGGAAATTTGCTATTTTATAGCTCACTGCATAAGTCATGAGCTGGTTTTTAGTAGGGGTACCTATAGGAGAATACCAAGAGATTACTCTTGGTATTCAGCTGCGCAGTCCATTCGCAAAACCTCTTTTCATCGTGAACTTGCCCTAAAGATCAAAAAGGTGGGGTATGTACGATGAAAACAATCACAATTAATGCCAGACGAAGGCAGAATTAGGAGGTAAATTGCAAGGAGACCCTATGAAGAGAAGGATTAAATTTTCTTGTGAGATATTACGGGAGAACATGATATTTTACTACAAATAGAAAGGGAAATCCGACTGAACCAATTAACACTTTATATTCAGGAAGCTCTGTAAACATACCATTGGATATTCAAATTACCACTATGTAGACATGTCGATCATCTGCCACCAGAGAGAACAAATCATGGTCTACCTTGGATACCCATCAGCATCAAATGCATGAGCAAGGAGAGAAATGCAAAACGCTAGTGGCTGAATCATATAGCGCCACCAACTGGTGATTCACTGTACATGTCATAGAGGGCTACAGTAGCAAACATTTGTTTTTACACTGTTTACAGGAATCAATGCAATATTACTATGGATGACATAATGGCAGTTACTTATCGACGGTAATGACAATGAGCATATTGATAGTTACATTCAACATATACCTAGTGTTGGCTAAAATGTATGGAGTTCCATTTCTACTGAGTAATACATCACTATTTTAGATTTATTTTTGTACTAATGTGAAATCTCCCTTCTCATTTCCACTTTCTCATTGGTCCATTTCTAGTTTTACCAATTTCCTATTAAATGCATTCATGTTTTAAAAAAACAGAAAGAATCCGTCAAACTCGTTATTAACTACATATGAAATTGGGAAATGAGACAGAAGTTTGTTTTAATTGGTTTCACGGTGTGTGATTTGATATCAATTAAATCACATTAAAATATACATAACTTACAAACTACTCGGGACAAACTGCTTCTAAAGCTAAAAGTAAAAACAAAAGAAACTCTTGGGGATTGTACCTTCAGTTCTGCTCCTACAAAACTTTGAATAAACTACCACTTGAAATAAGAAAAGCCTCATTTGTTACTGCCTTCGAAGTTTTGTTGAAGACTCACCTTTTTCAGACGTTTTTGTTAACCTTTAGTATTTATTTTATGTTTAGCAGTGGTATTGCTGGGAGCTCTGTTACATCACATCGTAGTAGAGTATATCGTTGTTGCTGCGCTATATGAATTAATGTAATTCTTCTTCTCCTTCTTCTTCTTCTTCTTCTTTTCTTCTTCTTCTTCCCCTTTTTTATTTTCATTATTATTATTATGAAAAAAAAGAGAGAAAAAATCAAAAGGGAGGGAGAAAAGTTTCAAGGAGAATGGTGAAAAGTTGGCGAAAACTATATAATGTAGAAACGAATCGAGTATAATGTAGACACGAATCGAGAGAAAATAAAACAGTGGCTAGATCGAAGGAGTATCTTGCAAAATCATTTCACAGAAAAAAAAAAGAAAAGAAAAAGAAAAAGACAGTAACAAAAATCCTAATTGAACCCCAGATGCCATGATAACACCGGTGGAAACACAAACCTATAATCTTAACCAAACAGAGAAGCAGATTTTATGATCAATATTACTTTTAATCGAGCGTCTTGTCCATTAGACGACACGTTTCAAAAGTAGTGATGTAGAATTGCCACACGTGTACAAACACGAAATATTAAGGTAGACATTCTACTTAAAGAGAAGGAACCTCTAGGCATAGGTAGCATAAGCATTCTCATATTCTCATACATTCAAACAGGGAAAGGGTGGAGCGATAAGCCTGTGAAATGGAATGTTCGAACGAGGGGGGGAAAGGGTAATAAAAATGGATATTAATCACAATCCTTCGTGATTTCTAACATCGAGCAGAAGAATATGGAACGTGAAATGTAACTTGAAAAGGTCTATCTTATAAAAGGTTTCATGTCTCATAACCAGAAATATTTTTTTTCTTCATTGACTGTCTACGATTGAACTGTACCTCAATAGCTGAGGACTGACGTAAACTTGGTGTATTTTAATTCAGGAAAAATATAAGGGGCAAAAAAATGATGATTAACACGTTGGTTCATCTTTAATTGGCGTTACATAATCACATATTACGTATTCCATTTTTCACCTAAAATGTGAAAAGGAGGAATGTTTTATCCGTTAACATGCAATCCGTAGGTTTTCTCATGTCCATATTGGATTAGAAAACATAGTGTTATGAGTAATTATTTTCAAAGAAGGAAAATGATTTTAAAGCCATCAAAATTATCTGTTATCATAGAATTTGCAGGGTTAAAATAGCATTCAGCTTGTGAAACGCAAAACGCCTTTGCTTTCTAGACCGGCAGCTAGGTGACTTTTGATTAGATGAACGAGGTACCAACATCTGAGTATTGGAAGACCTGGGAAGGAACCCCGGCATATATCAAACTGGGCGTCTACCGTTGCACCTCTGCTGCATGTGGCCCCTGGGGCCTTTTAAAAGGGGCCCAAAAAATGCGTTAGATTAGATGAACGAGGTACCACAAGAAACCCACGGCAGATTTTGCGGCTCATTATACTGAATTCGGAATGGCCCATGACAGACGAATTTTCTGCTGCAAAGTGCCCGGCAGACGCCCCCAAAGGGCATTATTGCATAGAGGCTACATTACAAGTTTTGTTAGATGAACGAGGTACCACACGAAACCCACGGCAGATTTTGCGGCTCATTACACTGAATTCGGAATGGCCCATGACAGACGACTTTCTGCTGCTAAGTGCCCGGCAGAAGCCCCCAAAGGGCCAATTTTTGCATAGAGGCTACATAGAGGCTTGGTTAGATGAACGAGGGTACCACACTAAACCCACGGCAAATTTTGCGGCTCATTACACAGATTATATTATGACCCATCACAGACGAATTTGCTGCTGTTTTGTGCCCGCCAGCCGCCCCCAAACAGTGGCCCGAAGGCACTTTTTCGTATGTTTGACGCAGGTCAAACATCCTATACCACTTAAAACAAATATGAAATGGTTAAATCGATCTTACAAAGTCCGAATTTTCTGCCGCTTTGTGCCCGGAAGACGCCCCAAAGAGTGGCCCGAGGGCCCTTTTCATATTTTGACCTAGTTAGCATCTTGGACGTCACTTGAAGTTGAAACCAGTGCGAAAGGGTCAGGTCTATCCTACAGACTACCGAATGGGCCATGACAGACAATGTACTACTGCTTTGTACCCGGCAGATGCCCCTAAAGAGTTGCCCGAGGGCCTCTGTTGTATGTTTGACCTAGTCCACATCCTAGGTATCGCTAACAATGGTTAGGTCGACCTTAAAAACTATCGAAATGGCCATGGCAGACAAATTTTCTGTTGCTAAGTGCCAGCCAGACGCCCCCCCCCCCCCTCCGTCAAGGTCCCCCTAAAAGGGCCCTTGACCAGCAAAATGAGGTACAACTTGATAAAAACTGGAAATATATGCATGCATTTCACAAAACACGGAAAACATTCTACTGTTTTGTCTCTTTGGGGCCCATGAGACGACCCAAGATGTGACCCAAAGCCCCTTTCTGTAACCTTGACCAAGATGAATAATTAAGTTACCATCTAACACCATTTAGCTCGGGCTAATCTGACAGAAATGGGACTTCCCAGTCAAATTTTCTACTGCTTATAAGCAGCCGGAAGCCGAGAAAGGGGGACTTAAATGCATGGGGGGGGGGGGGGGGAGCTCAGTCAACGAGAAAGCTGGAAAAAAAGAAAGAAAGAAGAAATTACTTCTGTTGGTACAGTACATGCACGATAATATGACTATGTACAAACTTAAGGTAACATGCAGTTAACGGTAAGAAGTAGATCGTTGAGTTTTTACCATGGATCTTTTTTGATTGATCGATTTTTTCATTTTCATTTTTATTTATCACATGTTTGGCACATAAAGTACAAACGATATAAGAAAGTATACAAGCTGTTGACATTATCAAAAGGAAATATTACATTGTTTACAGTGGAACAGATATTGCAGTTTTAATTATTGGTATTAAAAAGCAGGGCTTCTATTGGTAAGTCCCTCTTGAAAAACATACATTGGTAGAGCAATTGTGTATAATCATAAATAAAGTAAGACACTCTCATGGGCTTTACGTTTATGGTTGAAAAATAAAGATGGCAAGGAGTAAGGTAAGTGGAAAAGGAATAGATCCAGAAGATAAAAAGGATGATAGATATCTCACACCGTAAAGGAGCAGAAGAATCAGGAAGAAAAGGGAAGTATAGATTTGAGAGTCGCATTATCATGGATTAGGGTGTAGGTGAAATTTCTGTATAAGGTTTAAACACTTTATGAAATTAAAATGTTCATATTATTTTTGGGCATTTAGCATGGATAGTTTAATATATTTTTTGAAGGTTTGAACGTTGTTATAACGTTTGAGAGTTTTTGAATATCATTCCAGTGATCTGGTCCTGTTTTTGCCCTAGTGCTGTTCTGGTCAAGAGAAGGTCACCGCGGTATTATTTTGGGAGGGCTGTCTTTGAGATAAGCGTGTATTTCAATATTTTGGAGAGGAGTGATACAGATGGATGCTAGCATTTGGATAGTTAGAGCATAAACGTTTCAAGGTTCAGAATACAGAGGTCATGCATTTTAGTATTTTCTTTTTAAGATAAAGCGATTAGGTATGGGAGCGGAAGTGAACTTTTTTTTCTGTTATTGATTCCGAGGACACGTTTTTGTAAAAGTAAAATTCTGTTTGATTATTTCTGAGTTATTCCACGAGAGGATCCCGTAATTTAAATAAGGAAGAATGAGAGTCGAATAAAGAGTACATGATTTTAACTTATTAACGACACCGATGTTCCTTGATATCTACAAAGATAGGGTAATCGAATATTCCAAGAAATTTTGTGGATAGGACAGAATTCAATATTTATACCATTAAATTGTTATATCGCCAGGAAGTGTTTCTATTGAATTACTGAATAACATGAAATTTCTCTCTTTTTTTTTTAATGTTACAAGGGGTTCTTTGGGGGTCTTTTGGGACATTGGGGGGGGGGGGGGGAGTCTAGCTAAAACCAACAGAAAATATGTCTGTCATGGCCATTTCGATAGTTTTTTAGGTCGACCTGACCATTTCAAACTCGTTGTTAGCGATACCTAGGATGTGGACTAGGACAAACATACAACAGAGGCCCTCGGGCCACTCTTTAGGGGCATCGGCCGGGCACAAAGCAGTAGTACATTCGTCTGCCATAGCCCATTCAGGACTTTGTAAGATCGATTTAACCATTTCATATTTGTTTTAAATGGTATAGGATGTTTGACCTGGGTCAACATACGAAAAAGTGCCTTCGGGCCACTGTTTGGGGCGGCTGGCGGGCACAAACAGCAGCAAATTCGTCTGTCATGGGTCATAATATAATCTGTGTAATGAGCCGCAAAATCTGCCGTGGGTTTCGTATGGTACCTCGTTCATCTAACCAAGCCTCTATGTAGCCTCTATTTAAAAATTGGCCCTTTGGGGGCGTCTGCCGGGCACTTAGCAGCAGAAAATTCGTCTGTCATGGGCCATTCCGAATTCAGTGTAATGAGTCGCAAAATCTGCCGTGGGTTTCTTGTGGTACCTCGTTCATCTAATTTAACGCATTTTTGGGGCCCCTTTTAAAAGGCCCCAGGGGCCACACGCAGCAGAGGTGCAACGGCAGACGCCCAGTTTGGTATATGCGGGGTTCCTTCCCAGGTCTTCCAATACTCAGATGTTGGTACCTCGTTCATCTAATCATAAGTCACCTAGCTGCCGGTCTATTCATTCTGTGCGCAAATAGTCTGCGTTAGTACTTGAATAGCTGCGCGTGGCTGATTACGCAAGTATACATTTGTAACACACAGGAGACAAATTATTACGCAAATATTCCTTGGAAGACGGGTGTTGGTGAAAGAGAGAAAGAAAAATAGAAGGAGAGCGAAAGAAATAAGAGTTACAGAGGTCAGATAGTGAGGAAAGTTCAAGAAAGTACCTGTAAAATAGCGAAATTTAAAGAAGAAAACAGAATAAGAAGAAGAAGAAAAAGAAGGAGAAGAAAAGGAGAAGGAGAAGAAGAAGGGAAAAGTGGTATGAACGATGCATTCATGTCAAACCAAACATTTGATCCATCTGGCACGTCAATAACACTAATCAATATCTGGAGGCACATCACCATCTCCATTTATGACAGCTTTATTATAAATCAGGTTTAGCTCGTCACCAAGTTGTCCATACTTCCAAGGCCATTGCTGTTCATTAACCAAATCAAATCAAACAAGACACGATTAGACAGGTTTGATATATTTAGAAGCGTTGATTCATGCACTCATTAGGACATAAATGCACCATCACAGAGAACTCGTCTATCTGCCACCACAATCAAGGACATCACACGAATATGTTCTAAGCACTTTGTAATTTCCGATGCACAAATTAGGAGATATTTTAATGTATTGTTTAATCTATTATAACTAGAATCTAAGCACTTCTTGCATACACAAATATATGACATGTAAGTATAATTCGGAAATATTCGGTGAAAGTAAGAACTAAATCAGAATGTATTGTAACATTTTCTATCATTTTGCTGGAAAAATACTCAAATTAAGAAACATTTGAATTTAATTGGAAAAAAAAGAGAAATAAGATAATCAGTCCTTGCTGTTAAACCATGGCACTATTCAGTTAACTACATTATGCCTAATCTGAGCTTAGCACCGGATAGAATTAGAAACCATTAATCAAAATGTGTACACGCTGCTTTTAATCCGAATGTCAAAATGCCCCACGCTGAATAAATGAAACAACCGTAAACCTAATCGTTAAAAGTCCACCCGCCCATCCTTATAAATTAAAATTTCATACGCAAGCGGAGGGGTACTCGGTAGTGATAACATGCTCCCTACTCATTGTTTATTTCTACATACCAACAAAAAGGGGATAATCGCTAGACCCCTTGCCACACTATTTTTCTGAAGAGGTAGATTTACCAAAATCTTTATGTTGATTTTACAGTTTCCAGTCTACAGGTGATTAAAGGATTATCAGGAAGCTGATTAAGACCGGAAGGGAATTATTCTGCATATCCTTTTTAATATATAGTGAAAATCCTTTATTCTATTGTTTCCTGTTATTGTGATGATTGGCACTCTTGTGAACCAAAAGGATAAGGGCATTGACGAAACATGCCTGCCGACAGAAAGGCTATTTTTTTCAGTAAAAAAAATCACCTAGACAGTTCTAAATACATGGAAAGTTTTAATTCTAAATTTTCTGGAAAAAAATCTAAAGGAAGAAAGGGAAGGTCTAGCCCCATACTCCGAAACCTGATACATTCTAGTCTGGAAAGAGACATTCCCTAGCGTATAAAGACATTATATGGACTCTTATTCATCTTGCCCTTCCTAAAGACTGCCTTAACTAGGCAAAGTGAGTTGTAATTTTGGTCTTTTTCCGTTGGAATCCTATTCTTAAAGTGCAAAATAACACATTATATTGTTATATTCTATTAGACCAACTCATACCAAAATAGTGGTGAATATTGTATCAGTTTACATAACCATCGTACAGAAAATAAGAAGAGTTATCAAATAAGATATGCAAAAGAAAGAGAAGAGAGATGGAGGGAGGGGGCAGAGAAGACTGGGATAGAGAGAGAGAGGGGGGGGGGAGAAAAAGGGAGGGAGGGAAGAAAAGGGAGGACAAAGCCGTTTCTAACCGTTCTATGAAATCGTTTGGAAACGGTTTGAATGGTGTTCGATTGGCAGTGTAAAAGTATTAAGGCATTTGTCTGTATCGCATGAGAAAAAAATACACGCATACAAAAAGAGTGATAAATATGTCTAACTGCATGAATTAAGTGACTTCATTTTGTTTAAGCTGTTAATGGATATGCTTTCTATGAACAACTGTTGTAGTGTCTTCATTGTTCACCACTTTTTTTCAAAGGGTGTTATGTAGGCATACAGGAGTTTTTGTTTGATTTTTGTTGTTGTTATTGTTTCCATGTTTGATTTACATGTGTCCAACAATAACATACAAAACAGAAGCATATAAACACAAGACAAAAAATAAGTTCCCCCTAAAACAAATCTCTTTATTTTTTCAGTCAGGAACCTTTGATGAAACCTGAACACAGATTCATATCGCTACACTTCTCAGCTACATTTCCTGTAAAATTCAGGGCAACCCCTTCAGTCACGCTTCAGTGAACACGACTTAAATTCAAAATTGTAATTTTTTAAAGTTCACAAGCTTAGTGCCATGACTTTGATGCAGTGATATCGGAACAAACTTCAAGTTTTCTGCGTTTGAAGGCATGCAACATAAATTTTATTCGTTACCAAACGTACCAAATGAGATGTCCACCAAATTTCATGCTTGAGTGAGCAAGATGTGAAAATGGCAAACACTGCAGTTTTGACATCTTTTGAGCGGAGAATTTGATCTAATGCAGAGGAATTCATATTTTGGAAGGGTGTTTGAAACTTTTGCAATTGATACCTATCAATTCACGGTTGAATAAACACATAATAAAAACAAAATATCACCATGTTAAAATTATCCAGTAATCGTTGCCTTATTTTTGTGCACTAACAATCTTATAACATTTTAAGCATGTTTATATGACCGATGTACACGATGTACATATATCAATGATCTCATGGCATTTAATTGAAAGTTCACGCTTCAATGAGCACGTGGGACTGGAAAAGATCATTTTTTCACTTATGGACCAAAGTTCAATTCCTTAATTTGTTAACCATCATAAGTCTTCTTGGGGAGTTCCTCTGATTTGATTTTCATCGAAATCCCGATCTCTTACGCTTCAGTGAGTAAAAGAGACAAGAAAATTATGCAAATGAGCAAAAAATTTATGGCGTCGTCCCTACTTCGTGCCGCATCGGATACTTAATTTGTTGCAAGGTCCCATTAAGATATGTGTTAATTTTCATGAAATAACTCCCTGTAGAATGAACAGTAATCATCAGTGAAAATAGGCCAATTTTCAATTTTGTTAAAACTCTGATCCCTAACTGTACATAGTGTCAATGGGGGAGGAAATAAAAAATAAAATCTGGCCTATTTTCATTAATGATTATTGTTCAGTCTACTGTGAGTTTTTCCATGAAATTCGGCACATATCGTCCTGAGGTCACTAACATGATCTTACGCCAAATTAACTATCCGATGCGGCACGGAGCAGGGACAAAGCGCTAAACTTTCGCCTCATTTGCATAATTTTCTCGTCTCATTTGCTCACTGAAGCGTGAGAGGTTGGGATTTCGATGAAAATTAAATCAGACGAACTCCCCAAGAAGACTTATCATGGTTAACTTTAAGTTAACATTAAGTATCCGATATGGCACTGAGCAAGGACAAAGCCTAAAGTTTCTTCTCATTTGCTTCTCTTTTGCTCACTGAAGCATAACACATCAGGATTCTCATGAAAGTAAAATCAGACGAATTCCGCATGGAGACTTGTGATACTCACTAAGAAAAAAAAATACATTTTTGCACCATTAAGAGGGCATGCAGTGAGCGACATTTTGCACCCTTTATGCCTAGTTTACATTTCCCCAGGGCGCCGTGCGATGAATTGGTTTACGACTTTCCGTGCGATTTTTCGGGCATCGTAGGTGGCTACGGGCTACGACATTTGTGTTTATATAATTAACGGTCATCGTGCCATTTCCCGTACTTGGCCATCGGGGGAGGGGGGGGGGCCGTGGGATGTCCGTACAGAGGCTGCCCGGATATTGTACGGTAATCGTGCAATCTCCGCAACCTCCCCACGGAAATCGCACGGGGCCCGTGCAGAGGATGCGCGGTGACCGTACAGCCGCGAGAGTTCCATGCGATACCCGTGCGGGAATAATGCGATGCTGCCTACGATATATACGGGCTAAGGGCTTACGATTTTTCAACTTCGTATAACTTCTCGCGCTACAAAATCGTAGTGGTGCCCGTGAATCCATACGAAAATATTACGGTCGCCGCCTGCCTCCGCACGGAGGCCGCACGGATAGGGGGTTACCGGCAGGATACGGGCTCCGTAGCTGATCGTAAGCCAAATGTAAACCAGGCATTAGGGTGCAGAGTTGTACCCTCTAGGGAAGATGCAAATTTGCACCCTTTTGGATGCAAAACTTTCTGCACCCTTTAAGGTGCATAGTTGCACCTTTTAGGGTTCAGATGGGCACTTTTGGGTGCAAACAAGTACAAAAGGGTGCATATTTGCACCTTTGTCATGTAGGGTGCAAGATTGCACACCAAAAGGTGCTGCTATAGTAGCATTTGGGGTGCAAAATTGCACTTTCTTCTTAGAGTGTATAGTTAACCAATGTAAGCAATTGAATTTTAGTCAGTAAGTGGGGGAAAAAGCTTTTCAAGTCCCACGTGCTCACTGAAGCGTGAACTTTCGATGAAATGCCACGGGATCATTGCTACATGTACACCAGTCATATAAACATACTGAAAATGTCATTCATATAATTTTAAGGGCACAAAATAAAGCAATACTTCATGATTTCAACATAGTGATATTTTGTTCGCATTATGTGTTCATTTAACCGTGAATTAATACGTATCATTTGCAAAAGTCACAAACACCCTTCCAAAAGATGAATTCTATCACATTAGATTCAATTTACCACGAGAAACATGTCAAAGCTGCAGATTTTGCCATTTTCACCTTGTGCTCACTGAAACGTGAAATTAGGCGCACAAGCCATTTGGTATGTTGGGAAGCACATGAAATTTATGTTGCATGACTTCTAACGCTGAAAATTTCAAATTGTTTCTGATATTATTGAATCAAATTTATGACATGAGGCTTGTGAACTTAAAAATGACCATTTAGCATTTTAATAACACTGAATAGCACTGAAGCGCGACTGAAGGATTTGCCCTGAAATTTACATGAAATGTAGTTGAGAAGTATGGCTACATGCCTCTGTATTCAGATTTCCTCAAAGGTTCTTGATTAAAAAACTACACACATTTGTTTTAGGGGGAACGTATTTTTTTGTCCTGTGTTTAGATTAAATGCCTTGCTCAGGGGCATAAGTGACATACCGGGGATCGAACCCCCGACTGTCGCGTTTCCAGTCAAGTATCTCAAACCGCTCGACTACAACTCCTCCACTTGTAATATTGATAGCTCTGTCGATTTTCACACACACACACACACACACACCCTCGGATATATGAATATTTTTTCTGCTCTGAGATTTGAATAAAGAAACAAATTATCAGTATAAACAGATGACTCTGTTTAGATGACTCTTTGCAAATTTTCGCCTGTGGTGCTTTATTAAGCAAAGTGAAACACATCATAATCAAACTTATCATTTTGCTTGGTAAAGCCCTCCGGCAAAATTCGAAAAAAATCGCCCCAACAGTGTCATCTGTTTTTGTCAGTTTGTTTTTATATAAGGGTGCGTTTGTGTATGTGTGTGTTTCCCGTAAGGGGCACTTATTCAAACATTTAGCACTACAGAAATTAGTGCATGTGCAAAGTAAAACAGTAATGAGTATGATCTATAGTTGGTTACAAAATGTGAAGAAAGAACGGAAAACATAATATCATTATACATGTTTATATACCTTATGATGACCTAGATGGTGTTTTAGAAAGAAGCTGAGATGATGTTTTAGATAAAGTAAAGAATCTGAGATGATGTTTTAGATAAAGTAAAGAATCTGAGATGATGTTTTAGATAAAGTAAAGAATCTGAGATGATGTTTTAGATAAAGTAAAGAATCTGAGATGTTGTTTTAGATAAAGTAAAGAATCTGAGATGATGTTTTAGATAAAGTAAAGAATCTGAGATGATGTTTTAGATAAAGTAAAGAATCTGAGATGATGTTTTAGATAAAGTAAAGAATCTGAGATGATGTTTTAGATAAATTAAAGAATGTGAGATGGTGTTTTAGATAAAGTAAAGAATCTGAGATGATGTTTTAGATAAAGTAAAGAATCTGAGATGATGTTTTAGATAAAGTAAAGAATCTGAGATGATGTTTTAGATAAAGTAAAGAATCTGAGATGATGTTTTAAATAAAGTAAAGAATCTGAGATGATGTTTTAGATAAAGTAAAGAATGTGAGATGGTGTTTTAGATAAAGTAAAGAATCTGAGATGATGTTTTAGATAAAGTAAAGAATCTGAGATGATGTTTTAGATAAAGTAAAGAATCTGAGATGATGTTTTAGATAAAGTAAAGAATCTGATTTCGTTTCATGGATTATTATAAGGTTTTCGATTGATGAAAAAATAAACATTTTCGCAATGATGATAATGGTAATGATAACTAAATAATTCATTAGCAAAATTTTGACAGTGTACGTAACCTAAAAATTAACAAAAGATATCAATCACATGAAACAATGCCACTTTCGATACTTTTCTTTCTACGTAAAATATGAGCGGCAGCCTTTAAATCATCGTCGCCATTGACAATGTATCCGAAATCACGATTTACACTGTATTTGTTCCTTTGAACATTAACTTGATGAAAATAATCTAGGTCAGAGATACGAATTGAATATTTCCCCAAAGACTACTATATCCTACCGCCATTTCATTTTTTTTCTCCTCTCGACTTAGCCGATTTTTAACTAGAAGATGTGTTTATGCACGTGCCAGCATCCCATCCAGGCTTGTAGGCAGACGTATGATGTGAGATAAGTGCCGCAGGGCACTGATTAGGCATATATATACTTTACGGCGCCATCTATCGCACATGACTTCATTGGGAGAAAACTTGATTCCAATTATTTATTAGGTGGTCATCTTTGACAGATCACCTCTTAATTTCGTCGGAATTTTCTTTCTTTATTATTTATTTTTCTTTATTCTAAGCACTTTTTTGTGCACTCGAAATCTCAGAATCGGCTGGTTCAAATTGCATGAAATTTCGGTCAGTTATCAATCGTAATAAGATCTCGCCGTTCCAATTATTTTCATGTTCATCGGGTCATCGTGACGTCATCCAGGCGCCATTTTGTGAAAATCACTTTAGGGTCATATCTTCATAACGGATGGTCATTTCTCATTCATGTTTGGCATGATTAAAGTTAATTTTTAATCCAATAAATTTCAGATAGCCAGACGCGCGCGTACGCGTACGTCCGCGCGTCAGCGCGCGCGCAAAAATTTAAAAAGCTCAGAATCTCTTCAAATTTATTTTGCACACGTTTCAGGCCATTTTAAGCAGTTCAAAAATTTGCGCGCGTCCGCGTCCGCATGCGCGTCATACGCGCGCGCAGGTCCCAAATGACGTTAAAACGCCGTTTTTTCACTTGATTTGCATTCCTGACACTTTTCTTAACAATTTCCATCAATTTAGAACTGATTTCAGCCAACCATAAGGTCGCACGCGCGCGTCAAAGTTCAAAAGTCGTGCGCGCATCTATTGGGCAAGTAATGTAAAAACACGCAAAAACATGCCCCTTTAAAATCCACCATAGCTCCTTAGAATGCGTGGAGACCCCCAATTTTTTTTACATATTCTGAAAGGTTATGAGTTGTAGATGGGAATTCATGAAAAAAATTTACTCTTTCGATGCTATGACGTCATCCTATTCTTATGTGAACTCAAAATTTTGATTTTTAATTTTTTACGTTATATTTTTTTCCTTTAACCAAGACTATCTCGCTTATTATTCATCAATTTTCGCCGGGATTTCGGTATGTTGTAGCTGAGACAATTCTCTATAAATATGTTATTCATTGTTACTCATTTTGATAACGTTATCATGGTCTAAATTCACGATTAAAGGTACAATGTCAATTTTTCTCATTTTACGTGTATTCTCTATGGGACATGACTTTTACGTAATTCTTGATTCTACATTCTCGTCTTCTTTGATAAACATCTCCCTTATTTCTGCTTGATTTTCGCCCATCTTTAAGTATGTTGCAGCTGAGAAAATTTTCTATCTTATGCATTCATATGTTTTTTAAGCGAATGTCGAAAACATGTCGAAATTTTGACTGGAAAATCTGATATTAGAATTCCGTTTTGAATCTACGTGTTATCTCTATGAGCTGTTTTCAAGTATACCTTCAAAGCACTTACCTCACATGCTGAAAGTCCCTGGTTCGAGTCCCGGACGGAAGGGGGGGGGGCAAATTTTTCCTTATTCTTTCTTTTTACATGTTATATTACTATCCTCTTTAACTATATAATTACATATACAGTCACAGTCAATGAAATAAACTGGTGATTTTTGCCCGTTATGACAATTGCAATGCAGTGCACAGTTGTTTATGTACAACCCTATAGAAAATCTGATTAGTTAAGGTGAATTAAAGCTTTGGATCACCTTTTAAGTATTCTGCGATATCAAATCATCCAATTTCTATGACGTTTGGTCTCCTATCGAGACGTAAAAATTTTATCAAAAGTCTTACCAACGAATTTATCACGATCCACGTCGAAACCTAAAAGATGCCGACAGACCACCTAATTCGTCATGTGACGAATTCAAATGTCTCGTTTTTCTCTTTTTCTTGTCGACACAAAACTAATATTCAGCAGAGGTGATTATTCACAGTTAAAGCAAGGGAGTCGTATAATTATTTCAAATGTTGTCTGATGAATAATTTACTATGAATTCATAGGTGGTTAGAAAGAAAAGGATTTCGACTCAATTCTCATCGGAAGCTGTTATTCTACAGTCAAAGAAAATATGCTTCTTTCTGGGTCAGTGACTTTTGATACACAATAAAAAAATGAGTTGTTTGACATAGAAGATATGCTTTATATCTCAAATTTTTAAAAAAAATCAATTTGTAGTAATAGAAATTGTAGGAACTGACAATGATATGAAAAAAAATTTTTATATATGGCCTATGAACTTTGCAGCCAGAAACCCACTTGATGTATCAAATTGAAATGTGACTTTCCGTTCTGTGTACGCATATCTGTCAGCTTTATTCAGTAGTTTACTTTTCCATTTTGTGTTTGAAGCAGTGTTGTAGTCAAGGCCAAGGCTAAGGCTTCAACCTCCAAGGCCAAGGCATGCCAACCCAAGGCCAAGGCAAGGCATGAAAATCTCAAGGCCAAGGCATAAAATATAACTAGAAAAGGGAATCAAATAATGAAGGAGGATCGCGCATGAACTAAAGCAGCATAAAAATATAGACGTTGACATTTTAATTGATAAACTTATTCTTAAGTCAATCATGAATTGTATCTGTTACTTGTAAAAGACGTATTCTATTTTGTATTAGACATACGACTCAGTGGCATAAGGAGCCAAAAATTCTGAGGGGGCAGAACGTGCCATATGGGGCACAATTTCTGAATAGTTGCGAGCGAGCGAAGCGAGCGAGCCAAAAAAATCTGTAAAACTTTATAAAAGTTTTTAGAGAGTACACAGCACATTCACTGGTCATTGCAGAGCTCACTACTAAACGCCCCCTCCCCCACTTTCTGCACGCACGCAAATAAATAAGATTATTGTTGAAAAGAAAAAATGGCAGTGTGTACCCATGCAGAGGCGTCGGTCTGTTTTAAGGATTAGGGGAGGGGGCCAGTACGACCAAATGGAGATGAACCCGCGAAGATATTGACGTGTGGGTGTGTGGGTGTATATATATATATATATATATATATTAAAAAATCAGAGTTGGTAGTAGAATGCCAATGAAAAATAAATTCATAGATTTTAAAAGAAAACGGAGCATAGCTCTCAAAAAATGAAAGGCGAAGTCACACTCTTCGTCAGTGCCTTTCATTTTTTGAGAGCTATGCTCCGTTTTCTTTTAAAATCTATGATTTTATTTTTTATTGGCATTCTACTACCAACTCTGTTTCTTGTACTATCTAGATGCTAAGCAGACTAATTTTCAATTTTTTATATATATATATATATA
The DNA here is from genome assembly GCA_029962745.1 of Echinometra lucunter. Taxonomy (NCBI): domain Eukaryota; kingdom Metazoa; phylum Echinodermata; class Echinoidea; order Camarodonta; family Echinometridae; genus Echinometra; species Echinometra lucunter. Next base: position 2,235,641 of record CM057161.1, on the reverse strand, counting down.
TATATATATATATATATATATATATGTATATGTATAATGGAAATACCCACATGGGAGTCTACCCGGGATAGGGTCCCCCCGGGTAGACCAACCCCGGGTGGACATGGGAACTAGGTCGACTAGGGTACATTTTACATATGTATATTAGTAGCATTGTTCTACACATGCCAAGAAACATTTGGTACTAAACATTGTATAAGCTGCAGCGTCATTGCCTTCTTCGCATCCATACATTCTTTGCTGTGGTTTTGATTCATATAAAGCAGTCTTTAAAACATAATGACTGAGCTGCCTCAAACGCCTAATTCAGTGTTTACATATTTAGTACCAAATGTTTCTGGACGAATGTACAATAATGCTAAATATACATACGTAAAATGTACAAGTTCCCTAGTCTACCGGGGGTTGGCGTACCCAGGGGGGCCCTACCCCGGGTAGGCTCTCATCTGGGTATTTCCATTACTGCTTTTTGCTGATACCTGATACAAAACAAAAGGTTCACGCATTGATGAGCAAGAAGAGTTTAAAATTCGAATGTCAAAATCGAGTTGCGCAGAATAAGTGTTCACGATTTGTGAGGATGCACCAACTTTGCCTAAGATGGGCATGATACATTATCATTTCGTTTACGTTCTTTGTTATGTTTCTTTCATCAAATCTCTCAATTAGAGAGGATGCAGATTTAAACATGTGCTTTTCACTTGCGTTCCTGAACCAAGCAAAGAGGAGTTCTGATCTTTTCACGGAATGTAACCGCATTGGAAGCCTGCATGCAGCAAATTGCCCAGGCTTGCCAGCGTCAGTTTCCTGATTAAAAATGTTTCGTCAAGTCCAAAAATCTGCAGCGGTAGCAGGACTTTTTTCGTGGGAGAGGCGTAAGAATACGTAAATTGTTCGAAGAAACGCGCAGGCGAAGAGACAAAGGCAGTCATGATTGCGCTTTTAGCGTTTTTGAAATTAAAATTAGAGGTTGTGGCTCCCACTCTTAGTTGAATTTGGAAAATTATCAGTCAAAAATGCAGGCTTGAAATTTCGGGGGTGGGAGGCGCGACTGCCTCCCCCTCCCCCCCCCCCCCCCCCCCCGCATACGGTCACGCGTCAATCCGCTACCTGCCTCTGTTCCACTATGATGTGAACAAAATTAAAATTCTGGAGAAGGTTTCTGCCTAGGAAGTGACTCTGTGGTAACAGAGTGTTGGTCGGACCCTTCTTGGTGGATGGAAATCTCAATCGAGAACGACTCATCAAAGAAGAGATCGCTCCAGAGCTTGATCAACACTTCGTTTGTCAATTAACCGAATGTGAGCTTCGAAAGAATCTGGTGATCACAAGATGGACTGATGAAACACCGCCTCATTGAAAAATGATCATCAGGGAGAGACTGTGAGAACTCTTCGACAAAGGTCATGAAAATCAAAAAATAAACTGCGATGAAAGAACAGGAATTAAGATAGCTAGAAAGTAAACAGATAAACGAACATGCGAAGTCAAAGTGGAAATGAAATAAACCAAAATGAACGAACAAAGTTAAACTTACAAAAATGGACTAAAGATCGAAACAGAGCATACACAAGAGAGAGAACAAAACATTAATGAAAAGATAAGAAGAATAAAAACAAACTCGTAGCATGATCTGCTTGAAAACGTTCTTCATTATTCTGCGCAATTCGTTTCTAACATGCAGCAGTTGTAATTGTTCGTAATCCGTCATGCGTGAACGATTCACAGTGTAAATGATATAAAATAGAAGAAGAGACTTTACTCTTACTACTAGTGTCAATGTATCAAACATATCATATCTCATTATTATAATATCTATCTCCAAAAACAGGTTTCCTTTTTTCTGGGACGCACTATATATATATATATATATATATATATATATATATATATAAGGAGCTTTTTGCGCTTTTGCGCTCTAAACTTGATATGTTTGATACTTAATAAAATTTTCATCATTACCTGATGAAGGCCTTTGGCCGAAAATTTGTAAATTTCACGTCTGACGGAATTTGTTTATTTATTGGCATCTTTCATTTTCTTATTCAAACATTCCGAAGCAGAACTCATATTTTGATATACTATATATATAAACACATTTCTATGGAGACATTCTTTTGTTCTATGACATAAAATGTCCCCATAACCGTAACCCTATGTCCCCATACCAATATTTTTTTTTCTTTTAACGGGGACGCAATAAAGTCCAATAGTTAACACGTCCCTATACCAATAGTTTTATTAAACTATATATAGCGGGAGAGGTACTGTGTCAGGTAATTGTGTACTTTTTATATTAATTTTTTTTTTCTTTATATCATTTAATCATACCCCTTGACATATTGTTACTTATTCCGATTGATTTACAACTTTTATTTACTTTTATGTTGCCTGGCTCATGTTGTCTTTAGTTTTGTGTAGTTTTGTTTAGTTGCTCATCATTTTTGTTTCATTTCATTTTGTTTGATTTATTTAGCACAACAATAAATCTGAAGAAGGCCTACTGAGCCGAAAGCTTATCGACAACAATCGTGTGATCTTGCCTCCTCCTGTACCAGTACCTCTTTTCACACACACACACACGCACCCATATATATATATATATATATATATATATATATATATATATATATATGTGTGTGTGTGTGTGTATATAAATATATATACATATATATATATATATACACACACACATACATATATATGTAACCACGCACACATATCACCGTTTTCTTTAATGTACATTTCAAATATCACCACATGCCCTTCATTTTTTTTTTCATTATTTAGTATCTTTACAATACAGTTATTGATAGAGTTTTACTTTTTTCTGTTTTGTATTTGTCTATTTTACTTTATTTTTCTTGCAAATATGTTTACAATTCTTTTATGCTCTCTTTTATTGTCTTTTGATATGCTAATTATGTTGATATGTAATAACGTATACGAATTGTGTGTGTGTTATCTTGTACAGACCTTAGGAAAAATCATCTTTTGGCTGAGTTGGGTGCCGTGCTTAAATAATTTGAAATAAAAATAAAATAAAATAAAAGAGTTATCAATGATTTTTTTTATTGATTAATATATCCGATAACTCTTTTATCCTTTATTTTTTCTGCCTTCCATACTCTACATATTTATTTTATCTATTGATTGTTATTCTCATTCTCCCGTTCTGCCTGTCTTCTCTGGCCCTGCTTATCGTACTCTACCAACTTTCTTTCCGTTCCACAAAAGGAGCATCTGTGGCGGTGTCGGTATGGACAATGTGCGCCATCTCCCTGGAGCGGTACCACGCAATCTGTAACCCTCTGGCATCCCGGGCCTGGCAGACCAAGACGAGAGCGTGTAAGATCATCGTAGCCGTGTGGTTAGTGTCCTTCTTAGTCTTACTCCCATTTGCTATCTTCACGGAACACGAGAAGATAGGCGAATCAGAATACTACAAGTGCCGAGAGAAGTTCCCCGCCATCTTTCACAAGTTGTACATAGTAAGTATGAGGAACTTGCCAAGGAATGGTGATAGTGCTTTATATGGCGATTGATAATGACTGTTCTAATGATGACGATAATGAATATCATTGTGATGATGACAGTAGTAATAATGAAGATTATTTCCCTTGTATTACCTTGGTGTTGATCCCGTTGAAATGTAAATAATCTGATGTATGGAGAATATTTCAAAAGAACTTACTCTGAAAATCGCATCCTATATGAAATGCGAGGCGCAAGTTATAAGTTTTGAAATAAATTACGCATCACCATTCACATAGACTGGGTCGTAAAGAAAGACTCGCGTCACGAAAGAACTCAAAACGTGAAGACAGACGTGACTGTTCGGACCAAGTCAGGTAGTGCTGTATTAACAGCACTTGAAAAAATCTATGAAAACGGATCTGACATAAGACCTAGGAGTATCCAAGTGCTGATACGGACCCTGGAGAAAAACAAGTAATGCATCTTCCTTATATACAGAGTTCAAATTGGTAAGCTTGATTGTCAAATGTGGCAATCGGCATCTGAAATAAACCATTTCTCTTTTTTTGAATAAGCTATTTGACGAACAGTCGAAGGCATTCCATGAAAATATTGTTTCAGGTAACCTAGCAATTTCATTGTCAAATAAAACTATCGTTAATCGCCAATGGGCTATATACTCCGATTATCATTATTCGGCCATCATAATGGGGCTCATCAGTGTTTTAAAAATATAACAGCATTTCTGCAATATTCCAACATAGGGAGAAAGAGAATTATAAAGTAGTATAAGTTAGGTGTGTCTCATATTTTTACGACTACAAAATGTAATAATGGAATGATTTTTATCACTTTCATTTTGGGGCACTTTCGAATCATCAGCAAAAAACGTACGTGTTTCAATAAAAGTTTCAATCAAAGGCTTTTGCGCCCGTGACCTTGTTGCATGTGAATTAGGGATCAGGTCAGTAACAATGCTCAGCCAAAAATTTCAGCTCCCCCTGACACTTTTATTTTCCAGCATAACACGAGAAACATTTGATTAAATTTGTTTATTTGAAGAAAGTAGAATAAAAATGTAAAGAATTTTTTCATCACTACTTTTATTGTCTTGGGGGAAGAAATAATCACTTTTTTCATATCGAAATTATGTTTTTATTGCAGTCGGTTCTGAAAAAATACCTAAAATCTTTTAATACAGAATTGTAGCGTTTACATACAATAGTTCTTTCCATTTCTCTTGTTCATGTACAAGCGCATAACTTGTGATCCAGATTTATGGAAAAAAAAGGTTTTGGAAATTCGGAATAATAATTAGTTAACAAAAAGAGTTCACAAGAATTGAAGATTATACCTTCACATCAGGCATTGCATTATGAAAACGGGAAAGTTCAACTTTTACCCAAGTGATGACTGAAATAAAAACCATAATTTCGCTATAATGATAGTAATAATAATAATAATATTCCGTTCTTGTATAGCGCATATCACATTATTATCTAACGTCTCTATGCGCTTCCAAAGGACTTTGGATATTATTACAAAACTTAGTATAAATATGTAACTTTTACTTTCGTGATTCTTATCTCCCACTTCTCTGGTTTCATCTCAACAGACATGCATCTTCATGGCCTTGATGTTTATTCCCTTGTTTATGATGTGTATTGCATATGCACTGATCATCAGAGAGCTATGGCGTGGTATGCACTACGAGAAGAGAAATACAAAAAGAGGTAAGCGAGAAAGTCAAACTACTGTAGTGCACCATATTTAAGATGTTAAAGATCAGACCAACTGTTAATAAAACAAGAAATATATGTATTTATTTTGTTTGTCTTGTTTTGTTTCGTTTCGTTTGTTTTTGTTTTATTTTCTTTTTAGTACTGGTAAAATTGACAAAATTTCTATCAAATTATGGATAAAAAAACATACATTGAGGGTAACATGTCATGGCACATATAACTTGATAACGGCGAGCGGATGCCCATCCTTAAAATCATATAAATACAGTACTCCCAGTAAAAACAAAACCGAGATTTATCAGTGTATTAATATCTTAATCACAATTATGAAAAATAAATGACACATATTTGTAAAGCTTAGATACTCTTCTTTCATTAGATACTACTCATATGATATTTGCATTAGTGAATAAAACAAAAAAGTCGTTCGCATAACGACATAGTAGTTTCACAGAGATAATCACATTTCTAGAAATTTCGTTGTCTGCCCTTTCATAATTATGACACCTCCATTAAGAAAATGAGCCAGGGATGACAGTGATATCTTAAATTTGAGGATTGCCTTTCCTTTTTAAAATCATCCGGTTTTGTCATTATTATTATTTTTTCATTTTCATAAATGACTGATTTTTCGCATGATTGAATGCGAAGCTTGTGGATTAAAAACTCGTTTGTTGAACTCCTCCCCTCCCGGGTCTCCAGACAGCAGTTGGTGCTGGCCCGGGGGGGGGGGGGGGATCACTCACAGATGGAAGTGATACCCATGCTCGTCCAAGTGCCTCATATCTGGAGCCTTTATGGCGTAATTCTTGGTGTCAAAATCTACCCCTAAATGGCGTAAATGGCGTAAGTTTAAGTAAAATATAGCCGTAAAACGGCGTAAATGGCGTAGAACAATGAAAATGTACCCCTTAATGGCGTAAACTGGTTGGCACAGTATACATGTATAAACGTACCCCTAAATGGTGTAATTAAACAAAGATGATATACATCATTTACTTATGTGTTACTTTAGAATGAAGAGAATGAAGAAATATGAATTAATGCAGACAGAATAATTGACTTGCAATTCGCCAGGGAAATTCGTAAGCGCGGTGTTTGGTGCGTCGAAGGCCCGCAGGGTAGCGCAGCCAGGCGTCGCGAACCCCGGTCGAACCCCCGGTCGAAACCAACGTCGAAGAACCGGTTAAATGATAACCCTTTTTCTTAAACAACGTGAACGTACGGCTGAAAAGACACCCTTTTTCCAAAAAACGTCGTCGACGCTTAGGGTCGGAATTCTGACCCTTATTCGACTCTTTCTTTTTTTTGACAAGCATGGGTACCACTTCCATCTGTGAGTGACCCCCCCCCCCCCCCCGGGTGCTGGCACATCATTTGGTAGTTGAATTGGTTGAATTAATACTGGAAAGCCTCTTCAGCGACTTGCTGAAGGCTCCCAGAACGTCCCCATTCTGTTAACAGAAATAATAGTTGCTCTGTTGTTGACTGGATGATCAAGTAGGTTAGTGAAAACGTACCATTTTGTTGACAATCAGCCATTCTTGAAGCCTTTCTTCTTGTTTATTTCATGGCTGGAACTAGCAGCCAGAGTAAATGGGTTCTTTTAATCAATCATAAACATGCAATTGATATTTTTATTCAAGATATCTCTGTCATTCCTTGCTTATTTTTCCTGATCGAGGTGTCATAAGACAGGGCAGAAAATGGACTTTCTAGAATTGTGATTATCTCTTGAAATTCAGATATCGTTGTGGAAACTACTTTTTGGTTTGCTTGCTTCATATCATCTTTGTTCACTCATGCGTGTTGTATGTATCATAAAAGTAACTCTAAGGAAAGAAGAGGATTAAGCTTTACTAATATCATGTGTCATTTATTAATCATAATATTAAGACATGTACTTGAAATTGTACAACTCGCGTACAGTTGGAGTCTGTCGTGGGGATAGTTGTAGTTGTCTTCCCTTAAATTTGACAAAAATGCTGTCAAAGTGCGTTGTGTATAATTTTAGTCGCTCTAGCAAGGACAAAAATGTAGTTTCTATAACTCCCCCGTTATCTACATTTAGCACTTTTGTGACGGAACCGTGCATTTGGTCGGTACTAGTACTAGTACTCGGTAACTCGTGCACCGTCCCTCCCTGCATAGGTGTTACAGAAAAACATTTCCACTCTTCATCTTTAATTACATCAGGTAATACTGACGTTGATATGGGTTATTCATGTTACAGCTGACTAGTGTACAATTTTGTTGGAAGTGATTTGAATATGATATGTTTTGTTTTGCAAAATTCATGCTTATTTTAAAAGCTAGGTTTCAGATTTTACTCAATATCTAATTATCTGTATGGTAGCTCTACTACTCATCGACCACCTTTTTTTTAAAGCGACCACCTTCGGGCAATGACTTTCTTGCGTATTTAATAAAAAAAAAAAGTATGCGCGATGATGATGTTGAAAATGATAATGTTTCCATTCACTTTTAATTACCTGCTAAATCAATAGTTAAAAAATGACCTTGCACGGGCGCACAGCCAAAAACATCACATGCGTCTGTCGCCGAGATTTCCGTGCGTATTATACGAGTCAACAATCTGAGCATGAAATGTAAATCTGGTTAATCTGATGCATTTTCTGCCCAAGTCAGGCGAAAGTAAGGTAAAACCATAGGGTAAAACTAGCAAATGTTTTGTGAGATACAGTGTGATTAATCAAAGGCGGTCGATGAGTAATAGGTCCAACCATACAAACTTAGAACTTTGTATGATGGGGTGACCAAATTTCGCGCACATTTAATTAATTATTCGATCCATAATTTCTCAAATTCTGCCAAAAATTATTCTGATTAATTGGTACCAAAGGGCAAGCAAAGCTCTAGACTATGAATGGGTGCAAGAGAAAGACTTATTGACAAAGAATTCCCGAGATATCGCGATCGCAGAATTCGATGTCGTATCGCAATGCGCTGTAAATGGAAAACGTTTACAAAAACAACGAGTCCAAACTTCGCTCACGCCAGTTATTAATGCAAAATAGAGAGCCATAAAAGAAAATTGCATCACTAGCAAGGCTCAATTCCATAGAATCATTTAGTTTCACATCTTACCTACAATTTTCGTGACATCGTCTCTCAAAATGAAGATTTCTAGACCTTTGTCGGTAGGTTCAATTTTTTTTTCGGAACGGACGCAAAGCATAGCAAAATCTGCCGATTTTTATTAATAATTTCACAATTCCTTCTCCAATTTCAAAGAAAAGTCAGTCCTTTGGTAATTAAAGATTCCTCTATCCGTTGGTGCTATCCAATTTTCATATTTTTCTTTCTAGTTTTTGAGATATTACCCTATGCGCAAAATGTGGACATGCGCAAAATATGGACATGCACGAAATTAGGACACACCGCCATACAGGAGTCATATATTAGGGGTACATAGACGCTTATTGGCCATGCGCACGCCTAAAGAAAATAGATAATTCGACCGGTATCTATGCCCATGTACGCTTTAAAATACCGAGGAGGGGATACCCTTAAGATATCATTTATGGATTTGAAATAAAGTACTGAGAAGAGACTTCAGTATTGATAATAACGATGCTGTTTTTGTTCTTGATGCTGATGATAATGATGATGAGAATGGTAGAGTCATTTATTGCTTTGTTTCCACAGTGGACAAATAATGCTATCACTAGGATAAATTAATGAGAGTAATGAAAAACAAGATTCACTATTATCAGCAGTCATCGGCTTTCCTGTTCTCTTTATCATTAAATCACAACCATCATCATCAACATCACCATCATCATCATAATCAACAACAGCATTGTTATTTGAATGACTGGAATCACTTATCGGTATTTTGATGGCTTCAAATCCATTAGCGCCATCTTGTGGGCTTAGTTTTACACTACAGGTAGTTTTAGTAAAAGGGGATGAATAAAGACTAGCAATTACAGGGTGATTCCTCATGAATAATGATTATATATCATTCATGTACCCTGGACTATTAAAGACAAGAATCTTGCTTGCTAGAGCTTCCATTGTCCATGGCTATTGTGAGGATACAAAGCACACATTTACAGAAACACTCATTGACTCTGTGCAAAGTTCTAAGTTTGTACAGGGGGTTGGAAATTGAGCAAAATCTGAAACCTAACTTAGAAATACACTATGAACATGACCGACAAAGAAAGTGGACAAAATAAACAACCTCTCATTCTACCCTTCACAATGGTTCTGGTAGTCAAAAGAACATCCCTTCACTGCTATTATCTAAAATATGTGGAACAGGTATAGCATGCATATTCACCTGGAACTACGGATTAAACATAATAGCAGTGAAGGGATGTTCTTTTGACTACCAGAACCATTGTGAAGGGTTGAATGAGGGGTTGTTTATTTTGTCCACTTTCTTTGTCCGTCATGTTCATAATGATAAGCATGCATTTTGTAAAACTGACTTATGATATCATATTCAAATCACCTCCAACAAAATTGTACGCTATTCAGCTGAAACCCATATCAGTGTCAGTATCATCTAATGGATATTTTCGGGGTTAATCGGACTATATATTCATTGTATTTCGTTCATTTAATTTAGGTATTTTTATGTGAATTTATGTCCGTAACTTCACAATAATTTTCATTAATGAGACACCAAATGAACATATTACTTGGATTAGCACCTGAGACATATTATGATTTTTGCACAGAAAAAGAAGAAAACGGAACACCTCTCAAAGACCTGAGCTCGAAGAAGTCCCGAGGTCGGAGGTCATCGATGGACGACAGCAGTGCCACTGAAAGCTTTCTGCGGAAATCTCGAGGTACGGGTGCGTCCTCAAAGAGAGGAGAGAGTGCACACGCAACGCCTAGGAGTACCTCATCCAACACGGTCAAAAAACGCGTCGTCAAGATGCTTCTGGTTCTAGTAATCCTCTTCTTCGTTTGCTGGACACCCCAATGGAGTGTGAACATCTGGGCCACCTATGACCCCAAAGGAGCCTACTCATCCATTTCAACTCTGCAGGTATGAAACATTGAGGATGCGTCGGGAATGCCCATGTTTATTTCAAAATGATTCGAACAACACTATGGGCTTATATGCATGAAAAGCAACTTGTCTAATAGGGTACTTGTCGTAGTGGGTAATTGTCGGAGAGGAGTTGTTCATGGGGTAGCAGACCCAGGGTGTAGTTGTCCACTGTGGCAGTCCAAGAGGTAAATTTCAAAGAGTAAGAATCCTCTCAATGACACTAGAATTGAATATCTATGTCTATGACCCATTCGGGATATTTTCGATGGATTGTGGTCAAATTCCACGGATACGTTTAACGTACCTATTACTGGCCATTTAACACTTACTCATCCTACTACCGAAAGAAAATTTTCAATGAAATGTCTTGTCGCTGATGTACAAAAAAATATCCCGATTGATAAAGTCCACTAATGCGGCTAAAACTAATGAAAATACGGCTGAAACATTATAGGTCAAGCATGGACTTAAGATGACTTTAACCCCCCTTCCCCTCATAAAACAGTTAATTTCCATGTTTGATGATTTTTTTTTTTTAATAGCTGAAGACTGGGCAGATCGACATTCATCAGACAGAACATTGCATTTAGATATACCAACAGATGCGAATGTGTTTTGATAATATTGGGTTTTACATTAAGGGGCACGTAATAACGATTTGTTTGTGCTTCGTGTTACACGTGTTGAAAATTTTTCATTAAGGATGAATTAATTACATAATTTAAATTGATGATCTAATGGGAAAAGTGAAATGACTAACAGCACTTATTTATAATCCAGTGTTTCAGCACTGAAATGTAAAAAAACCAAGTAGTTTAGAGGTTCATTTTGATAAAATGACGGGGCTATTTTTAAAAAAATATTTAAAACAGAAAGCACTCAGTTTACATGTATTTTGTAATTCAAAACACCAAATTTTGAATACAGGTGAAGTAAAACATTATCACAAGATTTATTTGTGAAGACATCTTTTTTTTCTGCCCCTGAAGGCCGGGGCGGCCGGCCACCATAATTTTTGTATACATAGGCCTTCTAAAATCATGGGAAATTGAGCATCATTGTAAAATTTTGTAATACAATTTTTTTGTAATGAATGTTTCGGATTTTTCCCATACTTGGAAAGAGGAGATTCGCAGCCATTCTCTATTTTTTCTGTTGGTAATGTCCCTTTTGCTTATTCAGGGAAATAGTCTAAGGAAATCTAGACTGACTTCATTGTAATCGAAAGAGGCATCAAATGTCACAAAATGTGTCACACTTTGCTAAGAAATCAGTAATCCCAATAACTCAATGAATGTAAACTGGATGTGAACTTTCATGGTTATAATATGAATTTGAAACTCATCTTTGTTTCTTAAATAATTATTTCTGCCGCAAATGTCATGGTGGCCAGATTACAAAATGAATGCCATAACCTTTATTTCCTAAACTATGCAAGTTATCTGTGGGTTAATCAGACTTGCAAATACGATTACTTAAATATTTACATATCATCTTCTTGTTTAGGTACCCTAATTTGAAAAAAAGCCCCTTTCAAGAAACATTTATTTAAGAAACAAAGATGAGTTTCAAATTCATGTTATAACCATGAAAGTTCACATCCACTTAACATTCATTGAGTAATTGGGATAACTGTTTTCACAGCAAAATGTAACACATTTTTTGTGATTTTTGATACCTCTTTCGATAACAATGGAGCCACTCTAGACTTCTTTGGACTATTTTCCTAAATCAGAGAAAAGGGCCAATTACCAAAAGAAAAAAATATTTAATAGAGAATGGCTGCGAATATCCTCTTTCCAAGTATTTGGCAAATCCGAAATATTCTTTAAAAGACAATCTGTTTTTCAAATTATACATTTTCTTATGATTTTAGAACGCATATGTATACAAAAATTATTATGATGGCCGGAACCACGGCCTTCAGGGGCAGAAAATGAGATGTTTCCACATATCACTCTTGTGATAATGTTTTACTTTACCTATGTTCGAAATTCGTGTTTTGAATTACAAAATGGATGTGAACAGAGTGCTTTCTGTTTCAAATATTCTTTTGAATAGCCCCCATTTCATCAAAACGGACCCCTAAACTATTTTTTTTAACATTTCAGTGCTGAAACATTCAATTATAAATAAGTGATGTCATATTACCTGAATTTCACTTTCTTTTCCCATTAGATTTTCGACTGTGTATATAAAACAAAATGCCCCTATGGTGACCATTTTTAAAGATGGCCCCTACGGCCCTCAAAGGCAGAATCTGAGATGTCTTCACATCTAAATCTTGTGATAGTGTCTTAATCTATCTTTGTGCCAAATTTGATACTTTTATTCCAAGACAGATGTAACATGGAGGCTATTTTCTTTTTTAAAATGGCCATATGTTATCAAATTAAGCCCCTTAATTATATTTATAAAATATTCAGCCCTGAAGCATCAGAATATGGGGGGGGGAATACATTTTTTGTAAATGATCAGTTCAAATGTCTGATACGGGTAATATATAATCACTTTGAGGGAATCCAAACTCATGATGCGGTATATAAAACAAAATTTGACTGCTTTTTTTCGGGTCTCAATTAAAAATATCATTCCTCAGTGATCTCGAGACTACGCTATGCCCCTCCACTTTGTCTCGGGGCACAGTATAATTTCGAGATCACCTTTGGCCTAGTTTCAACCCACCCCCCCCCCCACGTTTGTATATACTGTCCGGCAGGTTGTAGTGCATTTCGTCCCTTCAGATTTGACCAATCAGGGGCCTAGAATCTTGACATGCGATTTATAAATGTGAATATACGAAGCATTCAGTTTATTCAATGAACTGTGCTCCTGACAGAGTTATCTTTGAAATCATTTACATTTCTCTCCTCTGTGATTTTTTCCCCCTTCAGATTACACTCATACGTCTAATGATGTACACTTCAGCCTGCGTTAACCCAATCGTATATTGCTTTATGAATAAGAAATTTCGTCAGTGCTTCATTGAGGCGTTTGGATGTTGCTGTTGCTTCGTCAGCAAGAAGACAGACACCACGTCATTACCTAGTCAGACCAGCGTTAGGCGACACCCAGTACAGCGCCCTCACTCAACGAACTACACCAATGTATCCTCCGATTCCTCTGTGTAGCATGATTTGTGATTTCTAGATGTTATAATGTCAGAAAGGGAGAGTATACGGCTTTGAAAACTGTGGTGCAAACGCATTCAGGAATAATGATTGGGAGTGACTTCAAAACTTGCAAGCTCAGACAATTATGTAAGACCATCCTGCTACATGGCAGTAAGCACAAAATCGACAGTGTATCCACACGATAGTAATTCTCTACGATGTATAACTTTACATGTTCAATGACTACTTTCAACCCCTCCAACGGGTATTTTCATTTGACACCTTTTCTTTATAGGAGGCAGCACAAATAAAATAATAACGAATTGATATTTTTAAACAAGACGTATAACGACGTGAAGACATACACAACGTATGTCTTCCCAAACCCCATGACTGAATTAAAAAATCTCCAAATCTCCAAATTTTATTGTCCGAGAAAGGAAATTCTTTTTGCCCAATTGATCGTGGGCCCGGCAGTCACTGAGCAGCGCCAGATCGACGTTGCTCTATCCTTTTCAGTTCTTACGAACCTTGGCAACAAACATAAAGAATGACAATGTGGATATACCCCTTTTCATTTTTTTTTCAAACTCTTTAGATCTCCATAGGCTATTTTGTTGAGTCAAACGAAACAATATTTTACAATTCAATGAAACTGATATGTATCTTGAACTCAACTCTACACAATATTTTTACATTTCCTTTTCGTTTATACAAAGGCTGAAGTGACAGCCATATAGTAAAAAAAGGGTTATACAAAACCGATATAGAATGAATATATCTCTCATCCTCATAATATTTGATATTTTTAATAGTACTAAAAATATAAAATATGTTGTTAATCTTTTATATAAACAGTTGTTGCTTATTCAAAGTCACCACACAGTTTCAAGCATCATTTCTCTTCTCTTCAAAACCAAAAATTATATTTTCTAAACTAAACTTTATCTGTACTCTAGAGTTTTCGTTTCTCCATTTTGCTATTACATTCCAGATTGATTTACCCCTTTCATAGAAAAAAAAAGAAGTATACGCTACATCATATTGAAGAACAACAGGATTATGAAAACAGCGCATTTCCAACAAGTTATATTGAGGAATGGGTGTAATAAAACCGCAAACATAAGACTCAGTCATTATCTATACGACGAAGGCAAACTCTATTCTGAAACACTTCCGTTAACTTCTCAAATAATTCATTGAAAAAAATCTATAATTCTATAAAAACAATTTGTACTGGTGGTTCTGTTCATGATTGGACGTTGTTTTAACTTCCCTTAATCTTTGTTACGGCTGCCCGAAAAAGCATGTATTCTTTGTTTGCATTTAAGACGACTGCTAAGACTGGCTATGTCCCAGCAGATTTTGGACAAAGAACCTCTTGACCGAGCATGAGGACTTACACTCATAGAAAAAATTGCTGAAATGAGAAGTTCTTAAGATTGTTAAATATACACCGATACTATCGAGTCCGGGATGGTAACTGACAACTAAATACCACTGATTATTGGTGAAGGCTCTTGACTCTGATATGACAGGTTCTGGATTCGATCCTCGCTCGATTTTTACATCCTTAGACATTTGTACCACTATTTGTCCCTCTCAAACAAGGTGTATCAAATGAGTGGTATAACTATCAATGGGGCTGTCTTTAGTAAATGAGATCATTATTATTTCAAATGTATGAACGGATACTGTCCACACTGGATGCGTATGGTTGCCGAAGTCACCTTCTTGAACTAGTCTACTTGACTCTGTTAACTGGCTAAGCCAATTGAGCGACACTGCTGGGGAAACTGTTGGTTGAGACCACTTCACTCCTATTGGGGAAGGGAGTGAAGTGGATGATAGACGATGGAACCAAAACTATATTTCCTTCAAAAACCAAGATTTTTGACGGGCATGTTTATAATCAGAATAATTAACAATAATTTTTTTTCTGAGGTTGGCAGATACTCTAGGACAACTACACAATGGACAATATTGACCGGACAGCTGCCATTATGAACTTCTATCCCCTGACAAAAATATTCCACTTGAACAACAATATATCATGTTGGGCAGTTACAGTTCCCGGTACAAATATCCCTGGACGTTTATCTTCGGGCAATGAACCTCGAACAATTTGTATTCTAGATAGATTCAATAGAGTTTGGTCCCGAGAGTGGCAACCATCTTAAGTTAGGCTTTTGTCTTGCTCATAATTGTGCTGGGTGAATAGTTGTCTTTAGTTATAGGTTATTAGGATGTATATTTGTCCGGATATCAACATAGTAGTATAAACTTGCTACTGGGAATCTTTGAATTATTCGACGAAATTGACTTATGGACGGTGGCAGACTAGATTAAGTACAGCGATGCACTACAGAATAATGGAGAAAATGAAAAAATTTGCCAGGCAACTTCAATGATATTGTGTTCTCCACTCCTGAAAACCTATTTAGATAAACTATGACAAGACTTATTATTATGATATCAGAGGCGTCGATCCTGAGGGGGGGGGGGGGGGGGGCGGGGCAGGGGGCAGTTGCCCCCCCCCAGAAAATTTCGGGGGGCAAAGATATCATTTTGCCCCCCCCCCCCCAATAATTTCAGAAATGAAAAAAAAAAGAAAAGAGGGGAAAAGAAAAAAAAAGAAAGAAAAAGAAAGGAAAGAAGGGAGTGAAAAGAAAGAGAAAAAGACAGAAAATGTGAAATTTTAAGGGCTCGCTCGCTTCGCTCGCTCGCATTTAACTATCGCATTGATCGATATCGATGATAATTACTGTTCTTATGAAAGGAAAATTGAGTTTTCATCTTGTATCTCTATCTAAGGTTATACTATTCTTAATTTAATAATAATAGTAGTAGATATTTCTACAGCGCCTTTTCCACACGATACAAAGCGCTTTGAGATGTCATCCCTGGTCAGCAAAGGAGATAAAATATATACAAATTACCAGGCAGTGACAGTGTCAGTCTAAAGTCCAGTGCAATCATGAGGATATTAAAATAGATAAGTCTTCAAGCTTCTACACATAGAAAGTAATATAACCAAACCTGAATATTACACCAAGAAATCGAACGGCATGTTGACCCTAAAACAGTTTACAGATACAGTTTTAGTAGATAAAGGCCTATATATGAGTTTGTACATAGATTTTAAAAATCCCATTTTTTTTTTCGTTAGCTCGCTCGCTACTCTCGCTTGTAAAAGCTAGATACAAGATGATTTCGGGCAGCAAGTAGCTTATTTCAGCAGCGAGATTCCAAAACATCATAATAATATTTGGGCTGCGAGGTGGTTTAAAAATTTACAAAAACCATCTACTGTATTTTTGTGACGAATATAATGCGTATAGCTTAATCGGCTGTTGACTTTGCTCACTGGTAGGCTTAAAAGTGTAAATAACCATCATGGAAAAGGGTAAATTTTTCCTCGCTCGCTGCGCTCGCTCGTTTCATATTAATGGTTTGGGAAAGCAAACGAACTCGATAAGTGAGAAGGGGTTACCACTTCTACCATGAAAAACAGTGTGATTCTTCGCTCGCTGCACTCGCTCGTAGTATATATAAAACAGGGTGGTTTCAAGAAGAAAACAATAGACAAGCGATGTGCCAAAATAGAGTCATATTTGGCAGCGAGGTAAACATATATATATATTTTACATATCATATATGCCTATAGTGTATTTTGATAACAAAGCAGCGCCTCTAATAACAACAAAAATGGTTATTTTTGGCTCGCTCGCTTCGCTCGCTCGCAAAATTACAAAAACAAAACAAAACAAAACAAGATAAAACAGTAGTTCATAATCATAATCTAGGAAGATGCGGAATTTTCCTCAAATCTAAAATGCTTCAAATGTGAAGCATATATATATATATATATATATATATATATACATACATATATATATATATATATATATATATATATATATATATAGTATATATACATATACACACACACACACACACACACACGCATGTATATATGTAGCCGCGGGTTCATCTCCGCTTGGTCATCTTGCCCCCCCCCCCCCCATCCTAAAAATGCTTCGACGCCTCTGTATGATATATTATGACAGAGATCTCCCTTCCCAACAAGGTAAGTTGAGACAATTTTATTAAACACATCTACACTCTTTTGACCAACACTTAACATTACAGCTTTGAAGACTAGGACAGACTTACTTGAGCTATCTTAGACCAAACTTTCATGAACTGTAATTATGTACCAGGGCAACGACTTGTAGGACTTGCGCCTAAATGATTGCACAAGGGTTGTTCCGGACACGGTATCTACCACTAATGACTTTAAGTGTCTTACCAGGCTTTAGGTATACAGTGCTTATTAGTTGTTTTAAAGTTATGATACAAAACCTCCATAGGCGGCTAGTGCCGATAGTGGGCTGACCTCGATGTACTATTTCTCAAAATTGGCATATAGATATCGAAATTTTCGATCATGATGATCAACAACTTCCTGTTTCTAGCCTTTCCCATTAGCGCCATCTTTCACTCTATTCTTCTCAAGCCATCTCTTCATACTATCTATCCATAGCACCCTTCTCCTTCCAAAGCACTCTTTTCCCTTTATCTCTCCTGCTAATGCTAGATTCTCCCATTCTCCTTTTCGCTTTAGGTGTCCCACAGATCTCTCTGTCGAAGCATTATCACAGATATCAGGTTTCTTATCACCTCTGCTCTTCTCATCACTTCCTCATCGCTCACTCTTTCTGTCGATAAAATTCTGAAGATTCTTCTGAAAAGCCATGCTTTCCAACTTTCTAAAGCCTTATTCATGACCGAGATGATAATCCGTGCTTCACTTCCACAGATGTTACTGGATGTAACAAAATTTTGAGAACGCTGATTTTGCAAGGGCTATCGTTTTAATTTCCTTCTAGCAACTTCATGCTTTTGAGATAATTGAAGGAGGAGTGTTGTTTCATCATTTAATTTTTAAGTTCACATAATTGAATATACATGTATACAGTATTCAGTTATATAAATTAATTTGCCACCTGTGATGCTAAACGTTCTACCTAATGTCCTATTCAAAATGGTTGACCTTGTCTATACATTTGGTATCAAAAAGTATACCCAACTTTGGCAGCTTCTAATTCAAATTGGTAACCTACATGACCTTAAAGTTTACTTAACTCGTATTATCGAGAGAGAAACCGTTTCAGTTTTAGATGTAAAAATCTATTTTTAAAAAGACAATTAAATGGTGATCCAGCATTAAAACCGATATTTCCAGAAGATTTCATGCACTTAGCTCTTGAAAACGCTTCTTGGAAAGTAGGTGACTGATCCGTTCTACCGGAGCACCACCAGCACACGTCCGAACTCAACCAGGGTCGCCCGCAACTACATCCTTCAAATAAGCCGTTATTTTTACTACTAGCTGTCGTTCTGTGACCAAATGAACAAGGTGTATGAACTTCGATTTTCTCTTGTATCAGAACTATAATAAGAACGAAAATGTGTTAGATGAAGTTATTTACCTTGAAATTGGTTTTGGCAGAGATTTAGTGTGAGACACCAGACTGATTTTGATAGCTAGCCTTTCTCATGAACTTTAGTGAGTTTTCATTTTATGGTAAAAATGCCGGCGTTCGAGACGTGAGAATTCGTTGATTTGCCGTAGTTTTTCATTGAGTGTTGGGGGTAACCTGGCCCTACACTTCGTAGAAAAGAGGGTTGTATTTCACAAACGTTGCAGCCTACCTTTTTAGAATTTAGGGCCTATTAGTCACAAAGGTCGAGTACGCGACAACGTGACGTGAACGTGAACGTGAACACCGATGGTTCCAAATAAGCCATTCAGATGGAAAGGTTCGTGGAGAAGTGAGTCAAGCGTTTTATTAACCGAATACAGAGGTCTGTTTAAAGTTGATAAAGATTATGGTTTGGATTGAAGCAAGCACATAATATGAAAGCCAAGCTACATCCTATCAGTTTAAACAATGAAAAATTGAAGCACAAAACTATGATTAAACATTTGGCAGGATTTTAGACTAAACTAAGACATACATACCGATTGACTCACATTCGCTGCATGAGCCACAAACTGGTAAAACGAGATTTCGACACCTTTTAAAACCCTGACGCTCAGTCTTTCGTGGCAACATTATACAGAAAATACGTGGCATTGAAATAAATTTTAATGCCACTTTGGTTATGAATTTCTAATTAGAAGCAATCATATTTGGTATACATTTTGTTACACACTGTTTATTATAATTCATTTGATGTGTTTTACAACTAAACATCATCTGACTGACGTCTAAGTTAAACTTGTTTTCCTACGATTACTCAGTACTATTTATTTTTCATTTTTCCCCGTCATAATTCTGATATTCTCTAACCATCTCCCATCCTAAATGTTAGTCCATGATCCCCCATTTCAACACAAAATGGATGGCCGCAAACGAAGTGACACCTTCTCTCCTGCAACATCCATTAGCCCACGGTGCGCCTAACTAAAACTAATGAATTTATACCGAAGGTTCAGGTTAAGTGGTAATATAAACTATGAATCCCAGGAAAATGATACCTACTATCTTGACGAAACATTTATTCTATTATATGGTGTGACTTATATCAAAGGTCTGTGAATGTTGTCACTGGGAATAAATGGAATCAGACGGAATCTCTGTGCTCTTGTAATCTTCAAAAATCAGGTTCAGTTTAATTGGAACGGATTCCTATGAGAAATAGTGGGTTTCATTTCCTTGGAACAATGAAATGAAAGAGAAGACTTTAAAAGCAGGAGGATTCCAACAAGTAGAAAAACTTAACTTCTGCCTATCTTTTTGAAAAGCCGGTGTACTATTTTTTTAAAAGTCATTTCTGTTCTTTGGAAGCAGCGTCTCTCTCTCTCTCTCTCTCTCTCTCTCCAGTAAGATATACACACCTCACAAAAAGTAACTAACCACTTTGTCTTTTGGCCAAAGCGCAAATGCGGTGTGTTGTATCGGACAACTTTTAAAAGCATTTGAAAGAAAATTTAATTCCAAAATTTTGACACTTCATTTTTTAAAATCGAGTAAGAATTTTAAGCACAATGACGATTCATATGCAAATACCCCCCAAATAAAAGATGCAGCAATCCCTACTGATATGGCAGTCTCTATTCACAGAATGGATTTCTGGTTGTCAACTTCATCTCTTTGTTTTCGGACAATAGGGTATAAACAAAAACACAAAGGTGCTATATAAAATCAATGACAGACAAAATATGTGCCGATCAAAGTCATTCCAAATGCACGAGGCCATGGATGTCCGGCAAAGAAAAGTGTCAGCGCTTAAAGTGATGCCGAGGTTGTCTGTCCGGCAAGATACCATCTCTCATTTTCAGACCACCTAGGCATCCATTTGAGCGCTGACACTTTTACTTGCCGGTCATCTATTGCCTCATACATTTGGAATGACTTTGATCGGCACTTGTTTTGGCTGTCATCAATTCTGTAGAACACCTCTGTGTTTTTGTTTATACGCTACTGTCCGAAAACAAAGAGATGAAGTTGAGAACCTGAATCCATCCTGGGAATAGAGACTGCTATATGAATAGGGATCGCTGCAACTTTTATTTTGGGGTATTTGCATATAATTCGCCACTGTGCTCACATTCTTTATTCGATTTCAACAAATGAAGTGTCAAAATGTTTGAAATTAAATTTTCTTTCAAATTCTGTTAAAAGTTGTCCGATACAACACACCATATTTGAGCTATGATCCAAAGACAAAGTGGTTAGTTACTTCTTTTGAGGTGTGTATTCCGCATGAATAGAAATACTCTATTAGTTGTGGGTTACAATATTCATCCTTTGCACAGAGCTAGATTATGTCACTCATAAGGGAATGCTATTTCACAATATTATAGTGTAGCGAACAAGGGGAGAAAAAAAGTCATGACAACCTCCGTTGTCATCTTTCACATCTTCCAGCCTGCAGGTAAGGTCTTACGACCAGAAGCAAAGACAAACTATTCGAAGAACTGATGACCTGCTGTTTGGCAAGAAATATTTTTTCTTTGAAAATACGAGAATCGCAACACGATGGACTTATGAACAGACACCAGTCAAATGAGACATTTCTAAGACTGAATGACAAGTGACAATCGAACTACCATTGAAAAAAAGGCACAGTGTTTGTTTATTATGGAGGTCATGTCTCTGCATTGAGACCAAAAAAAAGAAAGAAATAACGATAAATCGTGACTCTTCTACTGAAAGAAATCATTGAGATTATTTTTCCGGTAATCTTTGTCTTTCTAACACAGGAACAAAACACCTGAAAGCAACAATACTAAACCTTTATTTGGTATGTTAACCCAAGGGCAGGACTTCGGAAATTCCACATCTGACCCGCCATGTGTTCCGGCAACAATATCTCTCAGGATTGAATTAGGGTTAACGTTAAGGTTGTGCATAGCATTTGGTCCCGAGTTTAAGTTCAGAATTCGCTTTAGTGTATGAAGTTAGCGCGGAGCAATTGCTGGAGCATGTGTAGTGGATTCCCACTCACCTTTTTGATTTGTTACATGTTGGGATTCTGAATCGATAGGTGAAATAAATGTTTAATAAACAAATTTGTTATTATTTGTATAATCTTACATTTTAATTCCTGAAGAAGGGGGTGGCCCTTGAAAATTCGGAACAAATTAATTTCTGTGGACAAAAAATTATATATATAGAGAGAAAAAAAAATGTTGTATCAGTAAACATCACTATTGCTATTACTTCTTTATCGAAACTAACAGGCGGACTACAGATATCATCCATCAAATCCGCGTAAAGAAATGATCAAATCTGAGTCTTTAAAGTTCATTCAGATTTTTTTTCTTCATTGTCGCCATACCATAACTCATAGATGTGAGTCATTATTTTCGATATCCTGATTATCCCTTACCAAATATATGGCCTACAAAATGGAAGTATTTCGATTTCCCGAGGCGGAATGCAAGTGCCTGTTTTTTGTCGCTTCCATTGACTTAATGTGAGAATGTTACCTGTGTTAAAATATACACAATGCAACGATAAGCTCGTCGATGAAAGAAAACAAAGAAAAAATTATTCCTGAATGTGATTTACATCATATTGGAATGAGTTTTTTTTTCTATTCTATATAAAATATGTATAATTCTGTATAATGGAACTACTAAAGAGCATGAATGTACATTTTTGTATTTAATATATTCAGAGAAATGAATACGTTAACATTTTATTATCATTTTGTATAAAGAAGTCTTTACTGTCCTCATAGTCCTTTAGGTGTCTTTATGCAAGTTTGAAAGAAAAGGGGGGCTAGATTTTTAAGAATGAATTTAGGCATAGTCAACTTGGATTAATTGAATTATTGTTTGGCTTTAATGAACAATGTGGCTTTTAAAAAATACGGGCAAAAACATTGCTTTAAAACAATATACTATGAAAGAATTTTATAGGTGTGCATCTTTTTAAGATTACAATCTACCTTTTTTATTATCCATGATTTCGTTTCATACCGTGCTTAATGTTGGAATGTAATAGAGCATAATGCCTGCTGCAAAATTACATGAGCTTATTTATGTTTGTTTATGTATTCGACGTTTATATATCGCCGATTTTTTTTTTCCTTTCAAAATATTCAGATGCCAAGGTTTGCTTCTGGTAAATGATTTTAAGAATAAACCATTCTGAAACAACCTATTTTCTTAAAGAATGTGCACTGATTGAAGCTTTAACCAGGTCTGGTGTAAAATTCATTAACCAATTTATTAACCAATAACTTTAGGCATGGACTTTATTCAAAAAAATAAACATGTACACAATTTCAGTGAACAGAATTTAAAAGAAAAAAGCACAAATGTAACAAGGTTAAACAAACAACAAAAACCAAGATTAACAAAGACCCTGCAGTTTAACTATACTTCCTTTATACATTTCGATTCATAATTGTTGGCACATAAAGCCTTATTTTAATGTGGCCTGCTACGTTAATCATTGATTTTGCACCACTTTTCACATTTTGCATTAGTGAAAATAGAGCAGGCAGAGTTCACTGAAAGGAAACTAACACCCTCAAGATAATTAGTTTTTTAAATCAAAGCTAAGACAGAATAAAACAGATCAACGAAAATTTGAACGAAATCGGGCACGGAATAAGAAAGTTATGCCTATAGATATTAATGAAGTTTTGTGTTTTTTACACTATCATAACGTGTTGTGATATAATTTGTGGACAACTCTCAATATGTTTTGTACACAGAATTTCACATATTTTTTATTCTTTATTCCCTGACCACCAATTATTCAGAGATGGCCGCGGAGGTCTGCTCTACGACTTATCGTTCATTCACAACAATTAAAAACAAATTACCACTCCTGACGTGGTGGCGCAGTATATATAAATGATTTACATAGGATTAACATTGATTCTTTACCTTTACATTTGTTCTTCTTTGCACCAGTTAAGTTGACCTGAGCACTTATTTGGTGTTCATGTTAAAAAAAATTACTTGTGAAGAAATTATGATAAGTTATGTTTACTTAGATTTGGGGGGGGATTACTTGATAGATATTAAACATAGTGATCCAGGCCAATATGAACGTTTAGTACTATGTTTTTATCTTGACTGAAATAAATAAGCTCGTAATTTTACGGTATTTCTCCATACCAAATACAAGTTGAAAAATGTATGTTTTCATATATTTTTTCCCATCTTTTTTGTACAGAACTAAGTCATGTTTTCTGTTATTTTACATTGTAGAGGTATCACTTTCTGTGTTTAAAGAGTTTTTAAGACGAAAAATATTATTCAAAACAAAATGCAATAGCTTGCGTTTAACATATGCAGTACACTTTGTTGAAATGTACCCCTGGGTTCTGGGATATTATGTACAGTGCTTATCAAAAAGAACGTATTCCCAACTTTGAAGCTTTTAATTAAAAAGCCAAAGTGGCTATGCTTTCGAAAATAACTGCACAGATTGTTTCAAATCTGGGCTGTTGCGACAAATGTTAATCAAGCTACATGCATGTGTACCTTTAGTCTAAAGTCATTTTAGAAGGTGAATTCTGCTATTTGTTTTTGCTTTCATTGATAAGAATTAAATCAAAATTATCAAATGTCTCTAAGCTTTCACAGGTTTCGATTTGATTTGATTTGATTTGACTGATTTTTTTTTTCTGCACTGATATAAGTACAACATTTATCGGTGACATATTTAAAATTAAATACAAAAGTACACTTTGTTGAAATGTATCCCTGAGTTCTGGAGTACAGTGCGTATCCCCCCCCCCCCCCCCCAAAAAAAAAAAAGTCTACCCAACTTTGAAGTTTCTAATCAAAAAGCCACAGTGACTTTGCTTTCGAAATTAATTGTATAGATTGTTCCCAGTTTAGGCTGTTGCGACAACTGTTAGTCAAGCTACATGCATGTGTACCTTTAGTCTCAACTCATTTAGAAGTTGAATTCTGCTATGAGTTTTTTTTTTTTTTTAATTAAATCAAAATTTTCCATTCTCTATAAGCTTTCAAGGGATTTGTTTCAATTTATAAGACGATCTCATTTTTTTTTTTATACAACGCTTCTTGTAATATTAGCTACGTTCATACGGTCCATGTAGTTTCGAAACTTTAAGTAAGCGAAATACAACAACGAGGGTTCACTTACAAGCCGAGCCAGTGGCGTAACTACGGGGAAGGGGGGATGGGGACATGTGCTCCATTCAATCGGATGGCAAGAGAGAGAGAGAGAGAAAAGAAAGGAGAAGAACTTTACCAATGCCGATGATAATTTCTATTCTTATGAAGGAATCGGTTTGCATCTGGATTTCATTCCAATAAATTGAGCGGCAAGTTTACCTACATAAAAATACACTTTCAATAGATAACGGCCTAGATAAAAATAGAAATTCCCATTTTTTCGTTCGCTAGCTCGCTACTCTCACTCTTAAAAGCTAGAAAAAAAGATGATTTCGGGCACGGCAATCAGAAGCGAGTTGGCAAAATATCATTTGGGCAGCGAGGTGGTTCACAAATTTAAAAAAAAAAAAATCTACTGTATTTTGCTGACGAATCCATACATATTTTTTGTTGGAAAGGGATGGGGGTCGCTGACTTTGCCTGCACGTAAAAAACAGAATGGTTTTGGACCGTGAGCGAGGTACCTAAATGGAGTCATATCCCGCTCACGGGTGATAGAATAGACTATTTAGCTATCTTATAGGCCTATAGTGTATTTCGATGACGAAATAACACTTCTAAAATGAAAAAAAAAATCGTCGCTCGCTGCGCTCGTTCGTTGAATAATTGTTTAATGGTTTTTGAAAACAAAATTGGGCGAGTGAGTAACTAAATGAATCATTCAGATGTTCCATACGCTCAGAATGTAATGAAGGGATTACTACTTCTACCATCAAAAAGAGTGTGTGTTTCTTCGCTCGCTTCGCTCGTTCGTAATATATTTAGAAACGGGTGGTTTCGGACAGCAAACAGTAGGCCAGGGGCGTGCCAAAATAGAAGCAAGGTGACCAGATATATAACTCAGATATACCATATAGGCCTATAGTGGTCCGATAGTGTATTTCCATAACAAAATAACACATATTTCATTGCAAATAAAGTTGTAATTTTTGGCTCGCTTGCTTCTCTCGCTCGCAAGATTAAAAAATGGGGTGGTAGGCTATCTAGCAAGATGTGTCATTTTCCCCAAATCTAAAAGCTCTTCACGTCCCTAAAGACGCCTTGTTTTGAAATTACTGTTTTTGTTAACATGATAGAAATAACATTATACATATTATACACATAGCCTCATAAACCTTCACACACACACACACCCGTACACACTTTTTCACTCGGTACCCCCCCCCCCCCATGCGTTGACCCACCCAAAACTTTACAATTATATCATGCACACCTGAAATTGCAAAATAAGCATGTAATACCTATACCACGACTCAGTCATTGTAACCCAATAAACAAAATCACGTTAAAATCGGGTCATTATCAGGTAAACGACTTGTAGCGAATAACGTTCTTCAAACACTTCAAATTCTAGTCTCTGTGTTAATACCTTACTTTCACTGAGTCACTTAAAACAAACGTGCAGTAAAATGGATTAAATCACGGAATTCTCACCCAAAAAATACTAGAAAAATCACTGCTTCCATGAACTCACCTTGTACATATTTTCATGAACAAATTTATCGCGTCACTGAAACACGCTAAATCAATGAACCAAATCACCTAAAATTGACGTCATTATCGCTTGTAGTGAATTACGTGCTTTAAACTCTCCGAATAAAAGTGAATGGCATCACTTATTCTCATCACAAAATCACTAAATAATCACCGCTTCTATACACTTGTACATCTAAGACTCCCCTTTTTTTAGAATTTCTTACTGAAACCATTGGTTTCTGCTGGTTTATACCGGTTTTTCTAATAATAATTTTAAAAAATAATAAATTATCATGTCTATACCATATCACTCAGTGTATATATCCCACCACATGGACTAGCTGTCCTATCCTATCCTAACCTATCCTTTCATCCTATATCCTATCATCATATACTGAACCTTTTCATCTACTTCTTTATATAGGGGCTAAGTGCAATGCTTGAACAAATATGGTTGAAAATCACATTTTTCACAGTATTTGACCTGAAAATACTTTCTAACATCAAATGTTTGAACTATATATGATTCATGATCAATTTAGATAAATTTCGCACTACATCTCAAAGTTAAAATATTGTTTAAAATATTCTTTAAAGGAATAAATGATATATTTCCACAAAATTTTGGCCATTCACATTTGAAATGAATATTCATATGCGCGGCAGAACCATTCGACTTAACTGTTTTGGGGGAAGCGGAGAGACGAACGCGCGGGAGTGTTGAAGGAGGCCCTAGCTCCCACACGAGAGAGCCTTTGCATTTTTATAATTGAAATTGAACGATCTGGTGCACTCTGTGGGTGGATTTATTTGAAAATCTAAAAATGCAACCATCACTTTAAAGTTTACGATAACTTTGAAACTAATTAGAAACCTGTCTGAGAAAAGTAAAAAATATCTTATTTTTCCACACCTAAGTATGACGGATACATCGCTCAGACTATTAATTTGTTTAGATCACGTCACTCTAACCAAGAAAGTAATAGTAACTATCACAACTATTTTAGATGGTTTACAAGACACCTGAGAATAATCCTTTTTCACAACCACTCATTTACGGACAGGACAGTGAGAGTATCAACCCGTTAAAGTGACGTGATCATTACTAAAGAGCTCACGATAACTTTGAAACTAATTAGAAACCTGTCTGAGAAAAGTAAACAATATTTTATTTTTCCACACCTAAGTATGACGGATACATCGCTCAGACTATTAATTTGTTTAGATCACGTCACTCTAACCAAGAAAGTAATAGTAACTATCACAACTATTTTAGATGGTTTACAAGACACCTGAGAATAACCCTTTTTCACAACCACTCATTTACGGACAGGACAGTGAGAGTATCAACCCGTTAAAGTGACGTGATCATTACTAAAGAGCTCACGATAACTTTGAAACTAATTAGAAACCTGTCTGAGAAAAGTAAAAAATATCTTATTTTTCCACACCTAAGTATGACGGATACATCGCTCAGACTATTAATTTGTTTAGATCACGTCACTCTAACCAAGGAAGTAATAGTAACTATCACAACTATTTTAGATGGTTTACAAGACACCTGAGAATAACCCTTTTTCACAACCACTCATTTACGGAAAGGACAGTGAGAGTATCAACCCGTTAAAGTGACGTGATCATTACTAAAGAGCTCACGATAACTTTGAAAACATCTAAAAACGTGTCTGAGAAAACTAAATAATATCTTGTTCTCCATACCTAAATATGACGGATACACCGCTCAGAGTATTAATTTGTTTAGATCACGTCACCCTAACCAAGGAAGTAATAGTAACTATCACAACTATTTTAGATGGTTTACAAGACACCTGAGAATAACCCTTTTTCACAACCACTCATTTACGGACAGGACAGTGAGAGTATCAACCCGTTAAAGTGACGTGATCATTACTAAAGAGCTCACGATAACTTTGAAACTAATTAGAAACCTGTCTGAGAAAAGTAAAAAATATCTTATTTTTCCACACCTAAGTATGACGGATACATCGCTCAGACTATTAATTTGCTTAGATCACGTCACTCTAACCAAGAAAGTAATAGTAACTATCACAACTATTTTAGATGGTTTACAAGACACCTGAGAATAACCCTTTTTCACAACCACTCATTCACGGACAGGACAGTGAGATGGTATGACCGGTAGCGTAACGTAAAGTAACGTAATTGTTACCATTTGATTGTGTTCATAGGAAATCATTATTGAACGTGCTAGAACGACCAATAATTTACAGATTTTTTCACTCATAACATTTTAAAGACGGCAAACTCGTTGCATGGGTAGGCGGCTACTCGGTATAAACACTTCTTTTAAAGAAGTATTCAAAATTACGTTAGTTTACTTACGTGATTTACTAGTTGTTTCCTGGTGAGACATTTTAAAAACACTGTGACACATGTTAATTACGTTCCGATTAGGTTCGAATAGCGCCAAACTAAATATTCACTTCAAATGCACTGGAGAAAAAAGTTAGTTTTGGGTGTTTTGTTTACAGGGAAACAACGTACGAAATTACATCAAATGGCCACTAGACAAAGTTTGCATTAGATCATTTTATGATCATTAGACAAATTGAGCATTAGACCAAGTGGACATTAGACCAACTGGTCAGTAGACTTAGCCCAATTAGGCTATAGGATGACATGACATTTTGCCGAAATGGTGATTAGACTAAGTGTGATGAATTGCTAAGTGGATATTAGCCAAAGTGGGTGTAGCCGAAATGTATATTAGACGTAAAGGTAATTAGACAAAATGAATAATAGACAAAACAATGATGAGACCAATCGAATATTAGACATATTGGTGATTAGACGAACTGGCAGGTAGACTAAGTGCACGGTGATAGACCAAATAGGTATTAGACAAAATGTGCATAGCCCAATTAGAAATTTGACGAAATGGTTAATAGGCGAAGTGGCAATTAGAATAAAAGGTTATTACACGAAGTGGTTGTAAATGAAATGGGATTAGACTATGTGGGATGGGATCAAACGGGCATTTTAACAAAGTGATCTTAGACCAAGCGGCAATAGACCTATACACTACTACAACGGCGGACCCCCCCCCCCCCCCCCCGCAGCTTGTGGTGTTAGAACCGCTAGTGATATTAAACTTTAAACTTTTGAAACTGCGAGTCCGTTCATATGGTCTGAAACCACAATATACCTCTGTTAGTACCATTCTTAATGAATGTAAGTCTAAGTTTTCAATCGCTTATAGATAACGAAGTTGACATTATCTCGATTTTTCGTACTGAACCCCGACCTGCAATTGCAAAAATATGTTTAAAATTTATTTTACACCCCTACAAAACGCCTATTTTATGGAAGTATCATACATAAATGTACCCCGTTTCGTTTTTATCACAGGTTGAATTCACGAGATGGACAACACTATTAAAGTTCCGTATCACCGCGCATACACAATTAGTACGTAGTTAAGTTTACACATTCTGTGTAAGTTGTCTTGGGTGGCATAACCTGTATCCATATAGATTTATGCAAATTATGCAAATTGCTCAAAGTTGTTGTTTGGGCAACAAAGCTGAAAATGTTCATAAACCACATAGGAACCTAAATCAATGAAAACCCTCAACGGAAAGAACTTTTCTAGGTTTGTAAATTGTCTAACCGACTAGACGTTGTACTTACACGCGCAAAGAATGATGGGATACAAAAAAAAACACACACACACAACGCACGGCTAATAATTGCAATTCGTTGCAATCGCACTTCTTACCGTGGGTTGGATCGCGATTAGTATTGCGATTATGAATGAGATTATTCTCAATCCTAATCGTGATTGAAAAATCGATTTTTTTTTTTTTTTAATCTCAAAGACTCGAACAGACTCGAAACTACGAGTCTGTTCGTACGGTCTGAAATTACCAGATAACTTAAATTTTTCAAACTACAAGCGAAGAGTTTTGCGCAAACTACAACGAAACTTAAAGATTAGCTCCATTCGTATGAACACAACTAATTTTCAAATTTGCCGTCCCTTAGTCAGTACCACAATTTCAGCTGGGTATAAGGTGCATCTCGACTAACACGTAGACTCAAGGGGCTAACGACCTCAAAAAACGAAGAAAATGCAAGGAAATGTACGTGGCGAAAACAGATAAGTTAACAGATATCAGAACTTCCATTATAAAGAGGTGCTTCCCAAATAAACTTTGTCTATGTTGAAAGACCCAATAATTTGTTTGCTTGTTTTGTTTTGTTTAAAATTTCCATTTATTTTGCAATTTTCTACCCATGGCAAGTGCACAAAGAAAATCTGAAGAAAAAAAAAATGTCAGTTGCTTTTAGACTTGACATAACAAAGGCAGGAAGGCTTTTGTCGCATTAATTGTTTCAGCCAAGACTTGGTAAAATAGGATTTTTGACGATACTCTTTAACCCATTTTGTTACTGGAATGGCTCCCACATTAAGCCTATGGAAATCAAAGGAATCACTAGTCAACGGGTTTTTTTTTTTTAAAGGGCCTGCTGACCGGTCATCAGTGGCTCCACAATTATGGCACGTTATGAATAAGGCATAATTAGACAACATAATACCCTTTAAAATGAAATGAATCATGACAAAATATATCTTTTAATTAGAAGCTTTCAGAGTTGGGTGGGTGTACTTTTTTTATACGCGCTGTATAGTAATTGTCAAAATTGTGAAAATACCTACATGAACAAAATTAATGTTATCAATATCTATTTCTATAATATTGTTTGATTAAGAAAAATGAGTAATGTCTGACTATTCAGGAACAGGTAGATAAGTGTATTAGAGATCTTGAAAATTGTATCTGTGATGTACGGAAATGGATGAACGATTGCTATCTAAAACTCAATGATAATAAAAACGGAATTTCTGATCCTAGGCTCTAGGCAACAACTTGCGAAGATTAATATTACCCATATATGTGTTGGCTCTGCTCATATTGCTCCTACTGAGAAGGTAAGAAATCTTGGTGCCATTCTTGATAAGGAAATGTCCCTGAATTCTCCAACTTTGTGAGATTAGCCAACTACAACCTTCGCAACCTATGCGCGATAAGGAATTTTTTAAACTCCTAAACAACCCAACAACTAATTCATGCTTTTGTAACGTCTTACCTTGATAACTCCAACTCTCTACTTTACGGCCTTCCAAAATACCAAATCCAAGGACTGCAAAAAGTTCAAAACGCTGCTGCCCGCCTTGTGACAAAATCCACACGTTCACCACATACCTCTCCAATGATTAAGAAAATCCATTGGCTCCCTGTAGAACAACGTGCCAAACATAAAATGTTGTCACTTACTTATCACTCGCTTCATAACCTTGGCCTTTCCTATATTTCCTCCCTCCTTCATCCCTCTTCAACCACTCGTGCAGGTCTCCGCTCATCCAACTCCTTCAAACTCAAAGAACTAAGAACAAAGAGAAGTTGGGGTGACAGATCATTTGCTGCTGCCTCCCCCGCTTATGGAACTCTTTGCCCCATTCAGTTAAGATGTCACCTTCCTACAAAATGTTCCAAAAAAGCTTAAAAACATATCTCATATCAGAATATTTGGGTTAATTTCCATAATAAATTTCACAACCATATCTATAAGTTAATCTATTACGTTTATTTTCTTATCTGTTTCATGATATATTATGTATGTTTGTTAGGCACCTTGAGCATCCTTTGGGATGGATATGTGCGCGTTAGAAATAATGTTATTATCATTAGTATTATTATTATTATTATCATAAGCAGGCCGAAGACTATTATTATATCATATTATAAACAAGATATCAGTAAAGTTTCTTCAGTATCCCTGCCCAACCATATACAGCCATTACAGCCTCGAATTATCTTAACATGACTGATGTGTTCTCTCATTTTTTTTCAAAGATGAAATGCTGAGAATTTTAGTTGTGTGTATGTTCTGACATATCTCGTTTACATGTCATCTTTAATTCTCGTTTACATGTCATCTTTGATGAAGAAATTAATACTTCTGTTGTTTTGAATATTACTTTTAATGCATTTTGCAGTTCAAGAGGGCATATTTTGGATGTCAGAAAAAGTAATACCACTACCACTTGGTCAAAGAGAAAGATTGATCAAGCAAGCAAGCAATCAAGCAAGCAAAAAAATAAAAAAATACAGTCATTCAATCCAAAAGAAAACTGAGCTAACACAAGTAAATAACTGCAATCGACAAAGCAGACGTGTAAGTTTTATGATCAGTCCTGTTTACTTCATTGTTAAAACCATAAATCATGTTTTTGCAGTTTTTCTTCCACTTTCAACACAAAATAACCAACCAGAAATCATTGATAAAATATCAAGTCTCTGCATTTTAAGAAATGTAAATTTTCAATCTGCAAGTTCAAGATTTTACTTCCAAAATAATACGAAACGTAGAATAACTTCTTTTTAAAAAAAGTAATTCGTAAATTAATATACAGTATACAACCGTTATGTTCTCTTTTTGACTTCAGTACAAAACAAAATAAATGTCTGCTTGACACAATGTATTTTGAAAAGAAAATTGACCTTGGAAAAGAGAAATCCACAAGAAAGGAATGCTTGTAATTACGTGGATATCTCAAGAAGGGAAAAGGAAATTAAAGAAAAGAAAACAGAACATAATATTGAAATGATACAGAGCTAGGTAAAACAGCAATATATATTATAGTTGCAAGTTCAGTCACACAGCGAGGACTCCGCCAGATGGAGGATGTGTTGCGCATTAAAGACAAGACGAGAAGGGGGAGGACAATAGGGAAAGGACAAGACAAGACAAGAAGAAAGAAGGACAAGACAGGAAAGGACAAGACCAACAAGACAGGAAACGTAAGGGTACAAAAAGAGGAGAAAAGAACAAAAAATAAGTAGAAGAAAGGATAAGAAAAAGAAACGGGATATGGGCTGCCAGAGACCAACATGATATAACATGACTGACAACCAGACTCGATATTTAAAAAGTCTAGAGAGATAGGAAGTTCGTAAGTATAGGACGGTGCGCGGGGCGATGACTTCAATTAGACGTATCCGAAATTGAAATAATAATGATAATAACAATAATAATAATAATAGCCTTTATTTACCCAGGGTAACCACTTTAGCTATCAGCTTATCTTCCAGCGGGCCCTGCATAACATAATTTGTTATCAGTTACAATCTGTTGTAAGAATGAAGCAAGAATAGTTTGAGCTTATGACTGAATGAATTCAAAGAGACACCGTCTTTAACATCATTACTAAGAGAGTTCCAGAAATTAGGACCGTTATATATGAATACATTTTTGACTAATAAAGTTCTGCAGAGGGGTAAATGAAATTCACCAGAGCGTCTCGTGGGATAGTTATGGTGAGATTGATTTTTAAGGAGCATAGCATCAAAAATATGGGGAAGTGCATTATTATTATAAATGTACATAAATTGCCCTAAATGGAATAAATACAGGTCTCTGACTTTCAATAATTTAATTTCAAAGAACAACGGATCCGTGTGGGAACGGAAGGCAGAGCTATGAATTACACGAAGTGTCTTCTTTTGCAAAAGTAATAATCGTGATCATGAAACTCACAGGTTTGCAGTGATTTAATTGTGCAGCTTACTTTTCTTCTTGATAGAATGAGTGTATAATTGGTTGGATTTTTTTCTGATTGATTGATTGATTGATTGATTGATTGATTGATTAACTGACCTTTTGACTGATTGATTTATTTTATTCATTGCTTTATCTTTCTGCGTGAACATGATACTCTTTTCCTCATTTCCCAAGATGCCGGATTAAATTTCAAGAAGTTGTGATTTAAAACAATAAAAGCATTCATTTGCTCACTCAAACATTACATATTGAGAGATATGTCAGAACATACACACAAAAAAAGGACATTGTTTCATATTGTCATTAAGTTTTAAGTTTTAAGACCGAACCTTTTAAGTCTAAATTTTGCACCTTTCGCGAAGGTTTTAAGCAGCTCTCACAACCTATACTCACCTTAAGAAAAGACGTAATGAGCAAGTTTGTGAGCGAAATGCACAATATGAAGAAAGGTTGTTTCAAAAGAAACTTTTGGACTACAGCAGAAAGACCGTGAATGACTCTCTATACTACCGTAATGTCAAGCCCACTTTCAGTGCCGATACCGCCAACGCCTATTTCAAAACTCGTTACGAATCTTCATAGCACATTGACCGTGCATTCTGGCATGTCGTGGATCTCTCCGCTCAAAAACCCAACTATAGACTTTAATATGGATTCCATTAGGCCAAAGGACGTTAAAAATGTTATTTATAGGAAAAGTTCCCATTCTTCTCCAGGTCCCGATGGTATCTTTTATGGCATCCTAAAAACACCAGTCCCCCCACCGTCATGTTCCCGTAGTCGAGTATCTCTAAGCCAAACCAGCCTGAGAATTTTCGAATGATCGCACTATCAAATACAACTGGCAAAATATTTCACAACAGAACTGAAACGTTCGTAACAGATAACGAATTTGTAGATCGCAATGCTCAGAAAGGATTTTTGCATGGTATATCTGGTTGCCTTGACCACAATACAGTGGTTCATGAAATAATTAAACATGCAAAAACCTCCCAAAGAATGGTACATTTTGTTTGGTTTGATATTGAAGATGCTTTCGGATCAGTTCCACATGATCTTACTGAATTCAGTCTTAATCGTAATAATCTTCCTCAACCAATTGTTGATTACGTCATGAATTTGTACTCTTCCCTCAACGGTTTTGTTTCGACTGATCAATGGTACTCCCAGCAGTTTCAGTTCAAAAAGGGCGTATTCCAAGGAGATCCTTTATGGCCAATAATTTTCTCCTTTGTTTTAACCCAATTATCGAAGTTTTATCTGATAATAGCCGATTTGGATATGCCCTTGATGGCCAAAAGTTCATCACTGCACCTTTTGCAGACGACTTTTGTTTAATAACGGGTAATAAAAGAACACATCAACGGCTCATGAACACAATTTCGAGTCGTACTTCATCCCTCGGGGTTAAAACTGAAACAGAGAAAGTGTAGAACGCTTTCGATATCTGGGGGTTCACCATCTGACTTAAAATTCCATTTAGACAACATCAAGCTTGAAACCCTGAAAACGGAAGAGTTCAAATTCTTAGGTTCATTTGTAACATATGACAACTCATCAGATGATATACACCAGTATGTGAAATCTAGGATTGAAGTTGGTGTTGCAATTATCGACAAAGCTCTGGTACGTAATGAATACAAATTGAAAATATTTGCCGACTATTTTCTGCCATCACTGAGATTCCACCTCACAGTTAATGAGCTCACTGATACCCATCTCAAACTACTAGATGCACTGTGCACCAGATACTTGAAAAAATGGTCCGGCCTCGCCAAACCGGCCACGTTAGCCTTCCTTCACATGCCTGAATGTCTTAACATACCCAATATTTCCGATTTATACTACGAAGCTCATACAATAAATTACACTAGAATAAGATCAACCGGTGATACAAAGGTTAATCATTGCTTAGATATTGCCCTCCTGAAGAAAATCTCAGTGGACCAGAAAAAAGTCAACAGTGGTTAATATAGGTTTTCCCGGTCAATTTCATATTTTTTCCATTCCAATTCATGAACGTGCATTCAATTTCACGCAACGCTCGCCCGCGAAGACATTCGGACTTTCAAATTCACAATCCGATCGATCAATTTCATTTATGGGCGCTCTTATTTCCTTCCCGTAAAATCAAATCACGCATATGCGTTCAATTTCCAAATGCGAGCATTGTATTTCCTACTTGTGCGTTCAAATTCACCCATTAGTCACGATGCCGCTGTTTGGGGCGTTCAATTTCATTTTCAGGCGATCAATTTCCTACTTCGTGCGCTCAATTTAGTCGCGAAGATAAAAAGGGGGGTTATGAGGGGGAGAGGGGGACGAGCGTTAATTGTTTCTGATAAACGAACACACTCCGAAAAAGGATTAGTCAAAATAACTACTGTGTTGGTGCATTATTGTCAGACTGAAATTTTGGTAAAAATTGATCAATATGATGGTCATGATTACCCAACCATTTGTTAAAGATTAATGTACCAAATTTTGGTTGATTTTGACTAATTTTTTTATTCAGAAACATATTCACCAACACATTGGTTATTTTGACCAATCCCTTTTTTAAAGAATGTACACAATCTACCCGCACACCCCTCATCCCTAACACACACACACACAAAATCCCATTTTCGTAGGCTTCTGTATAGTATGCTTATTCTTTTTTAAAGGTTCTATATTGTTCTGAATTTGTATCCACTGACATGTACAATGATATCCATAATTTCATACCATGGATGATGTGAATAAACAAAGATAGGAAGAAAACTCCGATGAGAGTCATAGAGTTGAGTTTCAAATTTTCGACCTGCATTTAGATCATCTTCAGGAACTGAGGTAAAACTGAACAAGAACTGTTTATGTTTACACTAATGCAATTGGAAAAGAAGGCATCAAGATGTTCACTTTTACCTCAGTTTCTGAAGATGATCTAATTAAAGGTCGAAAATTTGAAACTCAACACTATCATGACAATGATGACTCTCGTTGAAGTTTTCTTCCTATATTTGTATATTTACAATGATATCATGTCCTTATATGTTCATGTATACTTCAGTACTTTAACAATAAAGACATAATTTCTAACTTGCACTCCTTGATGACGTCACCCATAAAAAGACAACACCTCAACACTAACCCGGATAGCAGACGGACGTCTTTAAGACGTCAAGAATTGGTCATAAACTGGTCCACACGTCATATGTCGTATACACGACTATTTTACGACAACCTTTTGACGTCTTTATAAAACCAAAATTTTCTCAAATTTTGTTTGAACATAAAATGACATATATTTTAAGTCAAATATTTACCACTTTTTAACATCTTTTTTAAAGACCAGAACAAGACGTATTTTTACGTCAATTATTTCCCACTTTATAACAGCTTTTTCAAAACCATAACATGACGTGTTTACGTCAGTTTTACGTTGTGAT